>JAJJWW010018595.1:0-14977 GCA_023531295.1 Papaver armeniacum | reverse complement strand
AAAATGGTTTATTCGTGAACTTAAACTTATATAAACTAAGGAATGCATATTTGAAAACTGTGGCTATAAAGTTCATGAATTGATTCGAGTGATAGTGTCAAAAAAGATAAGGCAGAAGTACGCCTCCTTGAAGGGGCAACTAGGGGGAAGATAAGGGCGGCACCCTCCATTAGGGAGCTGATAGTGTCAAAAAAGACGCAAATGTCATGAGACTTTATATTCGCAATAATATTTAGGCTTGTCATATTTGTGCAACAATCCTGAAGAGGCAAAAATACAAAAGAGTAGATAAGACGAGATTAATGGGTCATTGCATGCAAGTGTAAAGACGTCCTGCGATTTCGTCGCAAAGACGACAATGTCATGGGGCTTTATGTTTCCAAAAATATTTAGGCCTGTCATATTGTCGCAAGAAAAATATCCTGCAGAGGAAATAATACTAAAAAAATGATAAGACAGGATCAATGGGTCATTATATGAAAGTGTAAAGACGTCCTGTGATTCTGTCGCAAAAAACAAAAAAAATGAGAGGTGGCAAAATAAGACCTTTAATTAGGAAGGAAAAAATAAGACCACACAAGAGAAATGATAAGGCAAGATCAATGGGTCATTACATGAAAATGTAAGAACATCATGCGATCTTGTCGCAAAGATAAATTTCGGCATAAAATATCTGCGAAGTTAAGATTAATCTCCCATTCGAATACAAATAACAGAGGCAAGTATGGGAATGAACAAGAAATTCGCATGTTATTTGTCTTCATATGACAGATTTATGCATATATTGATTAACCATATTGCAAAAAAAGAATCGTTCTTTATGTGCAGGAAGAAACAAGAAAGAAAGAAATTGCATTCAAAGACTCAAGAAATTCGCAGCAAAAGAATAAACCCAAAGACGGGAAATTGAAAAAATAATTGTACAAATATTACAAAGGGAGAAAAAGGAAAATATAATTATTTCTCATTTGATCTTTCTTCTTCATTATCTTCACCAGATCCTTCAACTTCTTCATCTTCATTAGATTCCCCTTCTTCTTCACTAGCATCACTGTCAGAAATATCCAGAGAAGGCATATTTTGGGGAATTTCTTCAAGAAGGCAAGGGTACTTAGACTGAGGGATGTTATTGTCTTCGCAGATCGTCTCAATAGTCTGATTGTGAAAAAGAATAGGATCATTCTTAAAATTCGCGATAGTGATTTTAAGTTGGTTCTTCAGCTTGGAATATTTATCATCCCGAGAAGAAAGATTTTTGGCAAGTTGCTCTTTTTCGATTCAAGTTCTTCAATTCTCTTTCTGACCTTGCTTCACTTTCTCGCGAACATATAACATTGGATCAAAGAATCGGATGACAAGTTTATGCAAATAATTAAATAAAGAAGAATAATAAACAACCTTCTCTCGCCGTAAATCATATCTTTAACCAAGGCCGTATGATCAGCTTGAAGGCTAATGTTAACACCTAAGTTATTTCTGGCATCATCTAGAACCTTCGCAGCCCAAGCAAATTCATCATCATTGTTTATAAGAAGAAGGGAACGGATTTGATTCTCTCTTTCGCTAAGAATAGTATTTTGACGGATGAATTCATCCCGTTCAATTTGAACTTCAAGAAGAGTCTTTTGGAATTTCGCTAATGCTTGAGCACCTTGACTCGCAATGCGATCCTTATCATCTATGAGATCATTAATTTTCTTCCTTAAAGTACTAATTTTCTCCTTAGAACTAAGATACAGACGTTTCAGTTGGTTGGCTAAACTTAAGCTAGATCTATGATCAAGTTCTAAGAGGCGAAATCTGGATTGAAGTTCATTTAGAGGTAGAGATTTAATTTTATTATTTGAAAAACTATCCAAAGAATTGTTTAGATGATCAAGAAGAGCGTCATCATCCATAGGTTTAGGGAATGAATGAAGAAGAATGGCTTCCTCAGAAAGATTATAAACGTCTGCGAAAATGATAAGTCAGATGAGGAAAGATAACAAGGGAACAAAACAAAAGAAAAAGGAAAAGGTTTCATACCATAAAGTTGCTGATTGGAGCTCTGAAGGCTAGAAATCTTATTCCTCCGAGTGGCAGAGTCAGCTTCTAATTGCTTGTTCTTCTCGCGAAGAGTAGCAGCTTCAATTTCCAATTCTTCATTTCTCTTGCAAGAGCAGTAGCTTCAACTCCCAATTCCTCATTTTTCTTGCGAAACTAAAGATTCTTCTTTTCGAGAATACAACGTCTCTTCTCAAGATCTGAGGCAACAACAAAGGAAGCTCTCCCGGACTGCAAAAGAAAACAAATAAATTAAAAGATATGATTTAAAATCAAAACTATAAAAAAAGAGAGAATGAAAACATACCAAGGCACTAAGGGAATTTAAGAAGCTTGGAGTCACTGATCTGGAGACTCCATGGAGAAAGCTATCATTTTCAAGTAAAGGTGAATCGCAAATGCTTGCGAGAGCCTTGCATATACTAGAAAGATGATCGTCACCCATCCCTTGCATAGAATCAGAAAAAATACTGGACAACTGTGCCATAGAAGATCCAGTTGGAGAATTTGAAGAAGGGATATCCACATCATCATATTCTTCATCACCAAAATTTTGACCTAATTGAGGATTTGAGGGAAAGGGGAGGTGAAATTTTTGCTTCTTCAGAGGCGGGGCAACAAACTTCTCCTTGCGAAGAGGATTTTTACTTTTGGCTTTCGCAGCCTCAGGGTTTTCTTCTTCTCCAACAACTTCAACACCAACCTTCGCACACAAATGAAGATAAGAAACAGAGGCAACAATATTGTTAAATAAAAAATATATATTTAAAGTGTTTCTTACTTCATCCATGACGGAGCGAAGGGCACCTAAAGTGCTAACCTTCCCAGTCCGATTATAGCTCAATCTTAACTTTTCAACCTAAAAATTTTCACGAGAATCAAAAGATAAGGGAGCAAGCAATCAATGAAAGATTACAAAGTACGCGAACTTAGAAGACATACCTCCTTATTCCTCTCGAGCCAATTGAATACCCAAGGTCGATAAGCAGCGAAGTTCGCAGGAAGTACATTCGAGCCTGCGATATAAGGCCCCTTTAACACCAATGGAAAAACACACCATCTATCGTCTTTAGAATGACGCGAGACATTGTTTTTACCGTAATGCCAATCGATGTCTTGCATAAAGAGCTTATCGTCAACAACATCATCCCTTCTTTTGCATTTAACACCCCAAATGAGTATTGTTCCTCCTCATAGGAATGAATTCATAGTTCTCATAGATACTCTCAACTGTATAACTTTCAGCGAGTATCACCAATTCCTTAAATTTTGGATCTCTAACTTCTGTTGGATAAAGAGACCCATTACCAGTGCCACGATTGGCGAATTCAAGTATTAAGCGAATGCAATCCCCGCTTAGTTGATAGACAGCTCGCGAGAAGTTCGCATGAGCAAGAATTCCATAGAATAACAGAAGGTTAGGGTTATAAAGAGGAATGGGAAGTCCGGCGAGAATCTGACCAAGCGAAATTACGATTTCATGATCATCACAATGATGATCAGTGAACAACTTGACAGAAAGAATGGATTTAGATTCCTGACCAGGAATAGTGGTTAAAGTAAAACCTTTTCCTTGAAGATCTTTTTGAACTTCTTCAAGGGAAGCTTCGTATTTGCGACCGGTTGGAGCCATTTTTAGTATGGGAATGAATGAAGAACTGAAGATCAAAAGAAAGAAGAAGAAGATTTACAGTAGAAGAAACTGAAATTACGGAGGAGAGTTGAAGAAAAATTGCAGAGAGAAAGTAAAAAAAGAAAGAAGAGGAGGGTGAGAAAACTATATATAGAGAAGAATTCTCGAGAAGATAAACGCATTTAATACGAGAAGGGACGTGAACGGTTGAGAAATAACGGTTGAAAGAGACGTGTCAAGAAATGGGTGGAAGAAGAGACACGTGTAATAAATTCTGCGTAATAGTACGGAATCATACAAATACAGAAAAATATGAAGAAATGAACAGCTGCGGCATTTTGAAAATACTAGTTCTCATGACGTTCTCTTCTTCGAAAAGAAGACATGAGAAGAGGCAAGATGTAGGATCAGAATACCGCAACACCGAGATTCTCGCGAAATTCATAAACGATACACTGCGAAGATATCACGGGTTTGAAGTAAAAACGACGTAATGGATGACGACAGCTAAAACACGAGAAAGATGTGACAGTGTAGCGAGATTGAGGAGTGTCGCGAGATTTGACATTTGTACATTTGCGATATTTTGCAAGGCATACCCGAAAATAAAGGACAGCTTAGCTGTTATCCGCTATGTAATGTCCTATATAAAGAGCCGAATAGGCTTAAGGAGAGAGAAATCTTTTTCGAGTGTTGAGCAAGTCATTAAGAGAGAGAAAAGTTTAGAGTGATTGTAATACTTTGGTTTATTTACTGTTCATCTTGTAACATTTCTAGAGTTTGATCAATAAAAACTTACAATTGTTCATCTTAAAAATGATTTAATTGTATGGAATCTTGTGAGGGGTGTAGTGTGGGATTTCCTGCAACTATATGTGTATTCCGCAGTATTGGTCGATCTCCGATCCACAATTTTTGTGCATATACTGTGTTGCTCTGTAGGTTATCTTATGTCGAGCTTGGCCAATTGAATTGATCACTTTTTGTGGTTCATTAAGTTGTGTATTCCAATTGAACTAACCATGGGTTCTCTTGTGGTTATTTCAATTGAATTTTTTTGGATACAAATTCATGTTTTTAATGTGATTTGGTTATATCCAAAGAAATCTTTCTTTTCTTGTAAAAGCAAGGTCGCCTTTGTTGTTCCTTCGGGAACGACATATTATGGGGGAGAGTTCTTTTTGAACTTGTGCTTAATTGCCAAATATTTTTGGGGAGTGCGGATGTGGAATATTGTAGGGGTTATCTTGTATCTTTATAAACTCCTTGATGAATGCATTTAGATTCGCCTTTATGATGACATCTAAATAAGTTGGTATGGTATTCTCTTTTGGTCATGAAGTATCTCTATGAAAATTTCATGAGGACCCCACTAATTTTCGTACCTTTGCCAATTTATATTGACAAAAAGGGGGAGAATTAATGTGTAGTTTCATACTACAAATACATATGGTTTATGGATCATTATGTAAGGGGGAGTGGTTTTCATGTTGAGATGAAGTATTGACTAAGGGGAGTGATACATATCACCATAGTATTGTTGTCAAAGTTGTGATACAATTGGACTTTGATGTTGTGTAATAATACTATGACACTGTATAAAAATGATTGAGAACATTTGTTTTCTCATTGTTATCGCTACGGATCTTCAACAACTATGATGCTGAGTTGAACACGTTTAAAATCATGGAGTACTTGGAAGTGACGAAGTTTTCGAGTCGTGTTGAAGATGCCAAGGAGATCAAGCATTTGGATGAGAAGCTACAATTTCTATTTATTTTGTAAACCATATGTATTGATAGTTTTGTCACTAAAATTGACAAAGGGGGAGATTGTTAGAGCACTGCTCGGTCGAACTCGCATGCTTTGCTATCTCAAGCATGTTTCTTAATGTTAGTGATCAAAACTATAAGTTTTGATTTCTAGCCTATTTATAGATGTCTGGGACTAGGACATAGATTGTGTAGTTGAGCTTAGTTTTCACGACGTTCATCATTTGAAGATGAAAAACTATTAAGGGGAGCTTGTGGAACTTGATTGATAAAAGGTATGTGGAGACTTGAACTCATCTATCAATTGGAAAGTCTATTTATACTCTATCTCCTATATTGTGACATAAGTCGCATTACTATATAGTTTCTATATACACATTTGGGATTTCGAGCTGAGTTTATCTCGCTTACATATTTCTCGAAATATGTGTTGGCAAGCTTTCGCTTCGACCAAGTTCATCATATATCATGAGAAAATTGCCGAGTAACATCTTAATGGTTTGTGTGATATAATCATTTGGTGTAGGCTTGGAATGTTTCGATAATGATTATTTCAATATCTTGAAAATTTCTTTGATGATAATAGTGTGTGAAAACTGATGAGTGCCAAATATTGCATATTTATACACCTTTTTTATTGGCATTTAACTCATCTTTTGTGCTCAGAAATCAGATATTATCCAAGATTCTGTATTTTCTTTGTTCTCAAGAATAAATATTTGTACTAATTAATTTTGTGTTTTTAGGTAGTAAATAAAGTTCGGAGAAACTGAGGAGCCAAAAGAGCAAAGAATTGGAGACAAGCGTCTATGGAGCAGAAAGCCAAAGCCCGCACGCGCATCAGTCACAACCCAACTTACAAGACATGGGCTTGAGCTAGCCATGACCCGGATCCGAGCCCATCCACCCCGAGCCGTTGAGATCTCACCAGTCCACATCCAACGCTCGCTCCGCCTTCCTCATCAAATCTTGCTGCACCCGCTCAACACCACAGCTACCTATATAATCCCGTTAGCCAAAACCTAACCATATTCTCTTCTCTTCTTTCTTCTCTCTGGCCCACAGCTTGCGAGCTTCACCATCTCTCCCGACCAAGCTCTGCAACGCCACCTTACCTTCCATCTCCTCTCCCATACCTCCTTCGCCTGACACAGCCACCTTCTCCACCACCCTAGTTCACCCATCTCCATCCATAGCTTCTCCCATACCCTAGAAGCTAGGGTTGAGATGGTTGAAAACTAGGGTTTGTACAACAGTCGATGCATGGACGATTTGACAAGAGAGGAGCACGATTCAAGCAAAGATATGGGCGAAAGGGTATGATTTTAATTGCTGTTTTGAGAGAATTAGGGTTTTGGGAATTCTGTGCATGTATAAATAGGTTGGAGAGGTGTGTGAAACACCTTATGCCTGGGCTAGCCAGAGCACCACTTAGTGTTAATTTGTGTTTTATTGTATCTTAATTATGTTTTAATTCCATCATCCAGGGTGTTTGATGAAACCCCTGTTCATATGTTGAGTTAACTCATGTCAAAATTTGTGTCTTGTTGTGCTTAATTGAGATGAGTAATTGTATGCTGTATGGATCAAACAAACTTGTGATAGTTTGTACTGTAAGAAGACAAGCTATGCTAGGAGTAAGTTAGTGAAATCAGTTGAATTACTTTAGGAGTAATTAGTTAGCCAACAAACCAAATGAGCTTGTGATAGTTTGTACTGTGAAAAGACAAGCTATACTAGGAGTGAGTTAGGATAGTTTGCTGAAGAATTCCTCCACCTGAGGCCTTCAAGGGGAGGTATAAGACATGAATGGAGTATGTTTTGCCTTAGCATAGGACTAGAAGTGGATTCACCACCCTGGTGCTTTCCACATTGTTACAATCCATTTAGTTACCTTAGTTTACTGTCACAACAACAAACTCAGTCGTTTCGACACTAAAAACCTACATCTGTGTTACATTCTTGCTAGAATTCAGTTAAGCCAAGCCTTAGAATCAACATAAGCACCACAAGTCTCTATGGTTCGACCCGTATTTGCCCAGTTCTGCATAGTAGACACCATGCACTTGCGGTATAATTTGTAGGCAAAAACAAACCACTTCCCAAGCCTACTAAGTTTTTGGCGCCGTTGCCGGGGACTTGGCGTGTGCTATGCTGATTATTGGCTAGCAATTCACTGAATTTCAACTCACCCTGTACATATTCACTTTGAATTATTGCTTTTTATCCTGTATTAGTATAACTTAGCTGAGTTTTTCTTTTTCTTGCATCCTTTACCTTCTTGCAACTTGTACTGCATCTTGTCACTACATTGTAGTTAACTTTCCTGTCATCTTATGCATATCATAGTTAGCTTGTATTAATAGCATCATTAACCTGCATCTTAGTGTTAGTGTAACTCTTCAAGCCCCTGTGTCAGTCCAAATTACTTTCCCCCTGTGTCAGTGTTGATATTCGTCTCTTTGCTTTAACCTGTGAAGTTTTGGGAACTGAGAATATTTTTCTGAGCTAGCAGGTACCCGTGAGCTGTTGAGCAAACCCAAGGAAGAGAAGGAAAAGGCGCAGAACTTGAACACTGAGCAGCCTCTGCCATTCATACTATTCATGTGAGTGGATCATAGATAGTTGAGAATGCTGTAACTTTGTCTTTGAATGTATGGGCATATGCATGAATCTGTAATCACACATATGAGCTTTGTATCACCGTGCATTCTTTGAAATTTGCTCGAGCTACACCTTGGTTAACCAAGTTGGCTGCAAACCCAACCTGAGCTACAACTTTGAATTTCCATGATCTATGAATCACAAACATGCTAGCTCAGAATGCCATAATCTTGTGCTAACCAATATGCATATGTGAAATAGCCACCAATTCTATGCCCTGTGCCTCATTGTTCTCTGTTCTTTGATCCATATAGCATTTTGAATTTGTGTTTGCTAGCTACTCTCTTTGCTTTAATCTATGCATGACCAAATTGTACTAAGCATCCTTGTTTGTGAACCATTACACCCTGTACTCTTATGCATGCTTGATCTTGTTTAAAACCTTGTATGAGCTTTCACCTGCCAAGCTCACTGTCATTTTCACTTATGCTAAACCTGCATCTGCAGCAACTTTTGTGCAAACCTGTAAGCCTTGAAAGCCTTACTCTGTCAACCTTGAGCCGACTCCGTAACCATCAAACTCCGGTCCCTGTGCATGATAGTCCTTCTCCCTTGCTAGCCCCTGAAGCTACAAGTTTGAGCTACCATCTGTGAAGATTTGCAAACCCTGTTGACTCCATCAGCCCTGTGATAACCTGATAAACCATCAACCTTGGTACCTTTGCATGATAAGCCGCCTCACTTTCTTTGAACATTACTCAGCCCTGCAATATCTGAAATTTGGGCATAATTTAGTGACACTTGAGAGAAATTTGTGTTAGTTGAAAACTGGTATTTTTGTGTGTTCTATGCATGGAATTTTGGATGAACTAGTTGCCTTGTCTTTGCAACTCCTAGGCCTCAACAAGGCTTGTCCTTAGCTCCAGCCCCTGTAGCTGTTGAGTTTAAGCTGCAACCTGGTTGACCAAGTTGGCTTTGAACCCTAGCAACATCAACTGATTAAGCTACCCTGTACCTCTATGCAAGCTTCAATCTGTCATCCAAATCTATGTGAACCTGTTGAGCTATCTGTCATGTACCATTGAGCATACATCTGTGAAAACTAGAGAATCCACCAACCCAGTTGACCCTCTCGTCTTGTCAACTCACATGAAAATTGACCAATCTGTTACACCCGTGAAGTTGTAAATCGCATTGAGCCGCCCCGTTAACCTATCTTTGTGAGTTGCACTTAGAATTGTGTTGTGCAAACTAGCCAAGCTGTGCTTGAGCTGCCAACAGGCATAACCCTCACACAAGCTGTGTTGTGTACAATCTTTGATTGAGCTACCAACCTCTGCACTCAGACCTGTGTGTGCTCATTTGCCAATTTGTGCACACAACCTGAGCATAAGCTGCTCAGGTTTCCTTGTGTTGTCCCTGCTCTGTGCAACTCAACTTGTACTTAAAACCTACACAGAAACAATGTGTTCTTAAACCCTGCACAACAACCTGGCCTCTGCACACAGCTGAAGCCCATAACCACTGGGCTGAACATATCCTGGAACCCACACCCACTAGGCTTCTCACATCACTGGGCTGTGCAAATTGCATGACCTGGGCTCTGCATTTTGCCAACCTTCAGCCCACATAACTTGGCCTGCATAGCTGGGCCGTTCAGCTGCTGGGCTGTACAAAAACCAAATAGAAGCCCACAAAAAACCAAACTAAAGCCCTTTTAAACCAAAACTGAGGCCTCCTTTGCATAACCTCTGGGCTGTGCATTTACACACAACCTAGGCTTTACATAATCTGAGATGAAGCCCACTGTGCAACAAACCAAATCCCACATAACCAAATCCCACATAAACCAAGCTGAGCCCACACCAGCTAGCCTTTCCATAACCACTGGGCTGTCCATCTTTGCATCACTTGGGCTTAGCTTCCCTGTTTTGAGACATCATTGGTTTTGCATGCTTGATGTGTGCTAGGCTATTTGAGTTGCTAGATCATGTCAGGATTTTGGTCTGCAACTGGGGATACAAACAAATCCATTAGAGAGCTTGCTTACGGGCATGCTTCACAGTATGAACTCCCCACATACCATAGTGATTTTAGGGATTATATGAGCCTTCTCAGGGCCCTGACCCTGAATACTCATACCCTAACCATTATGACCACATGTATCATCAACCACCATGGGAGGATGAACAATTCTATACTCCCCCAACTCCTTGTATGCAGTCACTAATGGATAAGCTCATAGAGCAAAACAATGATATACTTGGATGGAAAATGCATGATCATCCCTTCTCTAGTGAACCATGTGCACAAACATATAATGATCACTCATATGAAACATGCATACCCACTATTGAAGACTCTCCTTCCATTGAACAATGTCACATGTTCTTAAAGATGAACTCCGATTCATTTAGAAAAGAAGAATGGAGGGAAGTTCATGATAGGATGATTGTTGTCCCTAATAAAGAAAATTTTGAAAATAGTGTTTCTATTCCTACTCATGCAACTAACACTGAATATGAACCTAATCTAGAGGTAAATGAGTACACTAGAAATGCTACAAGTTTGAATAGGGAAATGCATTTTTGTTATGATGATGATGATGATTTATGATATGTTAGAAGAGCATGTGCATGCTGAAAATATGATGGAATCTTTGGGTTCGGAGATGTTAGGCGTCTCTTCTCATGAACCCTATGAATGATACTTCTTATAACATTCATCCATGTGATGTTAACTCGAGTTTGGGTTTGTGAAATTCTTCAAGAAAGTGAGCATGCTACACAACTTGTTTGTGACTTAGGAAAAGATGAATCTTCATTGACACTAATGTTCTTTTGGATCATGATATTATTGTTGTGTCGATTCCCACCCATATCACAATATATGTTATGCTTTCGATGATTATGACATGGTGATTGATGAATTGTTCTATGTTGGTGAACATGATTTACCCTCTTCGACCTTAGGAAAGTGTGTGATGGTGCAAATGATCTTATACATGAAAACAACTTAGATGTACCTAATCTCTCTCCTAAGGCACTGATTGAAACTCTTCCACCAAACCTAGGTGTAGTTTGTAACAAAATTGCAAAACCAACTTTTACAAAATTCCTAATTTAGGCCTAGAGCTTTGTGCTTCCCAAGTCCTCTTGGACTATTTTGCATCAAAGTATAACACTTTTAAGGAGCCACAGTTGGAATGTGTATATCTGCCTGTTCTTAGCAAAACTCATTTTGAGTTAGACCTTTTGCATGATGTACCCTTAAAATTGCAAGATTTTGTGCTCTCAAACACACCTATTCACAAGTTTAGGTTTGGGGGAAAATCATTCCCATATGCAGCCTTACTTGCACTCCCATTTTATATTTGTATAAGGCTGTTGATGTTTGTACATATTTTCTTTTGGGTTGATCCTCAACTCTTTAGATTGTTGGTGTATGGTGATTTTACCTTGTATATAATCCAGTAGGACTTGTTAATTTTTCTTTTCTTGAATCGGTTGAGTCTTCTTGTACATATATTGTGCTAATCCGATATGATCTCCACTGAGAATGTTGGATTCTAGCCTTGACAAATGAAGCTCTAACCTTGCTCCCGCCGACATCCGGTAATCTCTTCCCTTTTCTCTTATCAGCATAGTTCTCATGGTATGTGACTGTTTAATTTCTTATTATCTGTCGACACATTGAGGACAATGTTTGATTTAGGTTTGGGGGTGCATTTGCATATAGAGTTTTTAGTCTTTTATTTCAAAAAAAAAAAAAAAAAAAAAAAACTCTTTGCAAATAAAAACCTCCAAATTTTAGAGATTTTAGAGTCACTAGCATGCTTCTAACTATGTTTACATAGAGAGTCGACCGAAATAATGAACTTGGAAGTCTTGGAGAACACAATCGGGTTTCTTAGTTGATTAGAGCGTTAAAGTTGGATTTAACCATACCTGAGGGCGAATTAGGTGTTTGTTTAGATATTCGGTAGTAGAATTGTGATCACCCATAGTGGAGACTACCCATTTTACATCAAGTGAGGCACCAACCTTCAATATTTTGCAACTTTCTAGAAAAGTCATTAGAGTGTGTGTCACCGCACGTCAATTCCGGGTAGGAATGGTGAGCTACCCAACTTCGCACCACTTTCAAGACTATTTTTGAACTCTTGAGTGCTATTTTTGTCAATCATGAGGGTGACGTTTAAAGATGAAAACTCCTTCTAAATACCGATTTGCGTTAGCATCACTCTCTCCCTCTCAACAACATCAACAGATTCATAGAAACACATCGTCGTCAGCAAGCGGAGTAACATCAGAATTTTTGAAGAAAAGTTGATATAGTCCAAGGTTTACGTGCAACAAAGAAAAGAAAAGAAGATGAGAATTAATGAAGTTTGTGAAATCAAGACAAGTGTGAAAAATTGAGTCTTATTGTTTTATTGTTATCTTTCATCCCAAAAAAAAAAAAAAAAATGTTTGTCAAGTTTTTGTGAAGTTCAGAAGTTCGTCATCAACATTTGAAGACCGAAGATTGAAGACGTTTCTATGAATGCTGAGAGAGTGATATTAATTGCCGATCGGGTGAGAAGGTAAGTGAGTACTCCACCCTTGCTAATGGTTGATTTCCTTTCTTAGAGATCATTAGAAAAAGATTCTTTTTGTCCACACTTCGTGGAGTCTCCGGAAATTATTTCGGAAGGTTATCCTTCTTACCTTCAACGTGTGCGGGATTTCTCTCTTTATTCCTGCCGCACACATGAGAGACTAAAAAGCGATCTTTTTGAGTGCAATTATCATAAAACCCCATTAGTGAGGCGAAGTCGAGGCTTATGATCATAATCGAATCCAATTCTTTCATATGGTATGGTTACTTCTCGCTCGGACTTAAGGATGAGAATGCGTTCTTTGGTAGTTCTAACTTCTTGTTACTAGCATGTCAAACTCTATGTCCTCATAGCTCCTTGGATGCTTGAGACTCTTTTACACTCTGAAGTTAGAGAAGGTTTTGTGGGTACACCTCTCCGCAAACCCTCACGAGACTACAACTCGTCCACTAGGGACACCTAGGGGTTTAAAGGCTTAGTGCATACGCTAAATGCATTCGAGAGACCTGCGACGGGGGTATAGTTAGGATTTCTTAATTTGTTTCACTTGAGGACAAGTAAAATTCAGGTTTGGGGGTATTTGATGAGTGCCAAATATTGCATATTTATACACCTTTTTTTGGCATTTAACTCATCTTTTGTGCTCAGAAATTAGATATTATCCCAGATTCTGTATTTTCTTTGTTCTCAAGAATAAATATTTGTACTAATTAATTTTGTGTTTTTAGGCAGTAAATAAAGTTCGGAGAAACTGAGGAGCCAAAAGAGCAAAGAATTGGAGACAAGCGTCTATGGAGCAGAAAAGCCTGCCCGCACGCGCATCGGGCCGCAAACCAACTTACAAGACATGGGCTTGAGCTAGCCATGACCCGGATCCGAGCCCATCCACCCCGAGCCGTTGAGATCTCACCAGTCCACATCCAACGCTCGCTCCGCCTTCCTCATCAAATCTTGCTGCACCCGCTCAACACCACAACTACCTATATAATCCCGTTAGCCAAAACCTAACCCTATTCTCTTCTCTTCTTTCTTCTCTCTGCCCCGACAGTTGCAGAGCTTCACCATCTCTCCCGACCAAGCTCGCAACGCCACCTTACCTTCCATCTCCTCTCTCATACCTCATTCGCCTGACACAGCCACCTTCTCCACCACCCTCGGTTCACCCATCTCCATCCATAGCTTCTCCCATACCCTAGAAGCTAGGGTTGAGATGGTTGAAAACTAGGGTTTGTACAACAGTCGACGCATGGACGATTTGACAAGAGAGGAGCACGATTCAAGCAGTATGGGCGAAAGGGTATGATTTTAATTGCTGTTTTGAGAGAATTAGGGTTTTGGGAATTCTGTGCATGTATAAATAGGTTGGAGAGGTGTGTGAAACACCTTATGCCTGGGCTAGCCAGAGCACCACTTAGTGTTAATTTGTGTTTATTGTATCTTAATTATGTTTTAATTCCATCAGCCAGGTGTTTGATGAAACCCCCTGTTCATATGTTGAGTTAACTCATGTCAAAATTTGTGTCTTGTTGTGCTTAATTGAGATGAGTAATTGTATGTTGTATGGATCAAACAAACTTGTGATAGTTTGTACTGTAAGAAGACAAGCTATGCTAGGAGTAAGTTAGTGAAATCAGTTGAATTACTTTAGGAGTAATTAGTTAGCCAACAAACCAAATGAGCTTGTGATAGTTTGTACTGTGAAAAGACAAGCTATACTAGGAGTGAGTTAGGATAGTTTGCTGAAGAATTCCTCCACCTGAGGCCTTCAAGGGGAGGTATAAGACATGAATGGAGTATGTTTTGCCTTAGCATAGGACTAGAGGTGGATTCACCACCCTGGTGCTTTCCACATTGTTACAATCCATTTAGTTACCTTAGTTTACTGTCACAACAACAAACTCAGTCGTTTCGACACTAAAAACCTACATCTGTGTTACATTCTTGCTAGAATTCAGTTAAGCCAAGCCTTAGAATCAACATAAGCACCACAAGTCTCTGTGGTTCGACCCGTATTTGCCCAGTTCTGCATAGTAGACACCGTGCACTTGCGGTATAATTTGTAGGCAAAAACAAACCACTTCCCAAGCCTACTAAAAACGGCTATTGTCATCCTCTGAGAATGTTTCAATGACTGAAATAAAGAGCTTAGAATCATGTAACCATCTTTGGATATAAGCATATAGTGTGTTCGCACATTTGTGTATAAGTCCAAACCGGTAACCAAATGTATACATACTTGTGTGTGTACTAAATGGTGGATGGAGACGGGCTAAGTATACTGGCGGAAGTTCACGTCCGTGAATTTTTGTTGAGTTTGGAAATCAA
>JAJJWW010018594.1:0-62820 GCA_023531295.1 Papaver armeniacum | reverse complement strand
ATTAGTAATCTACAACTGTAGATTGACAACTCGTAAATTAAAAGTTGTAAAATGTAGTATGTTTTACAACTTTTTCCAACAAAAGCGTTGTCAAAGTAAAATATGTCCAACTCTTAGGACCAACGAGTTCCTAAGAGTAGTGACGAGAATCGAACCACAACTTGTTGTGTGAAAAGGGTTGCAGAGAGAAGTGACCACCTTTAGAATTTACAACTCACATCCTAAAGGTAGTGAATGATTTTAAAACAACACTAATAAGAGTCGTTGAAGATAAGAAAAAAAGAAAATTGAAAAATGTTCTTGTAGAGAATCGAACCCAAGCTTACTAGGTGTTAGTACAAGACGTCAACCATCCCCGCCGCATTCACAATACCGGTAGATTTGTGCTTTTTCTTTAATCAACATTCGCAACCTTTATAAGGGTTGTAAAATGAAAATTTACTAGGAAAAAAATTAGCTAGGGTGAGATTCGAACTCGGCCTCCTTTGTGTAGGATCGGGATTCTAACCACCATTCCACAGCTATACATGTATGATTATCAAAGGACATCTACGTTAATATTTAACAATAATTTCAACGAGCCTTAAAAAATGGGCCAAACAAGTGCGCCATTTTGCTTGAAACATACAAGGCTTTCTCGAATTATACAAGGACGATCGTAATCTCATTTCAATCAACACTCACAAAGACCAAAGTTGTATATCTCAAAATGTAAATGAATGAAACACGTGGAGGTGTATATTTATATGCTCAAAGTAGCGGATTCATGCAAATTTTGGTAAAGCAAACACAACAACCATGAAGAAGCCGCAAAATGCTAAAAGTTTCAGATATTATAGGAATGTGTTACCTGTTTTCTCGCCAACCGCTGAATTAGAGACCAACTTCAATAAATCCCCTTTTCTCTCCTCCTTTATCCGGCTTGAGACCGGCAATGAAATTATTCAATGGCGAGTTAAAAAGGGGGGTTCTTCTCAACATAAACATTCAATTTATCATACAAACAATATTATAAGTCATCAACATAAAGATAATTTTAATTATAAAACAAGTCCACCAATTAATACTACACATGAAATGAAATCTTATTACATATGACTTTTTCCTAGATTTGTAATTAGATCAAATTTGATTTGCGTAAACTCTAACTTTTTCCTTTGCAGCAATGAAGATAGCATCTGAGGCCCATGTAAAATCTCCACATTCTTCACATACCGTAAGCTATGTGCTTATTGTGTTGATTGTTGTATATTTTTAGGTTGAGTTTGTTATTGCAGTCAAGAGAAGCACAACCGATCGTGTAGCGGACAATTTTAAAAGAGTGATCATCTTCTCCACAAGCATCACAAATTTTCACCGATGGTAACAACAACAACTTGGCTTTGCAAGGGTCGAAGCACGAAACCATTCAAAATAGGTGCAGTAGGTATGGTGCACTTGAAAAACATTTTTCCATAGGTTTCAGCTTGTTTTAGATTGCGAAATGCCCTCACACCATTACAAGGAACATGCTTACACCTAGAATAGAGCCAAGGACACACTTTTGTCTCATGAAACCCTTTGTTCACACATAGACACTCAGGGTTTTTTTTCATTCTCATGTTACCGTTGTTTACACATCGCTACTGAGAATCTTTCACACCTCCACCCATGACTAATTCAAAGATTTTTAAAGCCTAATTGAAGAAAATTTCTCCACTGTGCCTAATTTCAAAATTTCTGAACCCTAAGTGTTTTTAAAGCCTAATTCAAGATGGCTAATTTACACATGATTGATTAGTGTTGATTAATAGATCTATCAAGCTAGGACTAATTTTAAATGTATCATCATTCTCGATCAATAGCAATATTAAAACGTAACTAGAAATCAAAAAATAATAAAACCCTAAAATGGGTTATAGAATCAAACCTTTTTTCCTTAACACATATCGAGAAGGTGTTGGTGGTGAAGAAATCTTCACCAATCTATTGATGGGTTTTAAATTTTCGTGGTTAAGGAGATGAAGGAGGAGGTTCTCATGAGATGGAGGAGAAAAAGAAAAACGACTAAAAAGAAGATAAGTGGAGGAGAATAAGTGATGGGGAGATTGAATAGATAAGAAGAAAAAGATAAATAGATCTTCAACCCTTAGAAGAGTTGTAAATGAAAAATAACTATGAAAAAAAAAAGCCTCAAAGAGAGTCGAACATGAGTCTCCGCCGGCCAATATGACATTCCAACCATCCCGCCACATTTATACACGTAATTATATTTACATTCTTTTATATATTAGACCAAATTTTTAAATTAGCCTTAAAAAAAATGCCAAAGAAATCCACCATTTTTCCCGAAGCATATAAGGAAGTCCATTCCAATGCCCGCAATCACATTTCAATCAACAATCACAAGACTCGGATTCATGGAAGTTTTAGTGAATTGTACAAGGCCTGCAATCACATTTCAAATTCCATTAAGAAGCTGCAAATGCTTAAAGTTGTGAAGTATATTAACTGGAATAAAAGTAAGACATTGACCGCAAAATAAGTAAAGACATTCCGTAAAAGAAAACCGCAACATCGTATACCAAAGACATGATTATATGTAACTAATTTAAAAAATCGCATTTAGAACTCAATAAATCCCATTTTCTCTCCTCCTTTACCCGGCTTGAGACCGCATTGAAAATGATGGCGAGTTAAAAAGGGGAGTTCATCTCCAGAGAAACAGATAGCATATCATACCAACAATATTTCAAGTCATAATTAAAGAGAAATAAATAGCATGTCATTTTAAAAGCAAAATACAATCAAGCAAAATGAAAGAAACAAAATAGGTTCGTAGCATCCGTGGAAATGAAAAGAGTAATTAAACCCACCATCACGCACTTCTTTTCTTTTTCTTATTCTTCTTGTTTTTCTTCTTTGTCGGAACCACTAAGATAGGTTCAAAGATCAGTTCTTGCATAAATCTCAGATCATCATCCATTTGTAAGCCAAGAGTCAAGGTTCCACCGATGGCAAATTGTGTCTTCCCCGTTCATTGTATTCCTCTAATTCATGGAAACCCTTGGTGGTGGTTTTAACATCACAAACCAATTCGATGTATCCGACTCTCGAGAATAGAAAACTTGCTTAGGCTTGACGGTAAAATGAATGGATCATTTTGATATTGGTTCTTATGCCGACGTAAGTCGACCAATGTAAAACCTTTTTCTATCTTGATACCAAAATAGGTGTGAGCCCAAATACATTTGAATAAGGGAATTTGAAACATATGTTGGTAGTCCAACACGAGAATTTGTTCTAAAACGCCATAGAAACCACTACTTATTTGTGATGATGCAACTAAAGATTTTGATTCAATTGAAACACCAAAAGTGTTTTGCGTGACTCTTTGAATATCCTTAGTAACAAACCTTGACCCATTTATTTGCAAGCCTTTATATGATACACATTTTTCTAAAGGACCATGTGACAACCACCGTATCCGTATTTGATACCGACATGCCTTGACCAATTTGCATTTTAACCTAACAATAAAATTTAGTTAGCGAACACAAGTGACCACAGAATGGGCGTAAGCTCTATGTTTTGGCTTGGTAAGATCTAATTAAGAAGTGAATGACGTGATTCATCTCTAATTAAGCTCTATGTGGGTAATGCTAAAAAGAGGTACTACGACTCAGAAAAATGAATCTAATAAATTGAAAACATATATAACAAATAACCAAGTGGCGTTGCACGACCTTTGCTTTAACCAATCTGCAAATGTTTCCGAGTGTATGGAAAGGAGTTGGTCTTCACCGGAAGTATCGGAAGATCTTAACTCATCCATATGCATTCTAATAAGAAAAATTTTAATGTGGACAAGATTCGTAAAAAACACAAGTGCTTATACTTTATAACTAACAATTTTAAATGAACATATAACAAATATACTTACGTTATATATGGTTCAATTGTTGCCGTGTTAAAAAGCACATATCTATGAGCAATCTTTAGCATATCACTACCAATATACACTTGAACGCCTCTAGAAAGAGGACACCCCGCGTGTGGAATCATGTTGAATGTCTTCATTATGGCTTTGATTTACTCCTCCTTCGTAATGTTTGTCCCCATGAACATCAAAATACCCGACGCACTCCATTCCTGTGTAACACTGCTATACATGCTTCAGTTTGTGCGTAATTATTTACGTATTATTTGAATGTCTTCATATACCTCGCGACAAACCAAACTTCTAATTATTAGCACCAAACTCCCATTTACACAGAACAAAACTATAACATTGTACTTAAAATAACTAAAAAATATTCATACTAATGAATATATTACCTTTCAAATGGATACATCCAACGATATTGTACGGTCCACCTAACCGCACTTCTCGAGCTACGTGAATTGTCAAGTGTACCATCACATCAAAAAATGATGGAGGGAAGTACATCTCCAACATACACAAAGTCTCAAAGCAATTTCATCTTCAAGTTCTAACAATCTAGTGAGATCAATCGCCCTTTGGCATATTTCGTTAAAATAAGAACATAACCGATTTATGGCATTACTTGGCCCATCGTAAAAGTCCTTTCAAAGCTACATGTAATATTTGTTGCATCATAACATGGTAATCATGAGCCTTAAGGACACCCAAGCAACCATCTTTCGAGAAATGCCTCCTAAGATCGAACTATACCCATATGGAACCTTGATTTCTCATCCTATTATAGAATAGAGCCTTTCCCTTATCGCTTAAGTTACATGGTGCTGGAGGAAGCCAAGTTTTGCCATTTTGACTATTAAATGCAATTCTTCTTTGATTCCCATACTTTTCGATCATTACGGGACTTTAAGCCATCTTTTGTTTTGTTCTTTATATTCAATAGAGTACCAATGACACTCTCACGTACGTTTTTTCCGTATGCATAACATCAATATTGTGTCGTAGAACAATTCCTAAGAAGGAAGGAATGACATAAAAAGTATGAGCAAGTCACTTGAGTTGTACATTTCATAAATGAGATTTAACATGCAGATGGGAATGTAAGACCAAAAAGAAGATAATCTGAGGTTATAAGTTACCTTCCAAAGAAGGCAAGTCGAAAAATATTGACCGTTTGTTGAATATTGGATGGTCATCATCCTGCACCGAACTAGGACCAAGACTCATACCCTGCATCGCAGCAACTTGCCTTTTCCGCTTCCCGATTAGATTTACCGTCATTTGCACCTCGTTGCCGCACTACTCCGACCCTTTTTCTCGCTTCTTCTTATTCTTCTTCTTTTCCTCTTTCTCTTTCCTTTTCTCCACCTCGCTCGCTCGCTTTTCCAAAGTCATTTACAATACCGCCTCCGACGTTCAAAAGCCTCAAAGACTAGACATAGTAGGTGGCTTTTTCCTTCTTCTCAATCTCTCCATTGAAACATGCTTTCTTCTTAGTCGATCGAAGAGGATGATTATGAGGTAGAAATCTCCTATGATTCATGTAAACAGTTTTACGACTAAACTAAGCAACCAGGTTGAAATAGTATTATCACCACAAAGAGGGCAGGTGACTTCCCTTTATATGTACATCCGTGATAGGTTACCATAAGCGGAAAATCATTTATCGTCCACATTAATAATGCCTTCAAATTGAACATTGTCTTGCTAAATGCATCATAAACCTCCACGCCGTTTTACCATAACTTAATCAGATCATCAATCAGTGGTTGCAAGTATATATCTATGTCTCTACCTGGTTGTTTCTTTCCTGGAATCAGCAAGCTTAAAATAATATTGTCGCCTTGCATACACCGTTGAGGGGGAAGATTATATACCACAATCATCACCGGCCAACAACTGTGGGTTGGGAAAGATCGCCAAACGGATTAAATCCATCAAAAAGAAGCCCAAGACGCAAATTACGCGATTCTCAAGCAAACTCGAACTTTGTGTCTATGTGCTTCCAAGCCAAAGAATCCGTTGGATGACACATCTTACCATCTTTACTCTTATGAGTCGCGTACATATCAACTGCCGAGCTAGCTCTCACTGATTTATACATTCTCCTTAATCTCGGCACAATGGGGAAGTATCTAAGCACCTTTCACCGGTATCTTCTTTTGGGCTCGTCTACCATGTCAAGCATCATCCATGTTAGATGTGTCTTCCTTCCACCTAGAATAGTGACATTTAGGACATTCATCCTCGTCTTTCAACTCATTTCTAAACAAACAACAATCATTCCGACATGCGTGTATTTTCTCATAAGTGAGTTGGAAAGCTTTCAAGAACTTCTTCACTTCATAAGTTGATTTAGGAAGATAATGACACTGGGGCAACACAGAACCAATTGTCTTGAGAAGATCATCAAAAGCCCTTCGAGATAAACCATTTACTTGTCTTGTGCCTATACAACTCGCAGTCATGCTTAGCTTTGTGTGTGTAGTACAACCAGGGTATAAAGGGAAGTCGGCCTCTTCAATCTCGTTTATCAAAGAACTCTTCGCCGTGGTTTGGAAACCCTTCGTCCCGCCTAGGTTCACAAACCCCTTGCCTTGGTTCGACATCACCTTCAACATTAGCATCTCGCCCACATCCGGTAGAAAGTACGTTCACGTGTTGCTCCTCTTCATGAACATTATTAAAATTGCTAATCTTCTCCCCGTGAAGAACCCACTCTTGTAAGTAGGATCCATACCCCGTTTTAAAGCAAGTGCATATGTATTGTACCAGGAGGAAGTGGCGCAGCAAGATTCTTACAATCCACACAAGGACAACTAAACTTGTAGGATTTCCAAGTTTCTCATGAGCCAACTCTACGAACTTCTTTATCGCATCCCGGTATGGAACTTCCCCCTACATTAAAACTCCAATGGTTAGACGTACTAAGATCGATTAATCTCATTATGAGACATATATACCTGTAGAGACAAGCTTATGACTTGGCTTTACCTTGGCCAACGAACCCAATCCTTATTCATCATTTTACAAGTCAAGAGTCACCCTGGTTGCGCTCAATATGAATCTTTATTTCCTTCCCACCGCCAATGAAAAACATTCTCATATTAAAACATATATAAACTTTTTCCTTTGTTATTTTCTTGCCAGAAGGATTGAGCAATCTCGCAATTATTAGGCATCCGAATAACAACAAATGGACGCAAACGATGGTACAAACAATGACACAATTTTGCAGATGCACTATCAAAAAGATAAGTCATAAAACCTATGCAGCATCTCATTTTGGAGCCATCACCACCAATAACGAATAATTTTATCAAAGATTCAAAATGGGCACCAAGTTGACATTATCTCGGACGAGAAAACTATACCAAATTACACACATAAATATAATCCCGCATAGTTGGAGGGTGGCATTTGGTCGAATTCACGGTATATAATGTCCAACTAGTGCATACATACCATCGGTTAGCTAGACTTATTTTCAAAGAAAATTTGTACTTCACCGCTCCCTATACAAGCTTAGTCAATCTGCAAAAATCAAACAACCCCAAAAACTTAATTTCAACCATTTGCGATCAATTGAATGCATCTAAACATGAATTAAATTCAACAACACCCAAAAAAATTAATGTAACGGTTTGAAATGATTAAAATTAAATGCAACCCTAAAATTTGATCCACCAATCATCAAAATTTAATGCTACCAAATCATCAAACAAATTAAATGCAATGATTGATTTTTTTTTAAAACGAATTTAATGCAACCCAATCATGAAACCCAAAATTTAATGCAAATTGAGATGAAACTATTACAAAAAAAAAAAATTTAAAGCAATCGATTCTGACCCAATTACAAGATCGATCCGTTGATGGAGAAGCTCGATTTGTTGATGGAGAAGCTCGATTTGTTAACAGAGCTTAAGAAACTCCATCTCGTTGATGGAGAAAAAACGATATGTTGATGAAAAACTCCTTTTCATAGATCTGTTTCTCGATTTGTCGATGATCTTGACTTGTAATGGTTTGATTGATTGTGTTTCTAGCGGATGGAGGAGCCTGTTTTTCTCGTGGTTCAAGAAAGATAAAAGAAGAGACGAAAGACAAAAAGAAAAGAAGTGGTGGAGGAAAGAAAAAACAAAAGGATAAAAAGGAAAAAAAAATAAAAACAATGGACGGTTAGAGATCGATGTGAGGTTGAAATAGACGGTTGGAGATTGAAATGGAAGTTGTGATGCAGAAATGGTTTTTCTTGGCCCTTTCACAACTGTTAGAAATAGTCGTCATAGGGGTTTTTTCGTCTTTCGAAACTTTTTAACTTCTGCTAAATTTTTTTCACTTCTGCTAAGTTTTTTCACTTCTAAAAAGGTTTTTAACTTCTGCTAAATTTTTTTAACTTCCGCTAAATTTTTTCGATCTCCGAGCAAGATTCTTTCTCGAACCTGATGAAATCTAGGGTTTGGTTACTGATTTCGAGTATCTACATGGAATCTTACGGTCATACTTGTTGGACTCGCTGCTTCTTACGAAGGAATCTTATCTATATTGGCCCGCTTTTCGATCTCCGAGCAAGATTCTTTCTCGAACTCGATGAAATCTAGGGTTTGGTTACTAGACGGCGAGTATCTACATGGAATCTTACGGTCATACTTTGTTGGACTCGTGTTCTTACGAAGGAATCTTATCTATATTGGCCCAGTTTTCGATCTCCGAGCAAGATTCTTTCTCGAACCTGATGAAATCTAGGGTTTGGTTACGGTATCGGCGAGTATCTACATGGAATCTTACGGTCATACTGTTGGACTCATCGTTTATTTATAAGATGTTACAGTAACTTGTGAAAAATGACAGGTTTGTATAGAAACCGTTTCCTTCTGAGAAGAAATTATTTTTCTGATGACAGTTCCGTTTAGAAAGCAATACAGTAAGTCGTCAACAATGACAACTTTATAAAGAAACTGTTACATTAAGTCATGATTCTGTAACAGTTTCATATAGAGCTTTCATAACAAAGCCTTTAGTGACAGTCCAAATTTTTTTCAAAACTGTTACATATATATTTTGGTGACAGTTTTTAACTGTCACCTAAACCCATTTTTGTACTAGTGACCACAACATCTTCATGTAACCTTTACTAACTTCCCAGCAAACCATCCAATTCGTCTCACCAACAGCACCTCAGTTTCTCTAGCAGTAAATATAAACCACTTAACCAAAATCCAATCTAACTACATCAGCTTCTTCTGCAATTCAGATCCCCATCAACTCACGGAAACAACTCATCTTCTTAACTAGGGATAAGAGCTAATTCAGCAGATGCAGACTAAGTGCCAAATTGCATATGGAAATCCTCCTCACCAAGTTATGCCACAGAAATAATATTAGCGACATAGAATGGGTTTATATGATCCATAAATCAAACACCAGCTTGCATGATTATAGAATCCAAGTTAATAACCGCTACAAACAATCACAATTGCTGAAAACCAAATCATGTATAAGTGCACAAATTGTCTCAGACTATTCTAATAGATGAAAAATAAAAGAAAAAGGTAAGCAGATGCAGGTGGGAATGTGGCTACCTGAGCTTAAAAACATGAAATCAAGGCATCATGAACTAAATAGCTTGGAAAAGCATAATTCATGTAGTCATCTTCCGACACAAAGATGGTATACCAAATTTACCTTTTCTTTAAATAGCTTGGATGTGCATAGTATTTAATAGACAGAAGTGCTGAAAAGTGCAACGTGCTTTAAATATAGACAATGCTTTAAATCATCTATCCACATGATTAACATGAAAAAAATCCCAATTAACATGAAACACAAGATACATTATGGAAACCCTATCACGTTTCTTCTATAGTCATACAAATCAAAACCATCACTTAAATTTAAGATTCAGGTAACAAAGAAGGAGATGTAGGTACGTTTCCTGCACCACTTGTTGTCTTTCATATACTTCATAGCACCTTCGTCGACGTGATATGTGATCTACATTCCAGAAAGAGTAAATTAAACAAACAGTTATGGAATTTTATTCCAACAAGGAGAAAATTGGCTAATCATATCACTTACCTCCTCCATCAAACTTCATTTGTCTTCATAGCATTGAGCCAAAAATCGAGAACACCCTTCTCTACTGCAAGTACACAATCTAGTTAAGATAATCCAAACACTGTTTCGAAATGGAACAACTTGAACAAAGATTTAGTGTATCTTATACCTTCTATATCTTTATCTGCTTCTTTGTCAGCCTGAACCTCTTTTGTAACTCCGTCGACTTCGACCACACCATTTACAATATCAAATCTCTGCAACCAAGTAAAAAAAAACACTTTCAGATCTCTATGGTGTTGGCATTAGTTCACTTTCAAACTAAGAAAATTAATGGAATCTAAAACACCCAAGGAACGCCCAAAAAAAAAAAAAAAACTTTTAAAGACTACAAAGTTCTGTAAACCCAAAAACCCAATACCCATAATCAAATGTAATGTAAAGATTCACCCAAAAATTGAAATTCAAAGTAAAAGACCTATGGAGAAAGGGATGCTCACTAGCACTAGCATTTGATAGGCTTGAACTGCTTCACCACTTTATACCAACACCATCTGAGACTGAAGACCCCACAAACCCTCTAATCACGTCTTGTAATTCCAACACCTGCTACCACCATCCCACCAAGCATGATTCAAACCATCTTCTTCTCATAGAGAACATCACCACCAGTTCACGAATCAACATCACTCCTGTTTAATCATCCATTGAAATAACATCTTCCATACCTTGTATTACCAAATCGAACCCACCATCTTCATAGCTTCTAAAACCCTCGACAAACACCAACACATAGAAGAAAGTCAAAACCAGTATGCTTTAAAGAGAACTAAATTAGAATTTGAATAAATAGAAACTCAACCCATAGAATTTCAACACGAAATCGAAAGAAAAGTCAATGATACAATTTACAGAAAACCTAAAAAAAACCGAAATCAAAACCCTAATTTTTCAAATCTGAACAGAAGTTGTATAAAACGAAATTCTCCCATGAAATACAAGAAGGTCAGTAAGTTACAAACCATAACAACAAGAAGAAAAGAAAAAAATGGTTCAAGAAGAATGAATCATACCTCTTTTCTTTGTTCTGTGGTTACAGGTTTAGATTGGGTTCACGGGAGAACTTCGATTTTGTGAAAGAGATGAAGAAGACGGAGAAAGGGGTTAGGCTGGGGAGCAATGATTTTAGTAATTTATTTTGATTTCTTTTGATTTCGGTTTGGTGGTGGAGTTGATGGATATAAAGAAGAGAGTAAGAGGAGGAGAATAGGTGGTTGCTTTCTCTCTCCTTGGTAGATAAGGTAAATGCTTAGATTTGGACCGTAGATAAGAAGGTCATACGGATCGCTGAAATTATGGGAAGGTGTAGATTCTCTTTTGGATGCTCATACGGATTGTGAAGCTTGTGTTTTTCTCTTTGTGCTAGTACAAACACGTTTATTCGGTTTTATTATCAACTTTCGATATGAAAAAAAAATACATAAAATATATTAATAAATTTAAGATATTATTATGGACCTTCGTTTTAAAAAAAATCCGAAAAATATATGGGAATGAAGCTGAAAAAATAAATGAATTCGATAATTGGTGTGTTTCTTTGTGCTTTCTCTTTGTGCTTTCCCTTTGTGCTTCCAGTTTGAATTTCGACTAGTCACATAGGTCATGAAGCCATTTCGACTAGTCATACAGGTCATGAACTTCAAATGTGGTATAACGACATACAAACTATGAACCAAGAAGCTTCGGGTAGGTTCTGACTTCAAACGTAGCATGATACATCATCAAAATCGATAAATAGGAAGATCAATGTCGATTCGAACTTCAAATTCGGTATAACGACAAAAACAATTATGTACCATGAAGCTCAGGGTGGGTTCTGACTTCAAACTTAGTAGGATACATCATCAAAATCGATGAATCTAACCATTAATTGGTAAGATTTCATCGAAATATTCTCTGAACCCTTAAACAAACCCTTTTCTGACGACTTCGAGAAAGAGAGTGGCCCCGAGCTCGAAACTTTGCCGCGAGATGACTAATATAAGTCGGAAACTTCATAAGAACGATGAATCCAACCATTCATATGTAAGATTCCATAAAATATTCTCTAAAACCTTAAACAAGCCTTTTTCTGGAGACTTTGAGAAAGAAAGTAGCTCCGAGCTCGAAACTTAGCCGCGAGTTGACTACTATAAGTCGGAAACTTCGTAAGAACGATGAATCCAACCATTTATAGATAAGATTCTATTGAAATATTCTCTGAAACCTTAAACAAACCTTTTTCTGGAGATTTCGAGAATAAAAGTGGCTCCGAGCCTTAAACCTGGCCACGAGTTGACTACTATAAGTCGAAAAATTTGTAAGAAAGATGAATCAAACCATTCATAGAATCATAGGTAAGATTCTATCGAAATATTCTCTGAAACCTTAAACAAACCCTTTTCTAGCAATTTCGAGAAAAAAAGTGGCTCCGAGCTGGAAACCTAGCCGCGATTTGACTACTATAAGTCGGAAACTTCGTAAGAACGATGAGTCCAACCACTCATAGGTAAGATTCTATTGAAATATTCTCTGAAACCTTAAACAAACCCTTTTCTGGCGATTTCGAGAAACAAAGTGGCTCCGAGCTGGAAACCTAGCCGCAAGTTGACTACTATAAGTCGGAAACTTCGCAAGAACGATGAATTCATCCATATACAGGAAAGATTCCTTTGGAATATTCTCTGAAACCTTAAACATATTCGTTTTCGTCAACTTTGAGGCATGAACCTATCTCTGAGATAGAAACATGGCGGTAAGTGAACTACTATAAGTCGAAAAATCGTAAGAACGATGAATCCAACCATATACGGAAAGATTCCTTTGGAATATTCCCCCAAACCTTAAACATATTAGTTTTCGTCAACTTCGAGGCATGAACCTGGCTCTGAGATCGAAACCTGGCGGTAAGTGAACTATTATAAGTCGGAAACTTCCTAAGAACGATGAATCTAACCATTTACAAGAAAGATTCATGTGGAATATTCCCCCAAACCTTAAAATATTCGTTTAGTGGACTACTATAAGTCGAAAACATCGTAACAATGATGAATCCAACCATATACAAGAAAGATTCCTTTGGACACTAGTGGAAAATGGGATTTTTAAGTCTGATTGGGCTTTACAAAAAAGACTACCCTAGGCTTTCTTTTTATATTGGTGTTGATGGTGGTTTTTAAACAAAGGGTAAAATCGTGAAACCCCACGACCCAGTGTTACCCGCAACACATTAACTAAGAGCATTTAACTCAGGTGTAAATAATTAATAGGGGTATTTTTTTCAAAATACCGCATTAGGTTTTTCAACACGTAACCCTAATTCCAAAACCAAGCCGCATATCAGCACCATGGCAACAATGCCAAACCAAGCCGCACCCTGCGCACCATGGCAACAATGCCAAACCAAGCCGCATACTACGCACCATGGCAACAATGACAAACCAAGCCGCACCCTGCGCACCATGGCAACAATGCCAAACCAAGCCGCACCCTGCGCACCATGGCAACAATGCCAAACCAAGCCGCACCTCGCGCACCATGGCAACAATACCAAACCAAGCCGCATATCACAAGCACCATGGCAACAATGCCAAACCAAGCCGCATATTGCGCACCATGGAAACAATGCCAAACCAAGCCGCACCCTGCGCACCATGGCAACAATGCCAAACCAAGCCGCATACTGCGCACCATGGCAACAATTCCAAACCAAGCCGCACCCTGCGCACCATGGCAGCAATGCCAAACCAAGCCGCACACTCACGCACCATGGCTACGAGCCATATTTCTAAGCCGCTATGCCTTTGGCACATGCCAAATGTAGCGCCCTAGGCTTGCAAGACTTGCAACTAGGTCAACATGGCCGTACGTGCCATTGGCACATGCCAACACGTACCACAAGCCATATTTCCAAGCCGCGATGCCATTGGCCCACGCCAAATATAGCGCCCTAGGCTTGCAAGACTTGCAACTAGGTCAACATGGCCGTACGTGTCATTGGCACATGCCAACACGTATCGCAAGCCATGTTTCCAAACCGCTATGCCATTGGCCCACGCCAAATATAGCGCCCTAGGCTTGCAAGACTTGCAACTAGGTCAACATGGCAAAGACGTGCCATTGGCACATGCCAACACGTATCGCATGCCATGTTTCCAAACCGCTATGCCTTTGGCCCACGCCAAATATAGCGCCCTAGGCTTGCAGGACTTGCAACTAGGTCAACATGGCCGTACGTGCCATTGGCACATGCCAACATGTATCGCAAGCCATGTTTCCAAACCGCTATGCCTTTGGCACACGCCAAATATAGCGCCCTAGGCTTGCAAGACTTGCAACTAGGTCAACATGGCCGTACGTGCCATTGGCACATGCCAACACGTACTACAAGCCATATTTCCAAGCCTCTATGCCATTGGCCCACGCCAAATATAGCGCCCTAGGCTTGCAAGATTTGCAACTAGGTCAACAAGGCCGTACGTGCCATTGGCACATGCCAACACGTATCGCAATCCATGTTTCCAAACCGCTATGCCTTTGGCCCACGCCAAATATAGCGCCCTAGGCTTGCAAGATTTGCAACTAGGTCAACATGGCCGTACGTGCCATTGGCACATGCCAACACATATCGCAAGCCATGTTTCCAAACCGCTATGCCTTTGGCCCACACCAAATATAGCGCCCTAGGCTTGCAAGACTTGCAACTAGGTCAACATGGCCGTACGTGCCATTGGCACATGCCAACACGTATCGCAATCCATGTTTCCAAGCCGCTATGCCTTTGGCACACGCCAAATATAGCGCCCTAGGCTTGCAAGACTTGCAACTAGGTCAACATGGCCGTACGTGCCATTGGCACATGCCAACACGTACCGTAAGCCATATTTCCAAGCCGCTATGCCATTGGCCCACGCCAAATATAGCGCCCTAGGCTCCCAAGACTTGCAACTAGGTCAACATGGCCGTACGTACCATTGGCACATGCCAACATGCTCATTTGGTATCTTTTCTACCAAGTCCACGACCCCTAACCCGCCACGCATGCCAAACACACACACCGGTAGCCTAACTTGCAAACCGTGCAACCTACCACCAAGGCATTCCGCACATGCCGATGGCACATGCCACACACGCCACTAGCAGCTCTGGCATTACCACTTACGCTCGAGGTGCAACTCGCAACGAAGGCATTCCGCACATGCCAACACGTATCGCAATCCATGTTTCCAAGCCGCTATGCCTTTGGCACACGCCAAATATAGCGCCCTAGGCTTGCAAGACTTGCAACTAGGTCAACATGGCCGTACGTGTCATTGGGCACATGCCAACACGTATCGCAAGCCATGTTTCCAAACCGCTATGCCATTGGCCCACGCCAAATATAGCGCCCTAGGCTTGCAAGACTTGCAACTAGGTCAACATGGCCGTACGTGCCATTGGCACATGCCAACACGTATCGCAAGCCATGTTTCCAAACCGCTATGCCTTTGGCCCACGCCAAATATAGCGCCCTAGGCTTGCAGGACTTGCAACTAGGTCAACATGGCCGTACGTGTCATTGGCACATGCCAACATGTATCGCAAGCCATGTTTCCAAACCGCTATGCCTTTGGCCCACGCCAAATATAGCGCCCTAGGCTTGCAAGACTTGCAACTAGGTCAACATGGCCGTACGTGCCATTGGCACATGCCAACACGTACTACAAGCCATATTTCCAAGCCTCTATGCCATTGGCCCACGCCAAATATAGCGCCCTAGGCTTGCAAGATTTGCAACTAGGTCAACAAGGCCGACGTGCCATTGGCACATGCCAACACGTATCGCAATCCATGTTTCCAAACCGCTATGCCTTTGGCCCACGCCAAATATAGCGCCTAGGCTTGCAAGATTTGCAACTAGGTCAACATGGCCGACGTGCCATTGGCACATGCCAACACATATCGCAAGCCATGTTTCCAAACCGCTATGCCTTTGGCCCACACCAAATATAGCGCCCTAGGCTTGCAAGACTTGCAACTAGGTCAACATGGCCGACGTGCCATTGGCACATGCCAACACGTATCGCAATCCATGTTTCCAAGCCGCTATGCCTTTGGCACACGCCAAATATAGCGCCCTAGGCTTGCAAGACTTGCAACTAGGTCAACATGGCCGTACGTGCCATTGGCACATGCCAACACGTACCGTAAGCCATATTTCCAAGCCGCTATGCCATTGGCCCACGCCAAATATAGCGCCCTAGGCTCGCAAGACTTGCAACTAGGTCAACATGGCCGTACGTGCCATTGGCACATGCCAACATGCTCGCTGGTATCTTTTCTACCAAGGCCACAGCCCTAACGGCCACGCATGCCAAACACACACACTGGTAGCCTAACTTGAAAACCGTGCAACCTACCACCAAGGCATTCCGCACATGCCGATGGCACATGCCACACACGCCACTAGCAGCTCTGGCATTACCACTTACGCTCGAGGTGCAACTCGCAACGAAGGCATTCCGCACATGCCACATGCGTCCCTAGCAGCACCACTTGCACTCAAGATGTAACCAACACTCGAGACATCAACACAAACTGGGGATGCTTTTTTAGGGTTTTGGTTTGGCGGTCACAGCATGCAACGTACACTACGCTCACATTAAGAAAGCGTGAAAAGGAATAAAGTGGTCAAATAAAAGAGGAAATAATGGTGAAAACGTTTTCACCCATTAACACCATGCGGTTACCACCTCCTCCCATTATTTCACCCTTTACTCTCTTCCTTCATGAGGCCAGGGGGTACGTTTCAATCTCGACTTGTATAAATAGGTCTTACCTATTTCCACCGGACAACAAGTCTCGGTCGGAGAAAAATACTACACTCTCGTAAAGGCAACTTTGCAAGCTCTCCCAAAAGCTTTCATCTCTTGCAAGCTTCCCCGACTTCTACTTTCTCGATACAAGTCGAGACGCTACTCTCTAGAATTATTCTCGGTCTCAACACCTTTCTTTGCTTCCTCCCCAAATCAACCCTTCTCCTCCACTTTGTGACCGAAGCAAGTCCGGAACGGCTATTTCTTGGTTTAGGCCGGACTTGTGCACATTGATATCTCGAATCTATAAAGTGCTCACGTGCGGACATTTGTTTAGGGTTTGAACCAGTTTCTCACTCACCTACCGAAATTACCGAAATCGGCAGAAACGATTTTTACCCATAAACAATTGGGCTTTCAAAAACAGACGTATCCATAATGAAAATACAGAAAAGTAAATCTCTAATGCAGCAATCGATGATGGACGGTGGGAAAAAGAACAATATACCAATGACAGAAAAGGAAACCGGATTGCAGCCAAAGAGAATAAACAAATGCGCAAAAAATGAACCATGCAATCGTTAAATCAAAGGGAAAATGAAAGTTTGCGAAGTCTAGTAGCGAGATGGGATGCGACTTGTGAAGAACTAAAGGGAAGGATTTCAAAGGAAGATTTAGTGAGCTCGTTCATTTATGCGTTGTCAACTAGGCAATCATTATTTGTGACGCTGTTCAGGATCAGGAACAAAGTGAAGATGAGGGAATTGAAAAGATACCAATCTGAGCACATTCACATGGAAGAAGAACACTGATAATCGACAAAGGGTCGTAGAACATGATGAATGTACTAATTTTAATCTATCAGTTGATAATGTATCAAATTTTCAAAAGGATAGCAATGAAAATTTGATGAATTTTAATGAATCGTATCATGAATATGAACTATCAAACTTACAAGATAAACAAGGGAAGATAAGACCTCGCATTAGGAGGCGAATAATATTCACGAAATAAGCAGTTTCTAGGGAAACTTAAAACCTTCGCCTAGGAAGGCTGAGAATCCACGGCATGCACCCTAGTTCGCATGAAAGTGCAAGAGGAAAGACCTAATGCATGTCGTGAACAACTCTCAGAGAGAAACCTAGGGGCAATGATAAGACCTATCCGCCGAGGGTCCCTTTTATGATGGCATTCGGTAAGGAGTGCAGAAATATGACCAAGGCGCCGACGTATTCGGTTGAGCAGCGGGTGCCTGGGACATCTGGAGTGTTACCGGCAATTTCTGTATGGAAAGTCTTGGCTACGATGCACTCTATCCCAAATAAACCTTACTTAGGGTGTGACTTCATAACCCCAAGCCATATCGGCGAAGGTGATAAGAAGTCATGAAAACATTTGAATGTCGTAATAACTGGATGATAGGAGACCAACATGCATGTTAGGGTTAACCTCCTTGAAGGGGAAATCAGGGGGAATATAAAGGGATGGCACCCTCCATATTAGGGAGCTGTGTATCCAAAAAAGACGGCAATGTCATGGGATTAACATTCATGGTAATGGATAAACATGTCGCATTGTCGTGATATGGGGTCAAAACAAATATTAAGACGAGGTTGATGGATTATTATTTGAAAGAGTAATGAGCACCTGAGGCTTCGTCGAATCAAAATCCTTCAAAAAGGATGAGGCACAATAAGACCTTAATTAGGAGGCGCACTAAGACCTTTTATAAAGTAACACATAATAATCAGAAAGTGAATAAGAACCAGATACGGCGAGATGCTTCATGGATCCAAAAATAAAAGAAGGTAAATGAAAGATCTAGCGAAATTCAAAGCTTGTAAAGCCGCAATAAAATAATAAAGGCAAAGCTACCAATGAAAAATGATAATTTGACTTGTACGGGCTCATCTTGATCAGCTAATGCTCAACAAGAACAAGAGAATCCGAAGAGCTCCATAAGAGTCAAGTCCTCCACATTTCTCATGAAAGGGATGAATCTCGCACAGAGGTTTATCGCCTCCAAAATGAGGTCAGTGAGAACGGATGATATGGACGAGATGATTGAAACTTCTGCGAAGGTAGCGAAGTTAGCTCGCAAGAACACTTAGAACTATTTGGTCTCTCTTTTCGGGGATTTCTGCGACGAGCATAGCTTTTCTCATCCTACTTTTCCTCTTGAGGTGTTAGGATTTAACACCTACTTTTCCTTTCTCATCATACTTTTCCCTTTGATGCTCCAAAAGAGGGCTGCTTAATGAGGAGAGTATTGTCCTACGAGGAGTAAAGGGGTTAGAATTTAAGGTTATCACAAAAGGAGGATAATGGGCAAAGTGAATACATGATTTGGAGGTGGAGTCTCAGTAGTAACAATCATTTTCTTACAAGTTTTGAGAAGGCCAGCGGCGGGCATCACGAACTGAACGAAAGGGGAACATGAGAACTAATCGAATCCCCAAACCAAGGTAAATATTAAAGGAAGTCATACCTCGACTGGCACAGACCATCGAAGCCTCCAAGGATCACAACCAGCGAGGTAACAATATTTAGGAAGGGGGTCTTGGCGAGGTGATCCCTTTTCGTAGAAATCCCAAACGAAAGGGCCACTTACAACCAGAGGGAACGTCGCCCAATCGTCTTCACAAGAGAGGCGAAGTTGGGAGTCCACATCTAATAGGAGAGGTTTGGTTGGAGTCGAGATGGCATTGCGAACAAGCTCGATACCCCACTCATGCTTTTGAACTTATCCGAATAGTTGGCCACGAAGGAATCCACGTTGAAGTCACGTGAATCGAATTCTTCAGCCGCTGATGGGACTTGTGAAGTACCATTATCTGAGCTAATCCTAAACTCGTTGGAGATGCGGATTGCATTACCAGAAAGTTGAAACACCCCACACTGCAACTTACCAAGAATCTCAAGAAAGATGGGGTTAGAAGGGTTGTAGAGTGGGAAAGATAACCCAGGCCTTAATTGACCAATAGTGACGATCATCTTTTCAGCCATCCAGGTATCTGACTGAATCCACCTATAATTCAGTTCCATATCCTGAGTAGCGGAAACAGGAGGACTCACAGAAGAATCGACTGCAAGAGGAAGGGTTAAACCAATCTCTTGAAAGTTCGCTTGAAATTCCTCGAGGGATTTGGGTGAGGTAGATGTTGAAACTTTCTTGGGAGCCGTGATAATGAAAGAAAGGTAGAAGGTTGAGAAGGGTAGAAACAATGGTGGAAGAAGGAGAAAACGTAGGAATCAGATAAACACAGAGCAAAGAGAGGAAGAAGAGGAGAAGAAACCCAAGACCTAAGTCAAGTTGGGTATAAATAGCACAAAAAGGATGACTGGCTCAATGGGTTGACGACACGTTCGAGGTATAATAACCGACAATAAACGTTTTTCCAGAGAATGTGGCCACGTGGAGGCAGGAAAGTGGAGAACGTGGCGGCCAAGGAATCTGAAACGGTTCTTATTCCATTCTCGTATGGCTCGAATAGAATAAGAAAAGGCAAAATGTAGGTACACGAAATAGGCTCGCCACGTGTCAAACATAAAGAGAAGAAGTATGGCTAGAGATCTCACTCAAAGATCCAAGTCAGGGACGTGTCGATTCGAATGTCAGAGTTACTTCGTCACTGATTAGTCCTGCGAAGTACAAAAGGGATGCGTATAGAAGTGAGGAGACTCACCCGAAGAATCTAAGATACAAAAGAGTACCCAACAAAGATACCAACCACGAAGTAGGGATGGAAGAAATAAGCTAACTTGGCTAAAAAGATAACCTGCGAAGTAAGTAAATTATCGAGCAAGAAAAGAGACAGCTGTCCCGACAAGCCCATGTGAAGGTAGCGAAAGAAGGGGAAAAACTTTATGGAAAAGGGCCCAGGAGAAGTATAAAGCACCTCCGCGAGAACGTGACGAAGTAAAATGAGTTTTGCCCCATTAGGGTTAGTTGGCCTATAAATAGAGGTCCTTGGGCAATGTATATGGGGGGGATTTTGGAGAGACGGGAGAGCTTAGCTTAGAGAGTGAGATTAGGGTTTTCCTGTATTCAAGAATTTGTATTTTTCTTCATTGATTGGTTCATAAATAAAGATTTTCTAATTTACAAGGTCAATACGCAGTTAGAAACTGCGCTTTTGATTTACCCAATGAAACGTTAGCTTCTAATCGCGTGCGACGCGAGTTCAAACGGCGTATCATCTACGAATCTTGGATCCCCATTAAGCCTAGGCGAGCTCGTTGGGTGACGTGGATCCAAGCTTCTGCTTGAATCTTGGACCACGATTGGGGCTAGCCTTAGAGACAAAATAATGATATGGCTTTAAGACCCAAGGTCGTAATAAAAGTCTTATTTACACTTTTTCCATTACCCCTACTTAGCCATGTCAACTCTTTCTATGACCTTGACCTTTGTGTTGGAGATGGAAATTTGATGCAAAAATTTTTAAATCCTAAGTGTCATTCATTTTTAAGACCTTTACCCCATGCATTGGAGATGCTCTTATATATGCACCGGATATTTTGCAAACCGAATATAAGAAAATCTTTACCTGAAGTGCTTTGCATCAGATAGTCTTTGTTTTCATTGAATCTCTAATGCTTAAAACCTGACAAATGAAACTTGAGCATCATAGTTTAACGTGCAGTTTAACGTACCTGAAGCATATAAGTTCCAATTTCAACAAAAATTCATCAAAAAATTAATCAGCTCGTGTTTAAAATCTTGGTTTCATGCCTATTCTTCCCCGTCCCAATTAAGCAGGTGTACAGTTTTCTCCAATTTAGATTTGAATCAATTGTATATGTATATGATGTATCTTTTTAATGGCCATTAGTTTTTGTTTCACTTCAGCGATATACACCTTTGAAGCCTCTTGACTCGAGACAATATTGGGACGATTTTCTATTCCCTTATATGAAGTCAAATTGGTTGCTTCTAGCCACTTCGTATTACATGTGAAATTGTGAATGCCATGAAAAAATCTAGAGTGTAACCATAAATATTGGCATGCAATTGCATCTTGATAGTGATGTAACATAATTAAAACTATTCTTATTCCCCAGTGAATAACGACGGCAACACAATCCCATTCACCGAGGGTGCAGCAGGTGATGTATATTATTTCATGATATCACCAACACCACATCATCCAAACCATTGTAAAGTTTATCTTTGATTTTCTTTTGTTATTCATAGCACTTTAGAGTCTGGACTGTCGACCATACATTGTTGAATAGGCGACGACCTTCTATTATAGCCTTCATTTGCTCGTTGTTGTTCCACATTTAACCGTTCCTCTTTTTTTTTGCCGACTGTCAGTTTGAATAGGCGACGACCTTCTAGTATCATGCCCATCTTTTTTGACAAATGGTTTCTCTTAGCCCAGACTTGTTAATCTACTATCGATATGATGATATCTCTAAAGCATTCTCCTACGATAAAAATAGTTCTAAAAATAAGAACTTTACTCATATTCGGACCATAAATCGTGTTAAACACAAATGCAACCCATCCAATTTTTTTTTTTCCGGCTACCTTGGATTTTCTCAAACTCCATGAACGTAAATTTGTACTTTTCTTATATATCATATAATAATCCCATTTCCAAAACATTTCTATTTATTCATTACGGGTTGAAATCCCAAAGTTTCTCCAATTTCGAAGTTTCTAGGAAATATACATTCTCTTCTTCTAGTTTTGGCACATGGATTCGCAATAGTCTTCTGAAATTATTCCATGTGTTTGATGTCTCTGTCAAAAGTTCAACAATCAGGATATGAAGATTATTCATGTTATATGTAATTAACCAAAACTGGAAGTAGATGAAGTTACCGTTCAGATTTTATCAACGAACATCAAGTCTATACATAGTTCCAACCTTTCTCTTCACTTCATCTACCTGAAAATACACCTTTGTATGTCTATATCTTTGTTTGAAATTTCTTCAACTATCGCAGGTGTTCCGGACTCAAATTTTGTTACAGCCTTGCAGGTTTCGAATTATGCACGCCAGATGTCTCCTTTTCCCTGAAAATATTCCATTCATAATCGTAGATTTTTCTCATGAAAACAAAGCTATGGTCATGAAACTTTGTAGTGCGTATTTTTGTATGGTTCCCTAAAGATGTGTTCTCATAACCGGTTATCTATTGAAGTTTGGAATTATGTATGGAACATTTACACAAAAATCATTGTTGAAGAGGTGATTTTCAAAGGACATGTAACATTTTTAAGAAGCATCCCTTGAAAGGACATGTGAAGCTGTATTTTGGTTAACAGTTGTGTCTTTTAAGATGTTGATGACATGGTGATGACTTGTCAAAAGGTGATTACATGGCTTCACCACAAATCAGAATAATTATGGGGACGCCATGTGGCTTCTTGGGTCTCTTATTATAAAGAAAGATACTGCTAAACATGTCTTAAATCTTGATTACCTTCATTTTGGGTGTACTAGTGGATTTCCAGTAGTTACACGCTCAATGACCGAAAGTAGCAACAGGGATCGATTATAAGCAATTCGCTTTTTGGATCTCTGAGCTAGCCTAAAGCATGTCTTCATAACCCTGGTTCTGCACAGAGGTTTTTCTAATTGTTAACAGTACGCAATTTAATGATGAGAAAGATGAATGATCAAAAGAAGTCAAAGATTCAGTAGGTACACCTTATTTTAAAAAAAAGTATTGATGAAAGAGTACTGTGTTGCGTCTGAAATTGGCAAAGAAAAGATCGAAAATGCTTCCAATCCCACACCCCCTTCCCCACTCATTTCCCCGCCCATGTGTCAAGCATCTATCGGTTAAGTTTAATAATAATAGGACCCATTGCTAATCTCAATCCAGGGATCAAGGGTTAAAAACGATGACACATAAATGGGGAAAGGAACGTGGGAAGGGAGCGGGGGAAGTGTAGCACTTCCGAGAAAAGATCTAGGGGAAGGTGCTGTTACATTCACAGGAATATTACTGGCAGGCTGTATAGCTTATATTTTGTCTAAAATTTACCTTGCGCACGTGATGATTATACCTTATGGATAATGCTGATGAATACAGTATATTTTAGATAATAAGAGCAAGGTATTGTCAAACTATTTCAATCCAAGTTTTCCTGCACTACGTTGTTTTCCAACATGGATAAAGCACTAATCCCAATTTGAGTGTTTATGTTAGTGTTGTACACTTCGGATTGCATTTATTGCTGCTTAGAACCAGGCTATAAGGCAAGTCCTTCATGACGCAAAGAAAAAATAGAAATATTTTTCGGCTAACCATTGGCAGATTAGAAGAATGTCGCCGCAACCCAACCAACTGTTTGTTCAGCCATAACAAAATTAAGGAAAGGGAAAATTTTGAAAATTCCGGAGGACATTCGCCTTGTAAAGTCACTCATTTATGGTCTCTTTTCGTCGAAAAAGACTATAGGGGAATTGTTTTATCTTATACAGTAGTTTCTCTTCAAAAAAGTTAAGACATAGTTTATCAGGTAGGAAAAAAAGTTAACACTCGGCAGTTATAGCTATATATATTATCTAAAAGTAGGCACCAATTAGCCAACAACGCTTCTAGTGTAGAATCCTTTCCACAAAATTGGTTAAAAAGACCAAAATCAATAATTCCTAGGTGAAAAAGATATTTAAATTTTGATACTGTTTAAATAGACAAAAATATAAAAATACCCAGGATGTAACCAGTTTCATCCTACCCATTTTCAAATTCTTCTTCTTATTTTTAATTTACATCAGGATGCATCCAGTTTCATCCTCGCTATTTTTTAAGTTTAAGCCAGGATGAATCCAGTTTTATCCTTGTTATTTTTTTGTGTCCATTTCACCCATAATAATTTTTACTCGTCCATTTGAACCATGTTTTAAATATTTTTGGACAAATGACCCGTTTTCCGAATCCTTTCTTAAATTTGTGATCTTGTGATCTCCAAATTCAGCTATAAAATGATGGCCAGCATAAGAAATTCATATCTTTGATATCTATATAGCATTGTTGATTCATGGCCATTCATTTTAATTTTTGAAATCATTTCCTTAATCACAGGAACCAGAATTGATAAAACGGTAAAAAAAAAAAAAAAAAAAAAAAACACTATACAGAACAAACAATAACGGAAAATGGGTCATTTGTCCAAAAAAATTTAAAACACGGTTCAAATGGACGAGTAAAAAATTTTATGGGTGGAATGGACAAAAAAAAATTTGCAAGGATGAAACTGGATTCATCCTGGCTTAAACTTAAAAATTAGCAAGGATGAAACTGGATGCATCCTGTGTAAAATAAAAATAAGAAAAAATATTTGAAAATGGACAGGATGAAAACCGGGTTACATCCCGCCTATTTTTAAATTTTTGTCCATTTAAACAAAGATATCTAAATCTAACTGTCCTTTTCACCCAGGAAATTTTGATTTTGGTCTTTTTAACCAATTTTGTGAAACAATAAATGGTCCAGAGAGCTTTTTCAAAAACATACATATCAGTTCGGTAACGGGAAACGGTCATTACGGCCGTCCTTGGATAGAATAGGACTCTGTGATGGTAATGCGTACTTCACATCTATCTATCAAATTTCGTGTCGAAGTTAGATTTTCCTTTTTACTTACCATATGCATCTCTTTCCAATTGCTTGTTATGTGTACCGTGTACTAGCTAACTGTGGAGTCACTTTCTTTGCATGCACTCATGGATCTCGATTTTTCGATACATCGGTTTCTTTGGTATAGACATATATGTACAATATAGTAGTAGTATAAATAGATAGATAATCAGGTATTTTTGGTTATGTATTACTACTTTCAATACTAGGTTTTACTCGGGCCAAACACCGCCCAACCCACCCTTGTATCGGTTTTATATAATAGCTAATTTGAACTACGTATACTGCAACGAAACTTCGGTGATTGGTGACGAAGATTGTCATGACATGTTGTTTGTACCCTAAATTACTTTTGGGAACGAAACACGATGAATGGATAGTTTTGGTGAGTATTTTGGGTTAGGGGTCGATTTGAAGAACAAAATAAAAGACAGAGGTTTAACGTGGTTCGGCATAGGTTGCCTACATCCATGGGCGAATCCCCTTGGAGAGTGATTTTGTATTGATAGTAAAATTACATTGTATATTTTTTCCCCTATTGGCTACCCCACTTTCGCATCTCTGCTCCTCACTATTTATACAATTGTATACATAATTTCAATATAACTTAAATGGCACTAAATGCTCATTTATGTCTCCTCTTCAATTCTCGCATGAAACTTTGAAATTATTATTGCATGTATGAAACTCACTGGAATAAATATTGCATGACTCCATCTTAAATTCTCGCATGACATGCTGGAATTAACTCTGCATGCCTCCATCTTCAATTCTTGCATGCCTCCCGGCATTAATCTACCCTGCATGCCTCCCTGTATTTATTTGCGGACCTCCCGTGTATTTTATACACGGTACAAACATCGCCCCCTCTTAACCTCCAACTTGTTGGGGGTTAAGAATTTCGTTTTTCCTTCGCATCGATCGTCGATGACGTAACTCGCCAGTCGCCCCCAAGTGTGAGTAGAGACATTACAAAGACGCCCCCAATTGTGATAACCTGCAATAAAATTTGCTCACGTGCTAGGCGAGACTTTTTTGCCACGTGGTGGACTTGTGATGCTCGATAGCTAGTCGAGTCTTAAGTAGAATGTAGCGTGTGCTTGCGGCTTGGGCAAGGATTTTTGCACGCAACGTAACAAGGCTAGCGCTTGCTGCTCGGGCAGGCTGGCTCTTGCATGTGTTGAGTACGAGTTTTTGGACCAATATCGGGCATTGGGCTCGTGGTTGAGACGAGACTTTATGCTTGCCAAGGTGCAAGTCTTTCATACTCGCGTGCAAGACGAGATTTTATGATTGCGATAAAAGCAAGACTTATGTGCTCACGTGCAAGGTGAGGCTTTAGGTGCTTGCGAAGTGATGCAAGGCTAAATATTGAAGGGTATAAGAAATCCTCATCTCGCACCTGGTCATGTTGCTATCCACGAACCTCGAACTCGATTATGTTGCTGCTCCAAGTGCAAATGAAAGTTTCTCGAACACTGGATTTTTTGCTTCTATATTGTAGGGAATTGAAAGGCGATTCTAACGAGCCAAAAATCACTCAATTTGGACTTAAAACGAAGAAGTTATTGTCGAAACAAGGTTGGAAAGGAAGCGCACGTTTCTGTTGCATACGTGATAGTGTTGACTGGATCAACTGACAGACGTGGCAGGGATGACTAGGCGACGTTCCTGACGTGGCATCCGAATAATGCTGATGTGGCAACATCATGGAAATAGATTAAAGGGACGTTGCTGACGTGGCACCGTGTATGCTGACCTGGCAATATATCATGGAACCCAGTTGGCACAACAGTATTGGGAGATGAAGTGGCTTCTGTAATCATACTGACCTTGTGCCATTTTTAATGCTTTAGTGGAACTCAGGCAATTTTCCTTAGGATGCTTTTGTGTTCTCGGCAGTTGTACTCAGTGAAATATCAAGCACAAGATTAAGTCAGTTAAATAGCTTAAAACAACCACTGAAGAGTTTAACAAGCACCAGATCATGCGCATAAAGTAATAAAGAAAAAGACTCCAATAACGTTATGATTTAATTTTTAAACTGAGCTGAAAAAGTAATTTCAGGCTATTTGCAATATGTTGATCAATACTATCATTAAAATTTAAAATAGATGAAAGGAAAAAAAAGATGCGCAAACCGATTAAAGACGGGATGGGGAAGAAGTGAAAGTGTGGATTCCGTCGCATATTTGATTGACAACAACATACCATTAAGAACACGACTTTTTGATGATGCAAGGTTTCCATCCTCACTGTTTCGGCTACATCTTTTCTTAACCCTAATTATCATTATCTTTTTCTCTGATTTCTCCGCACTCTTCTCACTGGAAAAGCATGATCGTTTTAACGAATCCCCTTAGTCGGCGCCAATGTTTGTACCCTAAATTACTTTTGGGAACGAAACACAATCAATGGATAGTTTTGGTGAGTATTTTGGGTTAGGGGTCGATTTAAAGAACAAAATGAAAGACAAAGGTTTAACGTGGTTCGGCATAGGTTGCCTACGTCCACGGGGGAATCCCCTTGAGGAGTGATTTTGTATTGATAGTAAAATTACATTGTATATTTTTTTCCCATATTGGCTACCCCACTTTCGCATCTCTGCTCCTCACTATTTATACAACTGTATACATAATTTCAATATAACTTAAATGGCACTAAATGCTCATTTATGCCTCCCTCTTCAATTCCACATGAAACTGCTGAAATTATTATTGCATGTATGAAACTGCTGGAATAAATATTGCATGGCTCCATCTTAAATTCTGTATGACATGCTGGAATTGACTCTTCATGCCTCCATCTTCAATTCTTGCATGCCTAGCCTCCTGGCATTAATCTACCCTGCATGCCTCCCTGTATTGATTTGCGGACCTCCCGTGTATTTTATACACGGTACAAACACATGTATATTCTGAATGATAGAATTGTATTCAACGTGGTAAACAAGATACAATACATATGTTCTTATATACAAGAAACAGAGATAAAAAGAGAAACAAGATATACACGAATAAGGGAACAAAATATACATGCCATGCAAAGAAATATATTATCCCAAGAGATCAGGACAATATCGTTCAACACCCTCCCTCAAACTCAAGATGGTGCAACACACATGTTGAGTTTGGAAATCAAGAACCTTAGACGAGCTGAGGTCAATGTTTTGGTGAATAAATCAGCGAGTTGCAATTCCGAGCGAACAAATGGTAAGACAATAGTCTGCCGCTTGACGTGATGTCTTACAAAGTGACAATCAATCTCAATATGCTTCGTACATTCATGAAACACGTCATTATGAGCAATGTGAATAGCGGCCTTATTGTCACAACACAATGGAGTAGGTTCTGATAAATGAACTCCCATATCTTCAAGGAGCCATCTCAACCAAACAATTTCAGAAGTTGTATGAGTAAGAGCTCGATACTCAGCCTCTGCACTAGACCGAGAAACTACACTTTGTTTCTTACTGCGCCAAGAGATCAAAGAGTTTCCTAGAAATACACAGTATCCTGTGGTTGAGCGTCTATCTGTGATGTCACCAGTCCAATCTGAATCTGAATATGCATGAAGACAAAGATCAGAAGTAGATGAGAACTTTATACCTTGATACAAGGTTCCTTTGATATAACGTAATATCCGCAGTACTGCAGCATAATGTGTGGATCTTGGAGCTGACATTAACTGACTAACTACATGAATTGCATGACTGATATCTGGTCTTGTGATGGTTAGATAATTAAGACTTCCCACAAGATGACGATATAATGTAGGATTTGCTAAAGCTTTTCCTTCAAAGGGATTGAGCTTCACATTTAATTCAAGAGGTGTATCTGCAGTTTTACTATTTGTTAACCCAGCACGCTGAAGGATGTCGGAGGCATACTTCACTTGTGAAATGAAATAACCATCAGATGATTTATCAGCCTCTATACCAAGAAAATACCTTAAAGTACCTAAGTCTTTCATTTCAAAACAGGAACTGAGATGAAGTTTAAGAGAAGAAATTCCTTCTAAGTCATCACCTGTGATAACCAAATCATCCACATATAAAAGGAGAATAACCATACCCTTCTCAGTTGATCGAGTAAATATTGCTGAGTCATATGCACTTTGATTGAATCCGTACTTAAGGATAGCGCTGGAAAACTTCTCAACCAAGCACGCGGTGCTTGTTTAAGTCCATACAAAGCTTTACGAAGCTTACATACTTGATTTGGAGAATGAGACATTCCTGGTGGTGGTCTCATATACACTTCTTCTTGAAGTTCTCCATTAAGAAAGGAGTTCTTTACATCCATTTGATGAAGATTCCAATTTCGAGCAGCAGCAACAACAAGAAGTGTACGTACAGTAGTCATACGAGCAACGGGAGCATATGTTTCTTCATAGTCTATACCATATTCTTGGGTGTATCCTTGAGCAACCAAACGAGATTTGTAGTGCTCTATCTTACCTTCTGAGTTTGTTTTGATCTTGTACACCCATCTACTTCCAATAACAGTTTTCCATGGCGGTAAGTCAACCATATCCCATGTACCAGCGTCTTTGTGTGTTGTTAGTTCTTCTCCCATAGATGTTTTCCAGACTGAAATTATAGATGCTTCCCTGTATGATTTTGGTTCATGTATAGATAAAATGGATGATAAAGAGCAATGATAATCTGCAAACCTGGCTGGTGGTCGACGAGTACGTGGAGGTAAAGCATCATTCTCAGGTACAAGATCCCTTTCTGGAGAAGGAATGTCAGGATTTTTAATAGAGTGGTCATGTGGAGTTTCGACACTTTCAAGAGGAATGACTTCTGTGGTGGTGGATGGAATAGTTGTAGGCTGAGAGCTAGGTAGAGATACATTCTCAAAAGGATCTAGATATGTAAACTGTTATAGAGCAGAAGACTTGCTGCTAGGAAGAGACCAAAAAGGTATATTTTCCCAAAACGTAACATGACGAGAAATACGTAATCGACGAATCTCTGGATCGTAATAACGATAACCTTTTTGTTCAATACCATAACCTAGGAACACACAAATAGTATTCTTTTTTCTAAGTTTGTTTCGTTCTCGTTCTGTGAGAAGGACAAAACATGTTGAACCAAAAAAAACGGAGCTTAGAATAATTTGGTTTCTTATCATAGAGACGTTCATAAGGTGATATTCCTCCTATGACTATAGATGGAAAGCGATTTATTGTGTAAACTGCAATAAGTACTAACTCACCCCAAAAATTAGAGGAAACTGATGCTGAAAGAAGTTGGGTTCTAGCTGTCTCTATGATGTGACGATGTTTCCTTTCTGCTATACCATTTTGCTCTGGAGTTTCAGTACAAGATAACAGAAGTAGAGTACCTTCTATTTTAAGAAATTCTTTAAAAGGAGTTGAGATGTATATTCACCTCCTTGATCAGCACAAAAGGTTTTAATGGATTTTCTAAATTGATTTTTGACCATTCTAGAGAAATATTTGTATATTTTCAAGAATTCTGATCTAGAACTGAAAAGATATAGCCATGTAAAACGAGAGAAATCATCAATGAAGATAACATAATATAGAGCCCCTCCCTTAGAGGCAATGGGAGATTTTCCCCACACATCAGAATGAATAAGATCAAAGGGTTCAACTAAATGAGTAATACTATTATTAAAAAGAAGTGCAGGTTGTTTACCCAACTTACATGAAATGCAATAAGGTTCTTTATCAACTTGAGTTGTTCCTAGTAATCCTTTATTGATCATATGTGTAAGACGTGAAAAAGAGACATGGCCTAGTTTAGAGTGCCAAGACATAAATGGAGACACGGTAGAAGAAAGAGAATTTGCAGCTGCAGCAGTAAGTTCATTCTTTGATTGTTGAGGAACAATTAGAGTTTCAAGGAGATATAGTCTACCGACTCTAACGGCTTATCCCAACAAGCTTCTCTGTCCTGGGATCCTGTATTACCAAGCCAAAAGAGAAGAAATAAATGTTAAAACCCTGATTGCACAGTTGCCCAATTGATATAAGATTCATCTTGATCTTTGGAACAAGTAACACATCAAATATACGTATTTTGATTGAGACTTTAACCTATCCAATATGACTAGCAGCTATTTCAGATCCATCCGCAGTTTGGATTTTGGGTGTAACAATAGGATGCTTGTTTTCAAATATATTAGAATTGAATGTCATATGATTAGAGGCACCTGAGTCAAGAAACCAACCATTTGAAAAGGTACCTGTGGAAATTGAAAAAGCAGAAGCTAATATAGAGTTGTTGTTACCAATTGCAAGGGCTTGTTTGAGCATCTCTTGGATATCAACAAGATTAATTGATGTAGATGCTGATGTTTCATGACTTCTTTCTAGTGCAAGTGCTGCAAGAATGGGTGGTACAGGTGTGTATGCATTTCCATTCAGCCTTCTTCTTTCTCTCATGTTTCTTGAAGATGGAGAAGTACAGTTTCCAACTGTATGACTAGGTTCTTTACAATAATTGCATTGAATCTGAGAGTTATAACTTTGATGGGTTGGAGCTTGAAAAACTGATGTTTGTGACACACTCTGTGTTGAAGGTAAAGTACTGTTCTTAGCCAAGTGACCAGGTTTCTTGCAGTTGTAACACTGAACCTGTGACATGTCACGATAGTTTCTTTGAGAGTTGAAGGTATTATTAAAACTTGCACGTGAAGGAACTGCAAACAAAGCAGTTATCTCAGGCTTGATCTGCTTTCGAGTTTCTTTAGTAATGAGCTTAGATAACGCAACTTCTACAGTAGGGAGAGGTGATCGATGAAGGATTGAAGCTCTTACAGTCTCAAAATCGTATCTTAACGCCATTAGAAGTTAAACCAGTCGTAACTCTTCTCTGTATTTCTGCCATAACTTAATATCTGTAGTCCATTTTGGTTCCATGAGTGCTAGTTGATTCCAAATAATTGACATCTCAGAATGGAAATTTGAGATTGACTGATCCATCTGTTGCTTCATAGATCGAATATCTTGTTCCAGTTTGTAATGTTGAGAAAAATTGACTTGAGTATATCTTCTCGAAAGAAAATCCCATGCTTCTTTGGCATTTTCAAAACTAGTGAGTTGCATACTTATGGAAGTGATTACTGTATTACTTATCCATGTCAGTATCTTGTGATTGTTGATCTCCTAGTCTTCAAGGCTGTCTTCTTTAGTTTCTTTGTCTTTGCTAGGTCGACTTGTTTATCTCTAATGACAATACCCATCGTAACAGCACTAGGCTTTTTGGATTTGCCATCAATATATTTCCACATAGCTTTTCCTTTGAGAAAACTTCTCCTAAGGAAGGACCAATGATTATAGTTTGTTCCATCAAACTTTACGGTAATAGGTTGATAATCTTCACGCGACATATTGAACGATAACAGGGAAGGATTTTGGATACTAGGGTTTCGGTTTTACAATCTAAACACAGACGAGACAGAGATGGGATGGACGACAGGAATTGATCTTGTTGTTATTGTTGTTGTTGTTGTTGTTGTTGTTGTTGTTGTTGTTGCAGCGGAAGATGGATTGTTAGATCTTACCAGGCTCTGATGCCATGACAAAGATTGTCATGACATGTATATTCTGAATGATAGAATTGTATTCAACGTGGTAAACAAGATACAATACATCTGTTCTTATATACAAGAAATAGAGATAAAAAGAGAAACAAGATATACACGAATAAGGGAACAAAATATACAAAGATATACATGCCATGCAAAGAAAGATATTATCCCAAGAGATCAAGACAATATCGTTTAACAATTGGAAATCGCCAAATTCCTGTCTCAATAGCCGGAGGAAGAGAACAACCACAAAACATTGTTAATGGTGGTCATCACTACTTGTATGACTACTTTGCTGGTCACCCGATATTTCCAGGTTTGTATATTATATTACAAGTTTTCCTTTGTATATTTATATACACGTACGCATTTCACATATATAATAATTAGCTAGCAGAAATGATGAAATTATATATGATCTGGTTGTGTGAATGATCATCATGGGGCTGAAAATGGTGCAGGAGTTCATGAAACAAACATCATTAACAACCAAGTGGATATGACAAGAAAGAAGACAAAGTTTACGATTGAACAAATAGATGCACTGGAAATGAGTTTCCAGGAGGAGATAGAGCTAGAGAAGCAGCAGCCACCTGGTAGAATTTCCGAGCTAAGAAAGAATAGAACGAAATTGGATCCGGAAAGGAAATGAAGCTGTCAAAGGAACTAGGAATTCATCCTCGTCAAGTTACGATATGGTTTCAAAATAGACGTGCTAAGCTTAAAGGAAAACAACTCGAACGACTATACAATGTACTTCAGCAGGATTACGAAATCGTCTCAAAGGAAAACCGACATCTTCAACAAGAGGTTAGCCACAACTATGTATATATATGAAACTTTTGTCTCCGTATATATGAAGGCTGATAGGTAGTCAGGTACTACATGTATATACATGCATTGATTAAGGTTATGGAACTGAAAGACAAGCTTGACGGTCGCCAGTCCATGCAAGCTTCTATAGGATTCATGGAACATGGATCGCTAGTGCAAGCTGAGAGTAACAACACTACTGGTCATGAGAGTACATGGACTTCTGTTTCTGGTCAATGCTCAAATGATGTAGAACAAAGACAAACCAGTAACTCAAACACAAAGATTATAGGGAACAATAGTTATTTGTTCAGTGATGAAGCCATGAGGGAAACCACGGCCTGGCTAACCTTGGCTCCAGCGCTGTCCAGCCCCAAACGCCCTGATGTACAATAAATATTAGATCATCTCCAATGGTAATTTGGTGTTCATTTTTTGTGGAAGTTGATTTTTCTAATTTAAAGACCATATTTTCCTTAATTTGAGGAGATGAAAGAAAAACATCTCCAACCAGAAACTGTATTGCTTTAGTTTTGAACTTTTTAAACCATTGATCCAAATTATGTATCTAATCATAACCATAGATAATGATGAGTAGGATGTTCACATTCTCTAAGAGAACCTCTAAAACTAGAGGATAGCTTTGAGGATGTCTACATAACTACCAGACACATCATCTTTACTTTCTCACTTCACATTCCCATTAAAGAGGATTTTTTTAGTTAAATCATTGAAAATCCTAGGTGGCCTTATATTTAGGACATTTTCAATGTCTCATTGGAGATGCTCTTAGAGTGTTCCCTCAAGGCCTCAGACAATAAATAAGTTACGCAAGCCCTACGTACACATGCTACACTATCTCATTCTAAAAAATAAGTTACTATGATGTATTTTCCCAAGTTACTATGATGTATTTATCCCACTTCTGCGGAATCTAAGTGGTTGCACTTGCGACGGCCAAAATCCCTGTGAAAACACACCATCTATTACCCATATCATGCTATTTCCTACGGTTTTTTGTTGAAAATAGAGGCAGAACATATTTATTAGTGTGTTCCTTAAACTTTCTTTGCAGAGTTTGTTGATTATATTCTTTTCAAGCAACTCCTGATTCCTCCACTTAATGAAGCTGACTATTTTTTTTTTTGTCCCTCCGATGACTATCCATGTAGTTGAAGGAAATCCTACAACCACACCCTTAGTAAAATATAGATAATAATCTAAGTTAACTCCATGAGAATCACAAAAACATTCATTAAGATCTTCAAATTGGATACAAAGTAATAAGAAAACCCTAACTTGGGAAGCAAATAATCTTTCTCTCTCCTAAATATCTTTTCTAGACTCTCAAAAAAGCTCTCCTTCAATACAAAGTCGCTCGGCTCCTTATATAGGAGTTTACATAGTGGATGACAGCTAATGAAGCCCCTAATTTCGGATCTGACGTGCATCAACGTTGCATAGACTTTATTGTTAACGCACGGTTTCTTGACTATCGCACAGATCTTCACACTTTACTCGTGATTAAGCTGACGTCACCCGATGCGTCATTCTGGATAAGCTGTATGCCACTACACCATATCCTGCATTTTGCAACATATCATTTTTGGGGGTGTGTAACGCATATTGGCGTTGCACCATTGTGCAACGCCAATATCCGTTGCACACCCGAAAATACGTTGCGCAAAATAAGTAATATCGATTAATTAATTGGAATTAATGGAGCAACATTTGGAAATATGTAAATACGTTGGACATCAATAACATTGATGTAATACCAGACATCTCCGAGGGCTTTTAGTAGTCTTGTTTTTTTAATCTCAAGATTTTTTTATTTCTAGTATTTTCTCAAATCCATTTTCGTTTTTTACTTTCTCTCTCTTAATTTCAGAGAGTTCTTCCGAGAAAAACCGAGACCTCTCTTTCAGTTTTTCTGTCAAAATCAAAACCTTCTCACAGAATCAAACTCAGAGATCTGTTTAGCTTTCCCAACGAAATCAAAACCTTGATTTCATTAATCAAAACCCAGAAATCTCGATCTATTTTTTAAAATCTTAAAAAAATCCTAAACCTAGAAAATCAAGTTTGTCCCTGAAATCCAAAATCAATCCATCTGATAGTCGATTTCTTTGTTGATTATCATCAGGTATAAACCCTTATCTACTAGTACTGTTGTTTAATTTTGATTTCGTTGGTTATCTTTTGATCTACTGTTTGACCTAAATCAGCGAAGTTGGAGTCTTACTGCATTATAGAAAAGCTATTCATGAAATTATCCGTTTGCTGACTCGTCTCTGAGTCTATATGGTAATGTTTCGATGCTAATACCGTTTAACGAAAACACCTGTATAAATTTTTTTAATCCTGCCATTGTTTTTCTTTTATTTTCTTACTGGCTTGTGTTACATTTGATGCACTTCTCTTTATGAAATGTTTTACCTGGACTCACGTGGCTTTATCAAACTGTTCCTTGATTATGATGTCCAGGGGATGTCTCAAATTACACTACTTACCTGACATCAATTTGCGTTGCACTAATTAATTTTCCCAACGTATTTTCGCGTTGCACATAAATTTGCTACGCCCTATTCCCAACGGATATACACGTTGGTGAAATTCATTGCAACGCGTATATCCGTCCCAAATCGGCTGTTTTGGTGTAGTGTGCGGTTGTCTTCGCTCAGTCTTGATGATAAATCATTTCGCATACTTGATTGGTGTGCGGTATTTTGTATCTACATGTTGCCTCTTCTCATGTCGTTCTTTTGATAAAGAGAGCGATATGAGAAACTTCAATTTACTTTTCTGCACCCGTTCACCTTTCGTATTCTTTTCTGCCGACATATTTCCCTAATTTATGCATGAAAACTTACGTGTGTCCTCTTAACCATTCATTATTTGACAAGTCTCTTATAACCTCCTCTTCCTATCCGTTTACTTTCAATCATCGCATTAATGGAGTAAATATCTTGGGAATCGGTAGTAAATCTTTTATTTACTCTCAATCGTCTTCTTCTTTCTTCTTTTTACTCTCTCTCCGTTTTCTTTTCGATTCTTATTTTCTTATTGCTACTGCTCTTCTGATTTGATTAAATCTTCAAGTTGATTATCATCTTTTCATGTTTCATCGTTCTCATCATTCTTTCCTCTTTTCTTTCTTTATTTTCGCACTTTATTTCTCACCTCTCGTAAATTGATCGTCCTGATCTTGATTAACTTAATCATATTTAATTATTTTTCCATTATTTCTCATTCCCATACTAAAAATGCCTCAAGCTGGTTGGAAGAACGAAAGAGAATTTAAAAGATTGAAATAAGAATTTGGTGAAAGAGGCTTCTCGCTATCCGTCCCTCTTGGATCAAAACCTTCATCTACACTTGGACCTGAATGGTTTTCTCTCGAGGAATAGAATGACCAGAAGATCATCATTTCAGTAGTAAAGCTTCTCGCTGGTCTTCCTATTCCTATTTATAATCCTCAAATTCCCCTGTGTTTGAGGGTGAAAACGGTTTCTGCTGATTTCGGTAATTTCGGGTGTGTGTGTGTGAGAAACGAATTTGAACCCTAAACAATGTAATGCAAGGGAATACTTTAGATTCGAGATCAATCTGTACAAATCCGGCGTAAACCAAGAAATGGCCGTTCCAGACTTGCTTCGGTCACAAAGTGAAGGAGAAGGGTTGGTTTTGGGGAGGGAAGCAAAGAAATTGTTGAGACCAGAATAGTTGATTCTGGAAGAGTAGTTGTTTTACGACTTGTATCAGAATGTGGGACGCTAACAGATGGAAAGCTAGCAAATATTTTCTGAGTGTTGTATGCTCCTGACCTCAACTTGTTGTTCGGTGGAAATAGGTAAGACCCATTTATACAAGTCGGAATGAAACGTACTCTGGTCTCATTAAGAAATGGAAAACGGGTGAGTAAATCGGAGGAGGTAGTCACAGGTAACGCTTGGAATTGATGTTCCATTAGAGAAGGCATTTCACCATTACTCCCTGTATTTACTAACCGCTTCATCCTTATGACACTCTCTTATAACAGGCGTAGTGTACGCCGCACGCTGTAAACCGCCAAACCAATACCCAATGAGCATCCCCCAGTTTTGTGACATGCGTTGATGTCTCGAATGTTTTTGTGGAAAACATGTAGCACGTTTGCTGTTGTATGGCAAGTTGAGCTTGGGAGACTTGCGTGGTGACCTTCGACGGTCGAGATTTTGCATCTTAAGAGGACAGGTAGCCGTTGATTATTACATGATCAGTATGGCTTTAATATAGCCTAGTTTAGGCGCGGCCAAAAGTTAGGGTTTTGGCTTTGTTTAGGCGCGACCAAACTAGGGCCAAAGGTTGCCATGCGTTAGCTGGTAACCTTGGATGGCTAAGATCTGCACCTTAGATGAAAAGTGGCCGTTGATTGTTGCAGGCCTCCATTTTGGCAACCGTAAAGGGAAGGCCGGCATGGTATGGGTTAGGCGCGGCAAGGTGGCTGGCACGGCATGCCATTGGCACATGTGGCATGGTCTGCATGCTTGGCGCGGTTTAGGCGTGGCCAGAACTTGGGTTTTAGCGTTGGTCCAAAGGTTACCATGCGTTGGTTGGCGACCTTGGACGGCTAAGATTTGCATCTTAGATGGAAAGATGGTCGCTGATTGTTGCAGGCCTTCGTTTGGTAGCTAGCGGCATAAAAGCATAGCCGGCATGGCTTTGACATGGAGTGGAGCCACTGGCAGTATGCGTATGGGAAGGTAAACGCGTGCAACATTGTCTAAATTAGGGTTTAGTATGATGAAACCCTAATTAGCGCCCTTTACTAGAATCGATGTAGAATTCTCATACGGACTCGGATTTTGATGGTCCTCCCCCCCCCCATTCTATACAGAAAAGAATTTCCTATCTTCGTACGCGATAATATTTAGGTTTTGATCTCGTTAGGGAGGTGAAAACATCCCGAAAATAAAACTCAGGAAGAATTCAAGAGGGACGGTGGCATGTTTGGTGCGCTTTTGGGAAGCTAGCATGTTTTGGGAAGCTAGAAAGTTTTGGGAAAGCTAGCAAGTTTTGGGAAGCTAGCGTGTTTTGGGCCAAAGGTTACCATGCGTTGTTTGGCAACCTTGGATGGCTAGGATTTGCACCTAGGATGGAAGGGTGGTCGTTGATTGTCGCACGCCTTCGTTTTGGTAGCCGCATAGGGAAGGACAACACGGTATGGCGGGCAAGGTGGCTGGCACGGCATGCCATTGGCACATGTGGCATGGTCGGCATGCCTTGGCGCAGTTTAGGCGTGGCCAAAATTGGGGTTTTGGCGTTGGGCCAAAGGTTACCATGCGTTGGTTGGTGACCTTGGATGGCTAAGATTTGCATCTTAGATGGAAGGATGGCCGTTGATTGTTGCAGGCCTTTGTTTTTCGTAGTCGCATGGGGAGGCCAACACGGTATGGCGCGACAAGGTGGATGGCACGACATGCCATTGGCACATGTGGCATGGTCGGCCAGCCTTGCCGCGGTTTAGGCATGGCCAAAAATTAGGGTTTAGGCGTTGGGCCAAAGGTTACCATGCGTTGGTTGGTAACCTTGGACGGCTAAGATTTGCATCTTAGATGCAAGGATGGTCGTTGATTGTTGCAGGCCTTTGTTTTTGGTAGCCGCATGGGGAGGCCAACACGGTATGGCGCGGCAAGGTGGCTGGCACGACATGCCATTGGCACATGTGGCATGGTCGGCATGCCTTGGCGCGGTTTAGACGTGGCCAAAAATTAGGGTTTTGCGTTGGTGATAGACACATTTATGTGTCTATTTTGATCTCATTTATCTATTTTGTTAGTGCTCATTTTGTACTTATTTTGGCTTTTTATGTTTTTGTAGGAGTTTTTGGAGAAATAAGCTTTTGCGGAAAAATTGGCCGAAAAGTGGTATTTGCGCTCGTGGGAGAAAAATACTATACGGACCCCCATTTTGGATAAGGGGTACCTCAATTACTAAGGGGCAACCAATTTCCAGAGCATTTGCTATTCGCACCCCGAGAATGGATAAGGGGAGGTCATCCCCTTCCTATTGAATTTTGGAAATTGGCGGGAAAGTTTAATATTCACTGGAAGCTTTAGGGTTTGATTTTTGGGCAGTTTTGAGTGAGATTCAATCGCCAATATCCATTGGGTTGAACTCAATTACACTAAACAGGGCTGGTACAAGTGATTTGATGGCGTAAGTTGGGCTGAATAAGTTGGTTCGACACAAAACAGGGGTCGAGGAATACTCTCGGCTTTTCCGGGAAAGTTTAGAAAATATAGTCGGACATTGGTCTTGTTTTGGACTGAGAATGATTCAGGGAAAGAAGATGGGATCGATAAATAAGGAAGCTCACCGGACTTGCATCGAAACAGGGAAATAAGAAAGTTTCCCGGGGATATTGGTTGTATTTTGGGAAGTACGTGCAGGTAAAGGGAAAGTATATCTTCCCAGAGATTCGAATATATCCTAGGGAGAGTTTCAATGCCAGGTGACGCGTAAATAAGAGGAGAAAAAAAAGGAAAGAAAATCAGTGGCCAGGGAGAAAAGGAAATAAGATATTTCTCGAGATATTTTGATCTCTGTGGTGTATATATACGAGTGTTGAGGTTCATAGAAGGGGTCGAGACCTTAGGGGGGAGGTTTAGAGAAGAGCAGAGAAACACAGTCGAGTTGCAGAGAACACAGGCGCGAGGAAGAAGAACAACCGTAAAAACAACAAGAAGACAACGTTAATTACGTGACCTTTGCTTTCAAATTCAATTCGCCTTTGTCACAATTATTGTAACAATTATCACGAGTTTGCAACAGTTCGTTAGGTTCTCAGAATAAATGAAGTTTTGTAACAATTACATCTTTACAAACTCGGCGCTTTATACTATTGCTTCAATAAAAACACCTTTTGAGCCATATTTCTATCTTTTGGGTGTGTTTTCGACATGAGGAGCTAAACCCCAACACCAGATGACGGAGGAAGCCATATTTCATGCGTGTGGTAATTATATTTAATTCTTTCATGACTTTTTGCATGGATTGTTAATTGTTTTATGGTTTTTATTGAATGGTTGTGATTTCAATTGATGGGTTATACTTAGGTTAAGTCTTTTGATATCCCATGCTTTAGATATACAAATCGTTGCTTTTCAAAAATCTACCTTGGCAAAACATAGAGTCAATATTTTATTATTATTTGAGCTATAATTGTCTAGAATAAATATATGAATCGCATGAATGAATTTTATGGGGGAATCCGAAGTTCCAGTTCTCTCGATATCGTGACAAAATTGTGAATATATTTTCCTTGTTTTTAGTATTTTCCTAAACTAAATCTTTACAAGTCTGAGAAGAACGACAACCTTTATTACCACTTTACTACAAACTTGTTAAAATCACATCAATTTTTGGCGCCGCCGACGTGGACTTGTATTTAGATTTGTTTTAGGTTTTTTTTTTTTTTTTTTATTATTTTTGTTCTCTTTTACGCCTTTGGTATTTTTCGATTATTTTCAGATTTGGAGCGAAGCTACAAGGAAACAAAAGTGTTATAAAAGGAAAGCATCACCAGAGAAGGAAAGAAAAGAGGAATTCAAAAGGAGTGAAGAAGAAGATTTTTGTATATAGCTATTTTGTTTTATTGTTAGAAACTGTAAATAGGGTTGTATTTTTGTAATTTTTCTTTTCCTTTTTGGACATTTTTATTTTTGGACACTTTTTGGACTTGGACATTATTTTTAAAACCCTAAGGAAGGGTTGAGATTAAATATAAACTGTTTGCAGGGAAGGACGACAGTTACGATACTGTCTCGGCCCCTCGGGTTCGTACACTGACATAAGAGTCGGTGGCCTGAGTCGACTTCAACGGTTCATCGCCCGTCCCAGTACGGAGGTAAGACTCTATCCACCCACGAATCCCCCGTCGGTGGTTTTATTTTGTGTGACAACTCACACCCCGCAAATAGAATGTCGAATCGGTATTACAACAAACCAATACAACGAATTTCCGACTGAGTTTCAAAATGGACGTTACTACTTTGACCATAGTGTGAATAGTGGTTGGGAACATCAGCCTTTTCAAGGTTATGGCTCATACCATGATGAGCCCAATTACTATCTACATGCCAACTGGTCGTACGAGCAAAATTCCTCTCTACTAGAGTCAACACGTAAGTTAGCTGAGGTGACACGTAAGTTAGCAGAAATGAATAACTTAGTTATGGACGAAAGCAATGCAACGTGTGAACCTTCTTTCCTAGATAGAATCAGGAAGTCATGTGAGTCGACTCAGAAAATGTTGTTAGAGGCCCAGGAAAGAACTGCTCAAGATAGTCTTAATTTCCAATATAGTGTTTCCAATAGTACCTTTGAAAATGAGGATAGTTATTTGCATAATCAAGATGACGAGGTTAGAATGGGTAACAGTACTTTAGATGAGGTTCGATCATTTTCATGTTATTATAATGATGATTATGATGAGGATAGTGCTGATGAAGAATTTGAAATAAATAGGCATAGTGATCAGGAATTTGTTACTCCAATTGAGCTTAATAATAATGTTTCTAGTTTAAATCCAAATAATTTTAATAATTATTCACCTATTCAAAAGGACGAGGATTTGACTAGAGATACCCCCGTTTTAGACGATGTAATATTTCCTTTTGATTACGAAGCTAATAATGGTTTAGAGGAACGAGTTTCTTCTGAGAATATTGTTTTAGAGTCTAGCGATTTAGAAACATTAGTCTTAGACAAAGAAAATGAACTCGTAGAGATGAGTGAGGATGAACCTGACTTAGAAGAATCAATTGACCATTTTCAGGAATCAGATGACCTTGAAATTAGGGAAGTTGTGACTAATCTTTCCAGAGACACTGAAAACTCTAAGTTTGGGGGTGATTATCATTCTCCATGTGCCTTAACTCTTAGAAAGGTCCCTCACTTGGGACTTGACATTTGTGCCTCAACCATTTTACAAGATTATCTTCACACACATTTTCCTGAACCTAGTGATGTCCATAGGGAAGTTCAGTTGTTAGAAACCCATCCTCTGGTTGATGTGGTTAGCCTAGGCTATGATACCCAGATTGATTTTGTTTTCCCACCAAATATTTTTCAACCAATTGTGGGAATGTATGAGTTCAAAATGTGTCAGTTATTAAGTTTTGAGACTGAGCCTAAGTACTTTAGGAAATTAGTATCGACACATTTTCTTATGATTGACCGCCAGTTTCATCGTGGTCAATTGTGTGAGTCGAAACTGATTGACTTTAAGGATCCGCAATTATTCAGGTTATTATTATGTGCTTCTAAGTTCTTATTTAAGTTTTTACAGACTTTACAACCTGAATCGGATCTTAGCTTTGAGGAATTCCAACACATGAAAATATTTTATTTGGACCCAGTTATAGAGCCTGAACCTGAACCACAGCTAGATGTAGTTTTCTTAAACAGAAGTCTAGACAAGGGTGTGCTTTATTTGTAAATTTTCTTGGCATGTTGCAGATTCCTTTTATTTGTGGTAGCTTTATTTGGTTTTGATGACCCACAGAAATTCCGGCTATTACTTTATGATTCTATGAGGTGACTAATCCTTTCTTAGTCTGGCTGAAGACTTTAAACTTAGCACTTCTTGGGAGGTAACCCAACATTCATGCGACACGGTAATATCTTTCCTTAACTCTATTGCTTTAAATGGTAACAATTTCTCCTTGTTCATGCTTTTAATTTTATCTTTAGAACATTGAGGACAATGTTAGATTTAAGTTTGGGGGTATGGGAGAAATTTTTAGTTGCATTATTGAACTCCAGAGCCTAGAAATTTATGCTTATTAAGAATGGCACTAACCAATCTAAGTGGATGGAAGCATTTTGGTTGTAGGAGTTGAGGAACCAATCTGATTGGATGGCAACATCTAAAGAGTCTATTCATAAAAGCACAGAGCTCAGGTGTTAGAAATAACATGATAGTTTCACCATATCGCGTTGAGTCCTTTTCACTTCTGTTTTTATTTTGTTTTGTTTTTAAACTATGTTCGTCTAAGTGATTAGGTGGGGCCCACGAATCAAGTTGTTACCGATGCTAGGGTGAAATAGAGTGATTGAGATACCAAAAAAAAAAAAAAAAAAAAAAAAAAAAAAGAAATTGAGACCGAGACCATCTGACCAACCGGACTAAATTCAATAAAGTCGACCACTGGAACCCTTGTATATGCCAGTTGTGTTGACCTAGAATTAGGATTATCGACCACTGGTTCCCTTGTATATGCCGGTGTGTTGATATTAGTCCAGACTAGTATCTCAGTCCATTAGGATAGGTTCATTTTGGTGGAAGCCTTCAGACAGATATGGGAAACACCATTCACTTAGTAAACATCAAAACCATCTACGTTTTTCTCTATATCCATCTTCTTGATCTATCCATGTGATTAGTTTTGACTCCGGGTATTGATGTCCATAGTGCAACTATCTTAGTAGAGCTATGTGACTTATATATGAATTTTAGTATGCTTGGGTGCAAACTCGTGTACAACAATTGGAATTTCGCATCGGGGTACTTCCTCCTGTAGTCAATAAGTATGCCAACCAAGGAGATTCTTTAGTGCCTTCCAAGGTTTTGCGTAGATAGTTAGGGTCTGGAGTGTAAAGGTTTTGTGGGTATACCTCTAGTAAACCCTCCCGAGACTATAACTCGGCCACTAGGGCCACCTAGGGGTTTAAAGGCTTATTGCATACGCTAAATGCAATCGACGATGCCTGCGACAGTGAGTTAGGATTTTATTTTTGTAGATTTGATTTTCTCGGGGACGAGCCAATAATAAGTTTGGGGGTATTTGATAGACACATTTATGTGTCTATTTTGATCTCATTTATCTATTTTGTTAGTGCTCATTTTGTACTTATTTTGGCTTTTTATGTTTTTGTAGGAGTTTTTGGAGAAATAAGCTTTTGCGGAAAAATTGGCCGAAAAGTGGTATTTGCGCTCGTGGGAGAAAAATACTATATGGACCCCCATTTTGGATAAGGGGTACCTCAATTACTAAGGGGCAACCCATTTCCAGAGCATTTTCTATTCGCACCTCGAGAATGGATAATGGGAGGTCATCCCCTTTCTTTTGAATTTTGGAAATTGGCGGGAAAGTTTAATATTCACTGGCAGCTTTAGGGTTTGATTTTTGGGCAGTTTTGAGTGAGATTCAATCGCCAATATCCATTGGGTTGAACTCAATTACACTAAACAGGGCTGGTACAAGTGATTTGATGGCGTAAGTTGGGCTGAATAAGTTGGTTCGACACAAAACATGGGTCGAGGAATACTCTCGGCTTTTCCGGGAAAGTTTAGAAAATATAGTCGGACATTGGTCTTGTTTTGGACTGGGAATGATTCAGTGCATCCAAACAGGGTGGTTATTGAAGATGGGATCGATAAATAAGGAAGCTCACCGGACTTGCATCGAAACAGGGAAAGAAGAAAGTTTCTCGGGGATATTGGTTGTATTTTGGGAAGTACGTGCAGGTAAAGGGAAAGGATATCTTCCCAGAGATTCGAATATATCCTAGGGAGAGTTTCAAAGCCAGGAGACGCGTAAATAAGAGGAGAAAAAAAAGGAAAGAAAATCCGTGGCCATGGAGAAAAGGAAATAAGAGATTTCTCGAGATATTTTGATCTCTGTGGTGTATATATACGAGTGTTGAGGTTCATAGAAGGGGTCGAGACCTTAGGGGGGAGGTTTAGAGAAGAGCAGAGAAACACAGTCGAGTTGCAGAGAACACAGGCGCGAGGAAGAAGAACAACCAGAAAACAAATAAGAAGACAAATTAATTACATGACCTTTGCTTTCAAATTCAATTCGGTTTGTCACAATTATTGTAACAATTATCACGAGTTTGCAATAGTTACGTGTTAGGTTCTCAGAATAAATGAGTTTTGTAACAATTACATCTCATTACAAACTCGTTTGCTTTATACTATTGCTTCAATAAAACACCTTTTGAGCCATATTTCTATCTTTTGGGTGTGTTTTCGACATGAGGAGCTAAACCCAAACACTGGGATGACGGAGGAAGCCATATTTCATGCGTGTGGTAATTATATTTAATTCTTTCATGACTTTTTGCATGGATTGTTAATTGTTTTATGGTTTTTATTGAATGGTTGTGATTTCAATTGATGGGTTATACTTAGGTTAAGTCTTTTGATATCCCATGCTTTAGATATACAGTCATTGCTTTTCAAAAATCTACCTTGGCAAAACATAGAGTCAATATTTTATTAATATTTGAGCTATAATTGTCTAGAATAAATATATGAATCGCATGAATGAATTTTATGGGGGAATCCGAAGTTCCAGTTCTCTCGATATCGTGACAAAATTGTGAATATATTTTCCTTGTTTTTAGTATTTTCTTAAACTAAATCTTTACAAGTCTGAGAGGAACGACAACCTTTATTACCACTTTACTACAAACTTGTTAAAATCACATCAGTTGGGCCAAAGGTTACCATGCTTTAGTTGGTGACCTTGGACGGCTAAGATTTGCATCTTAGATGGAATGATGGCCATTGATTGTTGCAGGCCTTTGTTTTTGGTAGCCGCATGGGGAGGCCAACACGGTATGGCGCGACAAGGTGGCTGACACGAAATGCCATTGGCACATATGGGGCCAAGGGTTCGGTATGGACGGATTGGATTGGTGGGGCCAAGGCAAGGTCCAGTTGGCTTGGCTAACATGATTGGCATGCCTTGGCGTGGTAGGTGTGTCTAGCATGGTTTTCTATTGGCACATTAGAGCGGTTAGCATGGTTGGCATGCCTTGGCGTGTTAGATGTGGCTGGCATGGTTTGCCATTGGCAAAGTGGTGCGGCTAGCATGTTTGGCATGCCTTGGTGCGGTAGATGTGGATAGCATGATTTTCCATTGGCACAGTGGTGCGGCTAGCATGGTTGGCATGCCTTGGCGCGGAGGTGTGGCTGGCATGGTTTGCCATTGGAACAGTGGTGCGATTGGCATGGTTGGCATGCCTTGGCGCAGAGATGTGGTTGGCACGGCATGCCATTGGCACATGTGGTGTGGGAATTAGGGTTTGGCATATCGAAACCCTAATTAGTATTAAAAAAAAGGTACCCTGGTAATTTTCTCGCAGACATATTAAAGGGTTCAATAATTGCGCTTAATGGAGACATTATTACTCAAGTTCTGTGATGTCACTATCTGACTAGGGTTGTACGATTTTAACCCTAAGCTAAAAACCACCATCAACATTAAGTCCCATGCTTAGCTCGGAACAGAGGCATTGTTGCGAGGTAAGCATAAGATGGTGACAGACAAGGACAAAATCGAAACGTAAATCATGCAAGATGGTCGGGAAGATCCGTCTAACCTTTTTCTGGAAGTAAAGAGGATCTTGATCCTCGTACTTGGCGGCTTTGCGTAAATTCTGCTCATGGTACTGCAGTTTAGGCTGGAACGGAGCCGCTAGTTTAGATTTGGTGTGAGGGGAAGCTGCTAGCACTGGTCGGCTTGGACTTGGAGCCGTTAGCACTGGATCGGTTTGGAATGGGAGTTGCAGGTATCGTGCAGCTTGGAAAGGATCCATGAGTGTTGGATTGGCTTGGAACGAGCCGTCAGCATTGGTCGGCTTGGAATGGAGCCATCTACGTTGCTCGGCTTGGAGTGGAGCTATCTTGAGTTCCTCGGATGGATGACGATTGGCTTCAGTTCCGTGTAAGGATGACGACCGGCTTCAGTTCTGTGGAATGATGGAAACTTTGTCTAAAGTAGGGTTTGGCATTCCTAAACCCTAATTAGCGCCCTTTACTAGAATCGCTGTAGAATTCTCGTACGGACTCGGATTTTGATGGTCCGCCATTTCATTCTGAACGGAAAAGAATTTCATATCTCCCTACGCGAGAATATTTAGGTTTTGAGCTCGTTAGAGAGGTGAAAACATCTTGACAGTAAAATTCAGGAAGAATTCAAGAGGAATGTTGTGGTCCCGAGGTGGCATAGTCGCGCCCAGTCACCTATTCCCGTTCATGTATCAAGAAGGAATCTTCATTCTGTTCAAACTCTAGAAACTCCGTCCGCATGAAAAGAGGTATCGACCCTCTTCTGTTGCTCGTCTGGATCTGTGCTTTCGTCTGCAGTGTCTCTCCAGTGGGTTCCAAAATTTACCGAAACTCCACTATATTCTTGGGAGGGATGGATGAAATATATGCTCGACAACGATCATGTCAGGGCTAATCTTGTAGATTGTTGTTGCGTTGTCGGTCCATCCTTGACTTTAGGTTATTCAGCGTCTTGACCTTCTGATCGCGATGATTGATATGTTGTGGATGATTATATGGTAGAAATCTTCCGAAGACACGGGATGGATAGATGAGTTGGGAGATATTTTGTTGTCGATATGCTGCTATCAAGTCTTCAAGGACTTTGTTCCAAGAGACATCCTTCGAACCAACTTCTGAATCTTGGACTATCGTATGGAATGGGATGCGGTGAGCAGTCCCCATTTATATTTCTGTTAGATCCGATGGAATGGCCGAACATGTGAATCTATCTCTGTGGTGTGCTTTTGGAGTCTTCGATGCACATGTACGGCTTCGTGTTGAGAAATTCCTGCGGCTCGTAAAACTTCGACAGTGATGATGTTGAAATCAGAAATAACCTGGTTGAGGGGGGTGAAAGCGTCCCGTGCTAGTAGTCTCCTTGTGTAGCCTACTTTCATTGTATTGCCCCTAATCCATGTCCACGGGATTTGATACAAGCTTATTGTACTCTTATGGATGTGTTGCTGGGATGCACATGGACGAAATATTCTGGATAGCGAAGAGGTAGGAATGATAGAGTTATGTTATTTATCGTGGCTCCCTCTGTTTCTTCAAGAAAATGTTTCAGCCGCGTATTTGGAGTTATCTCATGAGTCTTTGATGGTCGTCGGGATGGACTGCGATGAGTAGTCCCCAGTCGCATTTTCTCTAGTTTCTGAAGTTGTTTCTTCTAAGCAGGCTTGGGATCCACAGCGGACTTGTAAGTGTTGCAGGCATCTTCTAGACAGAGAGGTGATGATATTCTTACGCTACACCCTTGAAGAGTTGATGACCTTGTTGTGGTTATGGTCTTTTGGTTGACTGTGTCTTCTGAGCTTTGACAGTGAAAGGATTTCATGTAGATCCTCAGTCCCCAAGTATGGTTTACTTGTTTCCATCTTTGTAGTGATTGTTTCTATGGTGAAGCTCTGGCTGGTATCAACAAATGAGCGGCAGCAGTTCTTGGCAGCAGATGTCATCAGAAGAGACTACATTGTCGTGAGAACAAAGTAGGTTGGCTAGAATTGTATGGGCATCCATGGAAGTAAAAGGATTGGTTGGATGTGTAAGCGAGCAAACTGTCCATGGTCACGAGTTTTGGCGGGATGTATCAAAAGGTGGCCATGACTACGAAGATTGGTTGGCTGCGATCATGATCCTTGACATGGGGAGTGCGGTGGCACGACCCTTTGCAGGAAGGAGTGGTGTTGAAGCGGCTTCAGCTCTTGGATAGGACTTTGAAACTTAAGGAGCCAAATGTTGCTTCGGATCCTGGAGAAGCTTATGAAGATAACGCTGAAACGGAGCGGCTGCTGGAGCGAACGTTGAAGCGAAGCGGCTGCTGAAGCGAACGTTGAAGCGGATCCTCTGCTGGAGAACGTTGGAGCGGAGACACTTCTGGAGAGAACATCGAAACATCGCCTAGAAACTCGCAGAGCCTTGACGGTTACAATATTGAAGACGGAGACTGCGTCACTCAGCGTTCTTTCAAACTCGACATACCTCAAGTGAAAAGTGGTTAGGAGTCCCCAGTTCCATCTATCAATCGTGCTTTCCAAGTGAGGTTGGGGTTTGGGAACAGCTTCCCTGGCTAGAAACAGCTTCTTTCCTGATGCAGTGTGGTTGAGGGATGTAAATATCTCTTGACGCTACGCCTTGGAGAAATATAGAATCTCACATAACTGTTTCATCATAGACTGCATGATTTTGTGGGCGAAGTCCCAAGAAATCATGCATATCCTGACGGGAAGAGGGTCTCTGTGAATTCAGGAGGGTTGATGATTTCCTTTGCCTCGATTTTGGAGAAGTCGTTCCTGATCTTTGTGTGTGATGAAATTGGATTGTTGATTCCCTTATATTGGGTGTTCAAGGCAACACGACCCCCTTCATCTATAAACGCACGTCCTGCTGAAGTGCCTGCGCCGGATGTTAAAAGTATTCCTTTGTCAGCTCCCTCTTGGGTTGATGTGACTCTTATGGTGGCCGCTGCGTCAGTGTCTTGAGGAAATAGGTATCTCTTTATGAGTTATAAACATGTCTGTCTGAGCCTTACGAGAACCTTTTGTCTTTCCATCAAATCAACATTGGTAAAAGGAGGTCTGCTTCATCCGGATCTTCCAGTATCTTGGCCTGATGGTGGAGTAGTAGCGTCTCTGGTGACGGTTGGAGCTGTCATACTTGAAGAAACATTGGGGTGGCAGAAGCGGCTCTGGTTTTGGTGATCGTAGGTGTATCGTGCAGCGATGGCGCGGTTTTGATCACGGAGTGCTGGAGCCATGGCGATGTTTCGATGGGTAAGGATGGTGCTGCTTTGGCTAGTTGTGGAGCGGAGAAGACGGCGCTGGAAGGGTGCAAGATGTTAGCGCTGGAAAGGATTCAAGCTGCTGGCACTGGAAAGATGCAAGCTGTTAGCGTTGGAAAGGATGCAAGCTGCTGGTGATGGAAAGAATGCAAGGTGCTGGTGCTGGAAAGATGAAATCTGTTAGCGCTGGATTGGCTTGGAATGGGCGCTGGCTTGGCGTGGACGCTGGCTTGGCATGGACGCTGGCTGTTGGCTTGGCACAGCGCTGGCTTGGCACGACGCTGGCTTGGCGTGGCGCGGACTTGTTCTTACGGGTCCAGTTGCCTCTTTCCATACGTAGCTCAAACAGGAAATCCTTTCATTGTTCAAATTCCAAAAAGTGTTATGCTTATGAAAGGGGTTGGCTCCTCTTTTTATCTCGTATCTTTGTTATCATGTCCTGGTGTTAGCGGTAGCAATAAAGTGGGCAATTAGATTCCAGCTATGTACTCTAGCGTTTCTCTTTCAATTTATTTTATTTTATTTTATTTTTTTTGGTGTTGCAAGCCTTAGCCATAGGTATGTCTTCCATAAATCTGTAGAAATACTTTGCTTCTGAACTAGTGTAAACACCAGCCATGGGTATGCCTTTCATAAACTTGTAGAAATACTTCATCATAAACAATTCCTCTTCGAATATCATCGTAGTAATATCGGCTACCTCATGAATAGTGACATGTACTCATTGTCATGCAAAGTAGGCACATACGGGTAGGTGACTGATTTTTTCTTTGAAAGGCAAACGAAACTCCTAGTTTATGGCTTTGATTTCCTGGATTTCTTGGGTTGATAGACAAATGTTACCTTGAGGGTTTTGGATTATTCTTATGGAATGAATTGTTTTGGAATGGATTGTTTTGGGAATGATGTTGTCTTGGTTACGATTGCAAGTGACGCAAACATCCCAGGAAAACCATGGAACCGTGTGTTAGTGTAGATGACATGGGTGAAACATAACATGGCTATCGGTTTTATTATTCCCGTGAAAACTTGAAATAACAAACCATGTATCTTGTCTAGGTAAGACTTCCTCGGTTTTTCAGGTCTTTTGATGAAAAGGGAACCTTCCGGGTGTAAGACCGAGTTTTATGGGAAGCACCGCCGTGATTGTGGAAAGTCCCCAGTCGTCTCATCTGATAATCGAGTCGTCAATCCCTGGTTGGATCATTCGCTTTTAATCTCTAAGCAGTCCCCAGTCATCCCTCGTCGTGTCAAGACTGATAATCGGGTCGTCTGGTAACTGAGTCATCGATACCTGAGCGGATCGCCTGCTTCTACCTCTTTGATGTCTGGGTAGAAGCATGAGATCGATGCTCGAAAATTGACATTGTAACCGAAAGATCAATCTCCCACTGTGGTCGCCAATTGTTTGAGGGTGAAAACGGTTCTCGCGATTTACGTAATTTGGTGTGTGGGTGAGAAACGAATTTAAACCCTAAACAATGTACCTATAAGGGAGTAATTTAGATTCGAGATATTAATCTGTACAAATCCGGCCTAAACCAAGAAATGGCCGTTCCAGACTTGCTTCGGTCACAAAGTGAAGGAGAAGGGTTGGTTTTGGGGGAGGGAAGCAAAGAAAGTGTTGAGACCAGAATAGTTGATTCTGGAAGAGTAGTTGTTTTACGACTTGTATCAGAAAGTGGGAAGCTAACAGATGGAAAGCTAGCAAATTTTTTCTGAGTGTTGTATGCTCCTAACCTCAACTTGTTGTTCGGTGGAAATAGGTAAGACCAATATATACAAGTCGGAATGAAACGTACTCTGATCTCATTAAGAAATGGAAAACGGGTGAGTAAATGGGAGGAGGTAGTCACAGGTAATGCCTGGAATTGATGTTCCATTAGAGAAGGTGTTTCACCATTACTCCCTGTATTTACTAACCGCTTATTCTTATGACACTCTCTTATAACGGGCGTAGTGTACGCCGCACGCTGTAAACCGCCAAACCAATACCCAATGAGCATCCCCCAGTTTGTGACACGCGTTGATGTCTCGAATATTCTTGTGGAAAACATGTAGCACGTTTGTTGTTGTCTGTCAAGTTGAGCTTGGGAGACTTGCGTGGTGACCTTCGATGGTCGAGATTTTGCATCTTCAGAGGACAGGTAGCCATTGATTATTGCATGATCAGTATGGCTTTAATATGGCCTAGTTTAGGCGCGGCCAAAAGTTAGGGTTTTGGCTTTGTTTAGACGCGACCAAACTAGGGCCAAAGGTTGCCATGCGTTAGCTGGTAACCTTGGACGGCTAAGATCTGCACCTTAGATGAAAAGTGGCCGTTGATTGTTGCAGGCCTCGGTTTGGTAGCCAGCGGCATGAAAGCATGGCCGGCATGGATTTGACAAGGAATGGAGCCACTAGCAGTATGCGTCTTGGAAGGGAAACGCGTGCGGCTTTGTCTAAATTAGGGTTTAGTATGCTGAAACCCTAATTAGTGCCCTTTACTAGTATAGATGTAGAATTCTCATACGGACTCGGATTTTGATGGTCCGCCCTCCATTATGTACGAAAAAGAATTTCCTATCTCTCTTCGCAGGAATATTTAGGTTTTGAGCTCGTTCGGGAGGTGAAAACAGACCGAAAGTAACTCAGGATGAATTCAAGAGGGCCGGTGGCATGTTTGGTGCGCTTTTGGGAAGCTAGCATGTTTTGGGAAGCTAGCAAGTTTTGGGGAAGCTAGCAAGTTTTGGGAAGCTAGCGTGTTTTGGGCCAAAGGTTACCATGCGTTGTTTGGCAACCTTGGACGGCTAGGATTTTCACCTAGGATGGAAGGGTGGCTATTGATTGTCGCACGCCTTCATTTTGGTAGCCGCATAGGGAAGGCCAACACGGCATAACACAGCAAGGTGGATGGCACGGCATGCCATTGGCACATGTGGCATGGTCGGCATGCCTTGGCGCGGTTTAGGCGTGGCCAAAATTAGGGTTTTGGCGTTGGGCCAAAGGTTAGCATGCGTTGGTTGGTGACCTTGGATGGCTAAGATTTGCATCTTAGATGGAAGGATGGCCGTTGATTATTGCAGGCCTTTTTTTTGGTAGCCGCATAGGGAGGCCAACACGGTATGGCGCGGCAAGGTGGCTGGCACGGCATGCCATTGACACATGTGGCATAGTCGGCATGCCTTGGCGCGGTTTAGGCGTGGCCAAAAATTAGGGTTTTGGCGTTGGGCCAAAGGTTACCATGCGTTGGTTGGTGACCTTGGACGGCTAATATTTGCATCTTAGATGGAAGGATGGTCGTTGATTGTTGCAGGCCTTTGTTTTTGGTAGCCGCATGGGGAGGCCAACATGGTATAGTGCGCGGAAAGGTGGCTGGCACGGCATGCCATTGGCACATGTGGCATGGTCGGCATGCCTTGGCGCGGTTTAGGCGTGGCCAAAACTTAGGGTTTTGGCGTTGGGCCAAAGGTTACCATGCGTTGGTTGGTGACCTTGGACTGCTAAGATTTGCATCTTAGATGGAAGGATGGCCGTTGCTTGTTGCAGGCCTTTGTTTTTGGTAGCCGCATGGGGAGGCCAACACGGTATGGCACGGCAAGGTGGCTGACATGGCATGTCATTGGCACATGTGGGGCCAAGGGTTCGGTATAGACTGTTTGGCATGGTGGGGACAAGGCAAGGTGCGGTTGGCTTGGCTAACATGATTGGCTTGCCTTGGCGCGGTAGGTGTGGCTGGCATGGTTTGCCATTGGCACAGTGGTGCGGCTAGCATGGCTGGCATGCCTTGGCGCAGTAGATGTGGATGGCATGGTTTGCCATTGGCACAGTTGGTGCGGCTAGCATGGTTGGTATTCCTTGGCACGGTAGATGTGGTTGTCATGGTTTGCCATTGGCATAGTGGTGCGGCTAGCATGGTTGGTATGCCTTGGCGCGGTGGATGTGGCTGGCATGGTTTGCCATTGGCACAGTGGTGCGGCTAGCATGGTTGGCATGCCTTGGCGCGGGGGTGTGGCTGGCATGGTTTGCCATTGGCACGGTGGTGCGGCTGGCATGGTTGGAATGCCTTGGCGCGAAGATGTGGCTGGCACGGCATGCCATTGGCACATGTGGTGGTAATTAGGGTTTGGCCTATCGAAACCCTAATTAGTATTAAAAAAAAAGGTACCCTGGTAATTTTCTCGTAGACATATTAAAGGGTTCAATAAATGCGCTTAGTGGAGAAATTATTACTCAAGTTCTGTGACGTCACTATCTGACTAGGGTTGTACGATTTTAACCCTAAGCTCAAAACTACCATCAACACCCTGTTTTATGAAATTCTATCGGATGCGAGGTTCTCACGGGGCATCTACCAACTGAGCGTTGATTGTATTAGAATAACCATGGAATATGCTTGTCGCGCGGCAGGATTAGAATCTCTTTACCCAGTAGAAGTACGAAATCCAGAACACACCCATAAGGAAATCAATCCTGCGGATTACACCATTGAGAATTTTTTCAAGAACTATGATATTGCTATTATGAAGAATAGCTCATCTAAGTGGGGTATTCGCTTGTCAAGAAAGGATGGCGTCTCGGAGAATGAAAGAATCATGCGAGATGTATACTTCCATGACTCTACGAATAACACCGCTCGTAGGTCAAATGATACTCGATGGTTGGATTATCCCATCATTTTAGTGGGCCCCTACATAGCTCGCAGAAGCGGAGATGGCTCAAATTTTCCCCTTTCTGTGGGATTACCTGCTTACAATCCTTGGGTCTTCAGATGGCCTGAAGAAGCTGATGTGGTATTTTACCTTCAACACTCCCTTCTTCTTTTCATTTAATTCTTTTGGCTTTCACTTCTCTTATCACCTTCTTTGGTTTCAGATTGCCAAACAGTCAAAGAAGGCTAAAATTTTCCTTATGCGTCACCTTCGCACGATAATGAAGTAAGAAATACTCTTTGTTTAATTTTAACAATATTGTTGCCTTTGTTTCTTATCTCTCATTATTCGCGTAGGTGGAGCTATGGGTGATAAAGGCAAGGATAAGGGTAAGATCAGATATAAGGAAATCGCTTCTAAATCCTCTTTCAATAGTCTGTCTAAGAAGAGGAAGGCATTTTATCCCTCTTCTTCAAGTTCTCACTCTAGCGATGATGATATTCTTCTCACTGAAGACCCTTCAATCACATCTTCTATGGGGCAGCTTTCTAGTATCTTCTCTGACTCCATGTCAGCAGTTGGTAATGAAGAACTGACTCTTACTTGTGGAACAATTTCAAAGATATGTGATGACGCTTCTCTAAATCATGAATCCCTTCGCAGAGTTGCCTCAGCGTTGAGTCCAAGCTTTCAAATTTCATTTGGCTCTTTGGTAATCTCCATACTTTCGCGCTCTCTTTGATGATGCTTTGATGTCTTTGATGATGCCTAATATTTGCCTTATGTCTTCGCAGATGGCTCACATGTCTTATGCTGTTTCTTCAGACTATCAAAGAAGACTTCGAAAGCTTGGGGAGGAGAATACTAAACTTAAAGCTGAGAATTCTTCCAATTCCGATCGTGTTGGCAAGATCCGTGAGAGAAATAATCAACTGATTGGTATGCATTTCTTTTTTGTTTTCCCCTTTTGTGCATTGCGTTATTTTCGCCTTCTTTTAATTCTCTATGTTCGCAGAGATTTACAGTTTAACCGATGAAGCATCTCACCTCCCTGATGATGAGGAGATCCGCCTCGAACACCTTAACTCTTCTTTAAACCTCTTTTCCAATGATGGGTTAGAGAATCTTAGTCTGGAAGAATTAAGGTCAAAATATGTGGCTCTCAAATGTGATCATAGATCCATGTTATCTGTTAATAATAGTTTTCAACGTCGCCTCCATAATGATAAGGAAACAATTCAAATTTTGGAAGCGAAAAAAAACGCACTTATTAGTGAGAAAGATAAGGTTGCTCTCAAGGGTGCTAAGGCTTTAAAGAAATTTCAAGAAACTATCCTCCAAGTTCAAGTGGAGCGAGATTTAGCTGTAAGAGAAAAGAAAGCACTTATTGAACGGGGAGATTTGATCTGTTCCCGTCTCCTTATAGAAAGTGATGCTGAATTTGAATGGGCTGCTAGGGTCTTAGATAATGCTAGAAATGATTTAGTTGTAAATGTTAGCCTTGAATCTGATCATGCTGCATTGGTTAGGGATATTATTTCTAAAAAAGAAGGTTGTTTATAATTCTTATTCCTTTGTTATTTCTTGATGAGTGTTCTTATGCGACTTTAACCTTTTGGTCTTTTTTTCTCAGATGAAGAGAAGGAATTTCGTGAGAAAATTGAGGGTCTGGAAGAGAAGCTTTTCGCTTGTGACTCTAAATACCGCAGGCTCAAGAAAAAGCTTACTACCACTGTTTCCAACCTGAGCAAGGATGTTGTTCGTGTTCGTGATGCGGCTATTAAGAAAGTCTGTGCGGATAACATCATTCCTCTTTCCACATATAAATTCGCTGAAGTTCCACATAATGAAGAAGATTCTGACATCTATGATAGTGAAAGAGATTATGAGGAATATGAAGAGATCGAAGAAGAAGTTGGTGGTTCTGAAGCTAAGAAAGATGATGAAGATAATATGGGTGGAGATTAGATATTTTTCACGCTTGTAAATTCCTTTTCATCTTTTTGTATATCAAATATTTCCTAGTCTTTGAAATTTCTTCTTCAATGTAAACTCTTTAAACATTTGAGGCTTCTTTAATGTAAATTCTCCTTGGGATATTCCTGTATCTATAAAAGGCAAAAAATTGTTCTTTCCAACAGTTGGAGTTAATTTGGTGGTATTAACATGTATAGCAATACTCGTTCATAATAATAAATAATATGTGAGTGAGTCTATCATGTGGGGGAGAATAACACCTTTTTATATGCTTGCATTCCCATACTTTCCTCTGTTAGTCGTCACGAGATGATTGGGTCAAGAAAATGTTATTTAGTATGATGTATATGTGTTCCTTTATTCTTTTGAATTAACATTTTCTGTTTTAACTATAGAGCTTTCATGCGTGCTTGTACCTCATACATCTTTGTATAATACCTTAGCCATGTTTCCTTGTGTTATTGAATCCATAGGTTTAATTTATCTTACCTGCAAAACAATATAAGCTTCTATTCTACTTTTCTCATGAGGTCTTATTTTGCCTTCCTAAGTAAAGGTCTTATTTTGCCCAAGATTTGATTTCATTTTTGTGCGACGAGATCGTAGGCGGTCTTTACACTTTCATATAATAACCCATTGATCTCGCCTTATCGTTTTATTGTATTATTGCCTCTGCAGGTTTTATTAACGCGCAAATACGACAAGCCTTAATACTCCCGTGAGTAAAAAGCTTCATGACACTACAGGAAAAATATACATCTACAACTGGAAATTTACAACGCTTCGCTAAGTATTGTAGAAAGTCGCACAGGCTAACACGTCGCCGGGTAGCTTTTTCTACCAAGGCGCGACTCAAATGGTCGAGCATGCCATCGGGCACACATGCCAACACGCATCGCCGGTAGCTTTTTCACTGTGCCACGCCTCTAATGGCCGAACACGCCATCGACACCTTGCCACACACGTCATTGTTAGCAGCATTGCCACTACACTCAACAACACAACCTAATTACCAAGCATTCCGCACATGCCATGACACGCCACTAGCAGCTCGCATCGCCACCCGCAGACTAAGATGCAACCCAACAAAGGCATCCTGGCACATGCCACCTGCACATGCCACACACGCTGCCACTAGCCGCCACTTGCGCCAAGGTGCAACCAACACCGGAGATATCAACACAACCGGGGATGCTTTTCCGTGGTTTTGGTTTGGCTGTCACAAGCCTTGCGTAAATATATTAATTACGCCAGCATAAAGTGTGAAAGGAATAAATGGCCAAACAATCGAGAAATAATGGTGAAAACGTTTTCACCTATAAACACCATGCGGTTACCACCTCCTCCCATTATTTCACCCTTTACTCTCTTCCTTCATGAGGCCAGAGACAATCTCGACTTGTATAAATAGGTCTTACTCATTTCCACTGCACAACAAGTCCTGGCCAGAGAAAAATACAACACTCTCATAAAGCGCAACTTTCAGCAAGCTATCCAAAAGTCAAACTCTTGCAAGCTTCCCAGCTTTCACTCTCTTCTCGATACAAGTCAGACACTACTCTCCCTGCATCTATTCTGCCTCAACACCTTCTGTTCTTCCTCCCCAAATCAACCCCTTTCCTCCTCCACTCCCTCATGACTCGAAGCAAGTCTCGAACGTCCATTTTATTTAGGCCGTGATCAGACAGACGATCTTCGAATCTATAAAGTGTTCACGTGCAAGACATTTGTTTAGTAGTTTAAACCACAGCTTCTCACTCACCTACCGACTTATCACGAAATCTGGGCAGGTAAACGATTTTCTACCTATAAACAATCGGGCGACCCTGTACGGAGGATCGACCCATCTGCTACAATACCAACTCCGACTCTTACTGCTTCAACGTCAAATCCTAACATATGGAACTCAAGTCGAAGTGGCCATTGCAATCACCAAGACAGAACGTGCATCCCCGATGTTAATGCCTTCTCCAATAACATTGTCAGATCACCGTCTCGACTACATAACAACATCACGCACTCCCTCAAGTGTAACACCCACTAATCACTGTGTCCAGCCGCCTCCTCCCTGGCTGCCTCTCGCACAACCCTCTTAATCATGGCAACGAAAATATCTCTGGTGTCACGCCACTGGGGCCACTGTGTATAGCCGTCATACGACCTCCAAATGCTTGGCCTAGTACGGCGCCTCCGACCACAACTAAGGTTCCAACCATCCCGCCGACCTGACGAGAGACCGAGGGACCGAGGGAAGTGGTCCTTACGTCACCATCGCCGATTTGATGGAACGACAAGAGATGTCGCGAGCTCCTGCACTCGATGGTTTCAACGCTGTAAGAGCACCATCTTCTGACCCCCACAGAACGGCCACGCGCGAGTCGCGCTCCGTAGCCATTTAGGACCGCTCCCAACAACCCCGATGCGCACCTCTGCATGGAGCATGCCTCCACCTGACGAGGAAATCCGGGGTGACTAGAATCCAGCTTGAAAGAAATCAGCCTCACTCAACTTCGGGCCACGAGGGAAGATTTGGAACAACTCCTCCACAACCGAATCAAGAATGAATGAAGCTGGACGGCATCATCACCAACTCCCTTACCCATCCGGTGTCGAATCCTCTCCCAAGGGGGTACTCTCTCTCAATTTACTCCCGTACGATGGTACCTGGAACGCACGCAGCATGTCTCGCTTCCGGAATCCCTAGTGAACATGAATATAATCACGTTCTCCGTTTAAGGGAATTCTCAAAATCACTTTACTGAAGTGGCGTATACATGGTATAACAAAGATCCCACCGAACAAAGATTCCTTAACCGGAGTAGCATGGTCACCGCGTTTTACAAGGAATACTGCTTCTCAAAAAAGTTACTTTCTCGACCCTAAGAATGTACCACTGGATGACGAACATCCGAATGATTGGCCAAAAGGTTCAGTGGTTCAAGCACTGACTGTCACGACCCAAACGTTATTGTGACATTAACTCAGAACGATGCATCAATGGTATGGTTCCAATTTACTCATTCCCTCGTTAGAAAAATTCCGCTTCCAAACGTTTCTCCGAACTCCATGAAATGCGTACGATCTGCAATAACAAAGACTGCCGCATTACCGGAAAGAGCTAGGACAAATCGAGCCGAAGATACGCGTGAAATCATGAGTAGACGCCCATCAACAAACAATTTAATGCCGCCTCATCCTCCATGAACATAAAGAACGAAAAAGTGTATGAAGCCCAAACTACGAGCCATCACTAAAACGCTGGAAGCCACGGCGCAACGGAACCCCTCCACGAAAGACCGCCACTAAAACTCCCATGCAAGATCATGAGACCCGCGAAATACCTTTGATTTCGTTTCCCATCGAGGAGGATTGACCTCCTAGAAGCCCGGGGTTCAAGATGATATTATCGGGACCGGCCACCTCCCGCACGCCTACCAACCGAGGTCGAGACGGCGAACCCTGGGTACCGCCATTACCACAAGTCTGCTTCACCACCCGACCCGATTGCACCGTACTCAAAGCATATTTTCAAAGAAAGGAGCGGAGTACTCCAACCAGGAGATTTAAAGAGTGCATCGAGACCCACTCCCAATAAGAAACTCGGCGGTCCTCTGGGACTCGTGGCATCAGATCAAGCAATCCATGATGCAACATGTATGCGAAATTCTCTATCTTTCCAAGGTGCAACAAGATATTTTCACAGCTCTCAATCGTGTCGTATCCCGAGAAACGACTTTTCTCTCATCTAACTACGCTAGGGCCCAAGCTTTCCAAACAAAGTGAGTAAAGAAGGAGAATCGGGGACCCGCCGACCACATTCCGCTTAAGAGGTAACGACTGACGACACGCTCATCGACACTCCGCCTCCTCGACCACAACATCATTACTTTCAAGACACTAAAGGCGTTAGGATTTACAAAAACAAGACGTCTACCTATTCCTCTCGTCCGTGATTAAGAGCTTGAGAGGAGCAAACTTTGAACGTGCATGGCTACATCAACCTAGAGATCAAGACGTGGAGACGTTATAACGCACAGCAAGTTCCACATTGTCAAAGAACTAGATCATGACATGATATTTGACGCTATGGGGCGTCGAAACAAAGCGAAATTGTACACTCCGCGACGTCCACGCCCAAGGAATTCCCAACAAATCATTCACTGTTATCGCATCAACGAGCTATCAAGGAACCTAGGCCTTAATGAGAGGACCCATATTAGTCATGATTTTCAAATGCAAGTAAGTCCACCAAGCAACCTTTTATCGCAACCAACTTTCCTTCCCATTCCACATGTGGACTGCGCGACATCGGCACAAACGACACAAGAAATGTGAACGAGTCGACCATTTGAAAACCTCAGAAGAAGTCAGAAACTCTATCTAAGCCAACGAAGTCAAGACTCAAACGGTTGCACGACGTCCAACCCGTTGACTGGAGATGCGAAGGGTGAAAGTCGTTTCAAGTTGGGAAGATGACAAAATGAATTTGCCCAATGCAAAGAGAAGACGAGCCGTATCCTGTCGCGGACACCTTTTGGGAGGATATCGCAAGCTCATCAATGCGTACACACCCGGCGCGTGATAATTCGCCGCGATGGCCTGGCTAAATCCAATCCCTAAAATGTCAGACTCCTAATCACTCCCCTTTTTAGTATTTCCAAACAATTCTTCTTAATAGTTGTAATTCCCAAAAGATGAATGCTTACCGTTTGTATTTTTTCTCCTGAAGGATTTCCTTTTGTCAAAAAAAATAACAGAAACACATCTCTTTCCGAGCGAACCCTCCAGATATCGAGAAATACATCGTAGCAAACCTTAAAACCATCGCAGCCATCATACCACAAACCTCTTTCAAAAATATACAATGGCAGAAAATGTTGGATCAATAAGAATAAGGAAAAACGCAGTTTACAAAAAAAAAAAAAAAAAAAAAAAAAGGGGGGGGGGACACCAGGGGAACTAAAGCAAATGCAATGTGAATAAATAAAAAAGGGAGGAACTAGCCTCGAAGGACTGAGTACAAGTCCCCTGCAAAGCACTCATCTTCAAGCACTTCCCCCAAGAATCCTCTGCAACAAAGGTTCCATTCAATCCAAAGTTAGCAGCACCAACATCCCATCCCGAAACGCCCACAGAAAGTGAAGAAGTCCTCACCAACGACCAGCCCAAGATAGCCACCATGACCCCCTCCTATCACCAACGACACCTTTGGCATCAACTTCGAAGAGTCAAGAATCATGGCGTTCTCCCTCCAAGACCACCACACGTTCACTTTTCCATCGTTCAACCTGTAGTGCGTCCGATCCGCCCTATACCCTGGACGAGGAAAGGCTTTGCCACACTGAACCCTCAACATTCCAAGACTCTTCCTTGCTCTTCGCCTCCTCCATGCTCACCGAGCCCAAGAAAGTCCGAACACGCACCTGTTTTATGGGGATAGATGGAAGGGAGGTCTCCAATGATTCCACTAGCTTCGTGCAACGGAGATTCAATCCAAACTACGCTTCCCCGCAGAAATAAGATCGATCTCCGCTAAGTTCAGTTCTTCTTCAAGAAAGAAGAATGTTATCCGGAGGGTCCCATCATACGCCTGCAAAAAGATGTGGAAAATGATCCAGCTCCATCATATCTATACACATATAAAAAAAGAGGATAACACGAACTGGTAAGAAGAAGAAAACATACCCAGATGATCTTCTTAGCCTGACAACCCTGGGCCGGGTAAGCCAAAAGAGTCGACCGCGCCTTCACTGAGAATCTCGTCGGTTAGAAGGTGATTCGTCTCTCTGTGCGACATGACGAAGA
>JAJJWW010018593.1:0-310132 GCA_023531295.1 Papaver armeniacum | reverse complement strand
TATGGCATGCAGCACGAGACACAAGCGTAATGATTAGCGAATTTCATGAAAATATCGTGAGGAAGAATACACAAACGAGATTTTGAAGGAAAGAAGATTACTGGATAGAGAAATGGCATCACCTTTGAAGGATTGGGAAAAGCAAGAGATAACATTCACGGCGGGGAAATATCCAAAGAAAATTTGGATCACACATCTCCACCGGTGATCACAATAAACGCGTATAAGGAAGGAGAGGAATCGAGAACACGGTGAAAACATGGGTGGTGAATGGAGTTTTAATCGACCATATGTGGAGTCCGGTGAACATCATGTTCTATCACGCTTACAAAAAAATGGGATATAAAGACGAAGATATGATTTTCGCGGCATACAATATTCAAGGTTTTGGTAAATCCGTAACAAAAGTTAAAGGGGAGATAAAAATACGTATTCCGTTAGGAGGAATTGAAACATAGGTGACATTAAGTGTAGTGGATATGGAATCACCGTACAACATATTACTAGGAAGACCATGGGTACATGCAATAAAAGTCGTGGCGTCGACGCTTCATCAATGTGTCAAATTTCCTACACCAACCGGAGCTCGGCGAGATCAAAGGGGATGTCATGAAGGAAGAATATATTATCAAAATGAAGTAAAGTGTTGCGAGGAACAAGTAAACAAGCGAAAGAATATATCAAAGTACCGCAAAAGATGGCGAGGGGCGGCTAAGAAAGAAGAAGAGTTTAGAGTTTATATGATAAGAGCAAAGGAAGGAAAAGGCATACCTAGCGAGACCTCGGGAGAAGAAAATGATCTTGCGAAGAACCAAAAGGACCAACCCCTATGGGAGAGCCTAAAGCCGCTTACGTCATGGGCAAATAACAAACCAAAGAAGTGAATATTGGAACTAAGGAAAACCCAAGATGCTAAAGATTGGAACTAACATGGGAGCGGATGAAGAAAAAAGAATCGCCGATCTGCTGCGAGAGATTATAAAGATATCTTCGCGTGGGATATGGATGAAATGCAGTATAGATCCAATGGTAGCTCACACGGTTGGAAATTGATAAAAATGTGAGACCATTCAAACAAAGAATTAGAAAGATAAAGAACGGCATATCACCCTCGGATAGAAGAAGAACTGGGAAGATGTTGATGCAGGAATTATTAGACAAGCAAAATATCCCTAATGGATAGCGAATATGGTTATAGTTCCAAAGAAAATAAGGAATAAGGATTTGCATTGATTTATTTGATTTAAACAAAGCTTGCCCTAAAGACGCTTTTCCATTGCCCGGATATTCCACAACTAGTCGAATCAATGTCGGGAATGAAAGAGTATCATCTCTGGATCCAGTACAAAGGTTACAACCGATTCCTCTCGCCGAGGAAGATCAAGAGCATCTTTACTTTCTTCGCTCCAAGAGGATTATACTCAAGCTATACTAAAATGCCGCTTTGGTCTCATGAAATCTTTGGAGCAACGTATCAAAGGATGGTAGAAGAGGTATTCGCAGAATGGATACATAAAACACTAGAGGTATACGTAGATGACATCTTTGGTAAAAAGTAAGAAGATTAAGATCACGTGCAGACCCGAAAGAAATCTTTGAGCAAATGAGGCGTTTCAACATCAAAGTAAATCCCGAGAAAAATGTACCTTCGGAGTTGCGTCGGGAAGTTCTTGGGTTACATAATATCAAAGGAAGGAATACACGTTGACCGGAGAAAGTAAAAGCATTCATATATGCCGACACCGCGACAAGAAAGGATGTTCAAAAAGTCAATGGGTTATTAGCATCACTAGGAAGGTTCATCTCATGTCATCGATAAAGTGTAAACATTTTTCAAGGCGTTTTGAAAAAAAGGATCGAAATTTAAATGGACGGACGAATGTGAAAAGGCTTTACAAGGGATTAAAGAGCATTTAATGGATATATCCATTATGCAGAAGGCAGAACCAGGAGAGGAATTATTAATATACCTCGCGACAACTTCACATGCCTTAAGTGCAGTTTTACTGCGAACGGACGCAGGAGTAGAAAAACCAATCTATTACATCAGCAAAACTTTTAATGCCACAGAAAGAAATTATTCGAAGATCGAAAAATTAATCCTGGCATTAGTTTATGCAACATTCAAGCTTCGCATATATTTTCAAGCGCATACTATCAAGGTAGTCACGAAAATACCAATTGAGTCAGTGATGAAACACTCAAAAAGATCGGGAAGAGTTGAAAGATGGAATGCTCAAATAAGCCATTGTAAGCTCAAGTATGAGATATTATCCTCAACTAAGTCACAGGTTGTCGCAGAGACTTCTTGAATTTCCCTTGGAAGAAGATGAAGCGATAGATGAGATGATGGATGTAGAAGAAGAGTATGGAGACCCAAAAGACCGCTAACTGAGCCAGACAGATGGGAAATATTAGTAGATGGATCATCAAATGGAGAAGGAAATGGAGTGGGAATTGTTATGATTTCACCAGAAGGCAATAAGTTAGCTTTCTCTTTTAGATTGGAGTTTGAATCCACGAATAATGAAACAGAGTATGAAGCTATAATACATGCTCATGACTTGCAATAGAAATGAAATTGGAGAATATAAGGATTACCAAAGTGATTCGCAACTAGCAATTCACCGTGTAATAGAGAAATACACTACAAATAATCCATCTTTGAAAAAGTATAAGAAGCATGTCGAAGAATTGTCGGCATGCATATACCGAAAATAAAATGGAGGCACATATCAAGGAGAGATAATAGACTCGCAGACGCTTTTGCCTTTATATCAAGTATGATGACAGACCCGATCATGAGGAATATCAAAATACGGACACTCACCGGCGCCATCAATTAATAAAGAGGAAGAACAAGAAGCAGATATAATGATGGTAGTAGATGAAATACAATGTCGCGAGGAAGACTGGAGAGTAGAACTTCACGCGTACTTAATGAAAGGAGAAGTACCAAAAAATAGATTGGAGGCACACAAGTTAAAGAGCCGGGCAACAAATTATGAATTACGAGATGGCGTGCTTTATCGGCGATCTTTTGATGGGCCTTCACTTCGATGTCTAACAAGGAAAGAAGGAGAAACCATATTGAAGATGCTGCATAGTGGGGATGCCGGAAATCATAGCGGCGGGAGATCTTTGGCATATAAGGCAAAGACGCAAGGATATTATTGGCCATATATGCATGAGGACGCAAAAGCAATATCCGTGACGCTGCGAAGATTGTCAAAGACATGGGAAGAAGATACATGCACCTGAGCACCGTTAAATTCTTCGAGAAGTGTGTGGCCTTTTGGAAAATGGGGTTTAGATATTGTGGGACCATTTTTACCTCTAGAACGGGACAAAGAAGGTACTTAATTGTCGCAACGGACTATTTCACAAAATGGGCGAGAGGTGAAAGCGGTCCAGCACATTCGCGATAAGGATGTTTTTACTTTCATATTTGAAAATATTATATGCGATTTGGATCCCCGCACAATTGGTATCGATAATAGGGAAGCAATTTGAAGGGCAAAATATAGAGCTACTGCTTAATGCATTTCAGATAAGATGTGGAAAATCAACTCCATTATATCCACAAGCTAATGGCCAAGCAGAGGCAACAAAAAAAACAATTGCCGATATATTGAAGAAAAAGTTGGAAGGACACAATAGGGATGGTGCGAACAAGTACCCAATGCGGTATGGGCTTATAATACAACTAGAAGAGAAGCCACAGAATGTCCCCTTTTGCTTAACTTACGGAGTTGAAGCAAAGACTCCCAACAGAGGTCGTGATTCCGACAACCAAAAAGAGGTTTGGGAGAAAAATCTTAGCGCGGGTAACATTCTAATCAAGTTGGATGAATTGGAAGAAAAAACGAGAAAAGGCATTGCGACACATGGAGAATTATCGGCGAAGACTCAAGCAGAGAATATAACAAGCGTGTAAAAATACGTGAGTTCCAACCAGGAGATTTGGTGTTGCGAAACCCCAATATATCAACGTGAAAGTGGAGGCAAGTTGGCGAGAAAATGGGATGGACCTTATATCATCAAAGAGGTAGTTGGTACAGGGGCATATAGATTGATGGATCCCAAGGAAAAGATGTGGGACAAAAATTGGATAGACCATGGAATAGATTATATCTAAAGAAGTATTACCAGTAAAAATGGGAGAGGAAAAAATGAATCAAGATGAAATACTTCTTCGCAAAATATTTAAACATTCAATAAAATGCGAGAGAAAATCCGCGAAGATCTCGTGACAAGAATAACAAAAAGTCATGAATGGCTTAACAAAACAACAAGAGATAATGAATGATTAAATGAATGAATCGGCGAATATCTCGCAAGCAAAATAGCAAATGATGAAGAATGATTGAATAAAAGAATGAATGAATGGGACGAACCTTTATGGCGTACACCCTAGTTCGCGAATAACATTTCGTAAGAGGCAAATGTAAGACCTAAAGTGCGTCATATAAGGGGTATCTCTCGACATGGCTCAGGGGAAGGTTACACCGCTCCCGAAGCCCGAGTCATGAAAATTTGGGGCCCATGAAAGCCTATCCGGAAGAGGTACCTTGATTCCCAACTATATATATAAGGTTATACTCGGTTGGGCGACCGAGGGTCTCTTCCTAGGAGTCGAGTGTATGCTCAAGGCGCCGAGGTACACGGTTGAGCCAGAAGTGCCCAGGATGGATGAACCTACCCTGGCCATTCTTGGCAAGTCTTGGCATATGTTGCACTCGCCCGAAGAAAACTCCACTTAGGGGTGCACCTCGTAACCATAAACCCTATAGGTATAAGGGATAAGAGGCTGCGAAACAACTGGGTTGTTGTTAAGACCGGATGGGAGGAGCTAGTCTTGTATGGCCGATGTTTCGCCTCCTTGAAGGGGCAACCAGGGAGAAGATAAGGGCGACACTATCCATTAGGGAAGTGTCAAAACAGACGCAAATGTCATGAGGCTGTGTTTTCGCTAGGAAATTCGAGGCTTGTCATATTTGTGCAATGATCCCGCAGAGGCAATAATACTAACGCGAGGGTAAGGCGAGATCAATGGGTCTTTACACGAAAAGTGTATGGACGCCCCGCGATTTCGTCGCACGACGGTAATGTCATGGGGCTTCATATTCGCAAGGATATTTAGGCCTGTCATATTGTCGCAATTAAAATATCCTGCAGAGGCAAAAATACTTGAAAATTGATAAGACAAGATCAATGGGTTTTTACATGCAAGTGTAAAGACGTCCTGCGATTTTGTCGCAAACAAAGGTGGCAGGGTAAGACCTTTAATTAGGAAGGCCTTACTTAGAAGACCACAACAAAATGATAAGGCAAGGTCAATGGGCCTCTGCATGAAAATGTAAAGGCGGCTTGCGACTTTGTCGCAATGAGAAGAATTAAAATCAAATCCCTGATTGGGATGGATTTACTTAATAAAAAATTCAATGAGCGAACATGCTCGCAAGGTGGTCTTAACTAAGAAAGGAAGAAAGAAATATGGAAATTACTCAATCAAAAGAGTTAATTCATTCAAACAAACAGGAATTCTAACAAATTACAAAGAGAATTTAACTCTCTACATCAGCATTATCAAATACAGAGGGTGGTTGAGACTTTTCTGCGCCTTTATCAGCTTCACATCCGCCAGCTGGTGGATTTTCTTCAGAAATGTTTTCATCACCTTTGTTCTCGCCAGTTGCTGGACTTTCATCAGAAATTTTTCTATTCGGATCTTCATCGACAACTTCCTTACTAGGGAGATCTTCGCCGCTTTCATAGTCATAATCACTATCAGGAGAATTAGGGACTTCATCGTCACTTACTTCCAAAGGATCAACATGTATAGGATCAAGAGACTTAGACAGTAAAATCTCATTCACGAGGACTTCAGCTTTGAGGGGGAATTGACGAAGCAGCGCCTTTTGACGGTTTTTACTATCTATGTCTTTACAGTCAGACATGTAATCAAATCTACGTTCTGCACGATCGCGAGAACGAGCGAGAGAGGAAGCGAGTAATCCATTTTCTTTGCGAATTTTGGAATAATCCGATTTGAGAGTAGAAACGACTTGCGCGAAGCTTCTTCTCGGTCTGCATAATAAATACGCAAGAAAAGATTGGGAGATCCTTACAAATGTGATCTTTGGAACTTTCAATAATTAAAGATTTGTGAAATAAATGAATTAAGGTAGTCAAATAATTTGACTACCTTCCTTTGAAGAGTAAGTTGTTGAATTAAAGCCGCGAAGTTATTCCCAGAAATTCCATGGCATCATCAAATGAGTCTCCAACTAAACCTTTCAATCGAGATCGCAATTTCTTTTCATTAGAAACAAGTATGGAATTTTCGGTGGCGAGAGTAGAGTTGGATTTTTCTAATTTGGTGCATTGTTCCTGGAATTGCTTCTCTTTTACACTCAAAGTTATTCTACCTTTGAATAAGTTTATCTCTCTCGGTGGAACTCTCTTCAAGTTGATTTTTCAAAGTATGAATGGCCTGTTCTTGTTCTTCGCATAATTTTTGACAAGCATCATATCAAGGCGGTAGATCGCCACCTTATTCAACAGGAACGTTTCTCTTGTGAAAGAGTTCGATTCTCATCCGATAAAGTTTCCAACTCCAAATTAGTTTTAGTCAAAGAATAAGAGAGCGAGATAAGTCATTACTTAATGAGTCTTGCTTTTGCGATAAATCAAAATTCTCTTTAGACAAGTTATTTATTTGATCACCAGCATAGGTATATGAAGATTATCTAAGAGATTATACATTCCATCCAAGCATCTCTTTCAACTCGAACTTCTTCAACGATAGACTCCGTCTGATATATCTCCATTATTCGTTTCTGGTTTAATACTTGGAGGACGAGCAAGGGTTTGAGTTGTAAAAAAAAAAAAAAAAAAAAAAAAGGGGTGTCGAGCATACCTTTTAATTCTTCATTCTTCTTGCGAAGATTATCACGATCTAGTGAGATACCGAGAAATTTTGATTTTCAAGGTGGAGATTATTGCACTTCACAGCCATAACTTGAGATCATCCTTCAGCTTATTAATCTCTTGAACTAAAGATGCTTACGAGATCCTATCGTGACCAAGATGCTTACTTAAAATCTCGCAGACATTGGATTTGACAGATCAGTAAGTCTTTTTGGCATCATTCACGAGATCGAGAAAAGGACCTTAAAGGCCACATCTATCCCCTCCAAATTTTCCCATCGCAGATTAGAGGAATTTGTTCAAACAAAGAAGACGAGTCGTCCTTTGTCAAAGGAACCTCATGAGAAGAGGAGGTTTCAGGGGAGAGAAGTGATTGGAGAAATAGCGAGGACATTGATAGCAGGAGGAGGTATAAGATCGTTTGTAGTAGGACAGTTATAAGGAACTTGGTCTATGAGGAGTTGAGGTATAGAAAATATTGTCGCTAGTAATGTTACGAGAGGAAAGAGGCACAAAATTATCTTGCGAAGATTTCGCAGCCAGGAGACGAAGGCGTGAATGAAGGAAATGGAACGTCGGGGTAACAGGTTTAGAGAAGCGAAACCTTTTGGGAGTATGACTTAGTTTTATCATCCTGCGAATGACAAATTAAATAAGAAACAGAGGCAACAATGCATTGTCAATAAAAACAAATGTTTCTTAAATACCTTGTCACTCGCAGATCGTCTTTTGTAGCTATAGATTTTGCTCGCGAAGTGGGCTTTGGTTGCGTGAGGAATTATTGTTGTGAAGTAGATTTCGGTGGCGAGCCCAAAGAAAGAAGAGGGTCCTTCACGGTAAATTTAGTTCTGGGTTGGTTCTTGCTAAACAACAATGGCAGAAAGAGAACTACAAAGTTAATCATACCAGGTGTGATTTCAACAAGAAAAGCTAATCCCAAATTTAATCAACCACAAAATCAGCCGATATGGCAAAATTAACAAACCCGACGCCATGAGAGTAACAACTGGTAGGGAATAGCTAAAGTGGTGAAGAAGACTCAGAAGAGACAACAATAGGCAAACACTTGCGAGCGATGAAGAAGAAGAATACTTGCGTTTGCGGTGAAGAAGATGAAAAGGAAAAGGAAAATTCTTCACAGGATGCTCCTATAAATAGATGAGAAAAAATGTTATGACCGGATAACATTAAATGCACCAAAAAGAGGTAAATATAGACACGTGTAAACGGTCACTACTAAATCCAAGAAACCCGACGAAAAAGAACTTTAGTAGAATCCAAATATACAACGTATTTCCTAATAGGCGAGAAGAGATTGCTAAATTGATTATTTTCGTAATTCATGAGGCAAGAAATGACACTTCGTATATATATTATAAAGAAGCTTGAACTTCGCAAAAGAATAGAGGCAAGTACGTACTTTTCAAGTCCAAAGTATTCTTCCGCTCGTTCCTTCATCAACAAAGATCAAAGATTACTACCACAACAGATTTTTCCCTTAAAGATCGCTCTTGGCAATATTCAAGGAAAAAGAGGCAAGATATAGGATCATAATATCGCAACGTACAAGGCTCGCGGGATTAATAAACGACGGTGTCGCGAGGCGATCGCAGAGACTAGCTAAAATAAACGACACAATGAATAACGGCAAACAAAACAATTGGAAGACATGAAACCTGGCGAGGGTAGAAGTGTCGCGAGAATGAATATTTGCGCATTTGCGACACTTAGAGAGACATTCCGAAAATAAAGGATAGCTTAGCATGTCGTCACTACGTATTACCCTATATAAAGGGCCGAGTGAATCTGCTGTAAGGGAGAGATCTTTTTGAATTGTGAAGCAAGTCATTAGGAGAAGAAAGTTTAAGAGCGTTTTTAATTTCCAAGTGTAATTCTATTGTCTTTATGTAAAACATTTCATCGAATTAATTAATAAATATTTCTTGATCACACATCTTTCAATGGATTAGTCAAGCAAAACTGAGTAAGGGGTGTAGTGTGGGATTTCCTGCAACTACATCATGAGTTGTGTTTCATTTCAATAATTGAATAGAAATAGTAGTTGATACCATAAAACCCTGGTTACCGTCTCTCTCTACGGATTTACTTTATTAGTTTATTTTAATTTTATTATTTCATCCTTAATTCTTACAAAAATCCAAAAACAACATCTCTGGTTAGTCAATCAGAATTATTGGTTACGGTATTTCCACAGCTCCCTGTGGGTTCTATCCGTACTTGCCTACGTCTACTAGTTAGACACCGTGCGATTGCGGTTATTATATATAGGCAATCCCAAAAGCCTATCATAGGTGAACAAGTCTCTGTTTCAACAAATATTCTTGGTGGCTCCAGAGTCCACCTATTGGTCTCTCACATTGGTTATTAAAGTAACTTCCAACATCATGCCATTGAACCCGTTCTAGTTTGTTTCAACTAAATTAGCATTAACTTTCTACTTATTAAGGTTTTTATGTTGTCTACAATTTACTGCCGTGTGGCTAGGAATTTTACAAACATAACAATCACCCTTAATTAAAGTAATGCCGGATTCAGTTCTACGGAACATACCTTTCTTATGGAGACTACAGTTAGAGTTGTGTCTGATGTTCTTGCCTTTATAATCCTTGAAAGACTTATGTTCATCCACATGCGCTTGGTAGCCATGTCCTTTTTCAATTTCATGTCACAATCTTCGTTTATACTCTGACCACGAACACGGTAATTTCCCAATCACCTAATACACCACATCTCATAAACCCCGGTTAGGAATAGGAAAATAAAATATGAGTTTTGAAGATAACATCTAGATCTACAAACTTCAAGTGGAATCACCATTTCAAAAACTCATGGTTACCCCTTTAAAACTAATTTAGTTAACAACAAATTTCTGCTCGTCAGAATTTTTCAGGAACGTTTCTCTGTTTTGTAAAATATCAAAAAGAAAATACTTTTACAATTCCAAAAATTCTGAAATTTTGTGTGGGTAACTATCAAGATGTATACTACATTAGGTTAAAAGGGTTCATCTAAATTCCTTCTGTGTCAGGAGAAAAATTCGAAACTCTACAGCTGACCAAAATTTTGTTTTTTTGTTTTTTCACTCCACAATTAACATTCATGATTATTATAAATTTTAATTTCTTAAGATTGTTTGGTGCAATTATCAAAAACAAGGAAAAATCAAATAAGTAAAAGTTATTGATACTTATTTCCTTTATAATGGAAGTGATCGATTTGATGAAACGGACAACAACAACAAGGAAAAACTTTGAAAAACAGAGTGAGTCACGTGTTCAACACGCTGTCCTTAAGACATTAGCACCCGACTACACTCAAGAGTGATGCTATAGCTCTCAGATGACGGATATCTCCGGATAAAACACCCTACTACACCTACTACTAGCATATGTAGTAGATGCTCAACTTGAGCTTGGCAACTCCGAAAAACCCTTAAGGAAAATCGCGAACGCTAAAGAAAACAATATAAAGTATTTTTCTCTTGGGGGTCTCTCTAAAATATAAAGAAACCCCTTTCCCTTCGATTTTACAAAAGTAGAGAATTTGTTTATATAATTGACAAATATAACTTAAGAAGAGGAACTCCCCGATGTGGGACTAAAAGGTTTATATAGTCTCTTAAAACTAATACAAAATGGAAACTCCACAATGTGGGACTAATAAGTTTCATTCACAAAGAAAACAATAAATTAATTTTATTGGAAAATGGGTCATTTGTCCAAAAAATTTTAAAACATGGTTCAAATGGACGAGTAAAAATTATTATGGGTGAAATGGACAAAAAAAAGAAGCAAGGATGAAACCGGATTCATCCCGGCTTAAACTTAAAAAATAGCGAGGATGAAACCTAGATGCATCCCGATGTAAATTAAAAATAAGAAAAGAATTTGAAAATGGGTAGGATGAAACTGGTTACATCCTGGCTATTTTTATATTTTTGTCCATTTAAACAGTATCAAAATCTAAATGTCTTTTTCACCCAGGAATTATTGATTTTGGTCTTTTTAACCAATTTTGTGTAATTTTATTTAGAACTCTCTTATCTTATATGAAATGGTACTAGGTCATTTTTTTTAAGATATTAATATGGGTAAAATTGGAAAAATTTAGCTCTCTTTGATGTTCCTTAATCTGCGTGAAAAACTCTACAACATCAAGTAAAATAGAACCGAAGGATTAATTAAGAAATATTGTTTCCAGCACGTGATGTATGCTTGTAAGTTCTTAAGGAATATATTTACCATGAACCATCATTGCACATGGTTCCAGAACCCCGAACCATAGTATATAGTCTACTCAATTATGTGCCTTTGAAAATTTATTCATTTTTATTTTTGCAAGTATTATCACGGTCGACCATCTATAGAATGACGGTGTATTAGACTTAAATAATGGATATCAGTACCTGTATACTAGACATCCCTCCAAGAATTAAAATATAAATTACACAGTTGTTTCTCTCTCTAAACTTATCTTGTGGTGTCTATTTTTAATGCTGCTTCATTCCCAACAACTAAAATAACTCGGCAACGATTTATAAACCGGAAATGATAGAGATACTGGTATATTCTTAAATTAAGTTTCAATTTCAATACATCCACCCCAAAACTATATTAAAATAAATCAAGTAAGGACAATCTAAAATGAGTTTAAGAATATACCAGTCGTTCGCGACTGTTCCTCCGAATCGGAACAAACGGTTTTCTTAAAGGTTCACCATTTCTAAATTAACAGTTTTAAATAGGTGTCATATTAGGTTATATTAATTTTTGAACCGAGAAAATCAATCTAATCGAAAATAAACTCTTTTATTTCTAACGGAAGCTATAAAAAAAGGATGATTCGATAAGTAGAAATCTAAAATTTTATCAAATACCCTAAATTCTGTACATCTAAAAATGATGAATTCTTTTAGAAATATAGAATCCAATCTCAAATAACTAATAACTGCAAGCCGCCTTCGATATGTTGTAATGGATGCGATATGCTCACTACTCCAATGGTGGGTTCCTAATCATTCCACAACCATGATAACATTGTCATTAAAAAATAACCATTACAACTTATCTCCTTTTTAAAGTGCAAACCTCATCATGTTTTATCGTTCAATAATTCCCAATTAAGAATTGTACAATCAAATGTGAAAAGTTGGCCAATTTTGATCAAACAGTGTCCACCCACCAAACTCCCCATTCAGTGTCCTACACTACACGAGGGATAAATTATGACCACTCAAACCTTTTAGCACTCTTTCTTTTAAGTGAGGACTCAAGACTCGAGTCAAAATTTACGAGTAAAGAAAATTCTCAATCTATTTCCAGGCAATTATCTGGAGTGGACTTCACAAAAAGACTTAGACCTTTTCACACCCCATTCCATCACTATATATATAAGTCCCTAAAGTCTCACCATTCTAACAGTATCTTCATCTCCATCAAAAACATCTTACAGAGACCTCTCTACCTTTGAGCTCTCTTTCAGAAGCATATATACCAGAAAAATACTTCAACTTTTTTGTTAATTTTTTTGATTCAAATTTTTTAGAAATGGAAAAGAGTGGAATTCCCCGTCCAAGTGAGATATCTCTACCACCAACACTCCCACTTCCGGTAGACGGAGTGAACCCCATCTGCGGAACCGCTAATTCCTACGTCTCCGCTCCGTTACACTGGAAAAAAGCAGCTGAGGCACTCCAATGTTCTCATTTCGACGAGGTCAGAAAAATGTTATCACAGTTCAAACAAGCACAAGTTGTTAATCTCCAAGGAACGACTCTGACAGTCGCTCAAGTTGCTGCGATTGCTCGAAGACCTGAAGTGAAAGTCAGTCTGGACAAGGCTGTGGCTCATGAACGTGTTTCCAAGAGTGCTAACTGGGTTGCTGATAACATTGCTCGTGGAACTGATACTTATGGAGTTACGACTGGTTTTGGTGCGACGTCTCACCGGCGTACTAATAAGACTACTGATCTTCAGACGGAACTTATTCGGTTTCTTAATGCTGGAGTTATCGGAAAAGAGTTTTTACCGTCGAGTTATGCCAAGATTGCAATGCTTGTTAGAACAAATACTCTTATGCAGGGGTACTCCGGCATAAGGTGGGAGGTTTTGGAAGGTATGTCTAAATTGATGAACGAAAATTTGGTCCCAAAATTGCCACTGAGGGGTACTATCACCGCTTCCGGTGATCTAGTTCCGTTATCTTATATTGCCGGATTACTCACCGGAAGACATAATTCTCAAGTAATGACTCCGGAAGGTGATGTTATCACTTCCTGGAAGCTTTGAAACGTGCCGGAATTCCATCTCCGTTTGAGTTGCAAGCTAAAGAAGGTCTTGCGCTAGTTAACGGTACCGCAGTAGGATCGGCGGTGGCTGCAACCGTTTGTTTTGATGCGAACATTCTGGCGCTCTTGTCAGAAGTTCTATCTGCTTTGTTCTGTGAAGTGATGCATGGGAACTCCGAATTTACGGATCCTCTTACTCATGAACTCAAGCATCATCCTGGTCAGATTGAAGCAGCAGCAATCATGGAATTCCTCTTAGATGAGAGTGATTACATGAAACAAGCTAAGATCAAGATCAAAGAAAATCCACTGACTAAGCCGAAACAAGACCGATATGCGCTCCGGACTTCGCCGCAGTGGCTTGGACCACAAATTGAAGTAATCCGTATGGCAACTCATTCTATCGAACGTGAAATTAATTCCGTTAACGACAACCCGTTGATCGATGTTTCTCGTGATCTTGCATTACATGGAGGGAACTTCCAAGGTACTCCAATTGGAGTTTCAATGGATAACCTTAGAATTTCTCTTGCAGCAATCGGTAAACTTATGTTCGCACAATTCTCCGAGCTTGTTTGTGATTATTACAACAATGGGTTACCATCAAATCTAAGCGGTGGTCCGAACCCAAGTTTGGACTACGGGTTCAAAGGTGCCGAAATCGCCATGGCTTCTTATTGTTCGGAGCTTCAGTACTTGGCCAATCCAGTTACTACTCATGTGCAAAGTGCTGAGCAACATAACCAGGATGTGAACTCTCTTGGTTTGATTTCAGCTAGGAAGAGTGCTGAGGCTATCGATATCTTGAAACTCATGTCGTCAACTTACATGGTGGCGCTGTGCCAAGCAATCGATCTTCGACATTTGGAGGAGAACATGAGAGAAGTCGTCAAGCATGTTCTGCAACAAGTAGTGAAGAAGACACTTTACAGTAACGAGACGGACGGGTCGTTGCTCGCGTCTCGTTTCTGCGAGAAGGAACTCTTGCAAGTCATTGAACACCAGCCCGTGTTCTCGTACCTTGATGATCCTACTAACACGTCTTACGCGCTTTTACTTCAACTGCGCGAAGTACTAGTCGAGAAAGCACTTAACGCTTGTCCTGCGAAAGACGGCGAAGAAGAGATCAGCGAGGAAGATAAGTACTTGGTATTCAAGAGGATTCCAATCTTTCAAGATGAACTGAAAGCAACTTTAGGTGATGAAGTGACAAAGGCAAGAGAGAAATTCGATAACGGCGACTTCCCGATTGCCAACAGAATCAAGAAATGCAGAACGTATCCGATTTACCAATTCGTCAGGGGCCAAGTTGGGACTGCATTGCTAAGTGGTGAGAAGAAAATAAGTCCTGGAGAAGATATTGAGAAGGTTTATGAAGCTGTGAATGAAGGTAAACTTGGTGATGTTTTGAAGAAATGTTTAGCATTCTGGGGTGGATCTTCCGGTCCATTTACTCCTAGACCAGATGCATCGTCACCTTCACATAACAATCCCGAGTACTGGGGCTGGTTCGACAAGGCTAAATCTCCTTCTGCAACAAGTGGTCGTGGATTCTGGAATCTATAGAGGGGAAATAACCGAAGTCTGAGTTTGTTAAATCTTATTGACCAGTCTTGGTTAACTTTTTTCATTGTCATTGTAATGAGTCTTGGTTTTCCACAAAAATGAAAACCATTTTCTTTTCTTTAAATTTATTTGAATAAATGATATGAATTTGTACTGTCACATACATTTTTTATTGGTTTCGAGTTTTTATCTGTAAATTAAGATGCAATAAACGGTTACATCACTGTCATGACTATTTCTGTTGGTATTTATTTCACACGTGACTTAGTTTGACGCGCTTTAGGGGGGGCCAAATCATCAAATTGGACCTGTAAAATGGGGCATGGTGCGAACCAAAAGCAAATTTGACTAGATTTTAGTTTTACCAAAATGGTGGATGATGACCAGATGTCAACTAAATGCATGAAAAGTTTGTTGGGGAGTTTGTCAAACAACTGCACGACCATGACCATCTCAAGAAGTCAACCATCACGTCTTATTCTTATGAATTTTGGATTAACGTGTAGATCCTGAGGCAGTTTTTTTTTTTTTTTTGGTCACTAGGCAATTTTAGATGGCATGGCCTTTTTCATCCGGTTCATGCTGTGCTTCTGGAGTTTTGAGGTAGATTTTACATCACATGTTAGCCCACTAATGCACCGGCTCCAACGGTGGAGCCAGCCCATTGTAAGGGTGTGCACTTACACTCCTGCCCAGCTGGTTCTAATGTATATTTTAAATCCAGTTAAAGATATAAGGGTATCTACAAGCCTAATTTTGTTATTTTGTACTACCTAAAAAAAATTTGTACCCAAAACAGACATTCGCACCTCAACGTACAGATTTTGGCTTCGCCCCTGACTAGAACCATTTTCTTTTCTAGATCCGACTCGTCTGGATCTAACTGAAATCACCTGACTCATCTGATCTTAGCGTGTTGGTTTTTTGTGTCAGGACTGACTCAACTGACATAAAAAATATGCACGTCAGTGGCTTGATCTGTCTCATGTGTCAGAAGTATTTGGTTCCAGACTAAAACGGATCTAAGTCAGGGATTATGTATGAATCAGGTAGCGAGTCAGATCTGACTTGAACTAAAAAAAAGCGTTTTGAATGAGACTCGGTGCGAGTTATGGGTTGACTTAGTAACTGACCATGAGTGAGATGCAAACAAAGATAAGATAGATGTTTTCTTTTAATCTATGTTGTAGATTTTAAATCATTTGAACAGATTTTTGGTCCGACAGCAAATGGTGAGACCACAGTTGTGTATTTCGGATCACATTTAAGATTTTTGTAACACCGAAGAAATTTCATGTTACAGTGACAACTTCAAACTTTTGTCAGATTTATATCATTAAAAAATAAATATCTGCAGAATCTAAAGTGGAGACTAGCTGTTGAACTCGATTACATGAGAGTCGGGTTACTAAGCGAATCGGGCGGGCTCCTATTAGTTAGAGCAAACCCATGTCATGTTCATTTTCTTTGGCTAAAAAGGAGGGATATAACTAAGCCGAGAAACGGTCAACATCTATGTATCCCCTCCGGAAACCAGGTTTCCGCAACTGGCAACCCTATTGCCGCAAGCTAAACCATGATTTACCAGCACTACAGAGTTGTGGTGAGCCATTGCGTAGCTTACTACCACGATTTTACTATAGTGGTTGCCCATTGCTAGACCATATGCTGTCCAAGAGACTACTCTTGAGTCGTGGATGGACATATTTAACCTCAAATTTTTTTATAATTAAAAAAAGAAAACCAAATTTTTAGAAAGAAAAAGAAAATTATATTTCCCGGTTTCCACATCACAATCAATTCTCTTTCAGACTTCAACTCAAACTAGAGATCATCACGATCTCCCATATCAAAACCCTAAAATCCTAATCCTAATCCTAATCCAAATCCTAGACCTAAAAATCCAAAATCATCCCTATATTAGTCAGCCGAAGTTCTTAATTAGGTCAAATTTGATCTTCTTTGATTGATCTTTCTAGAGTTATTGTAGAATTCAATGGATTTTAAACTTGGTAGAATCAATCTAAATGCTGTTGCTCAGGTATATCATTCATTATGTATATTTATTGATTTTCATTCTGATTTCAACTGATTTTGATGAGATTTCTATATGCATGTTTTTGTTTGAAGAATTAGTGCAATTCGATTGTTCTAGGGTTTTGATTTCATGAGGGATTTTGTTGTTGTATATAGGGTGTTGGTGGACTTGTTTTTGGGAATGAAAGCTCTGCTTCAAGTGATGACAGGTAAAACACTGATCAGATTTTGTGAATTCCCTTAAAGGTTTTGAATTTATAGGGATTCGTATTTCTGCAATGCAAAACCGAATGGAGTAGTAGACATTTTGATGTTAACACACTGAATTATGTTATTTTAGTTCCAGATATTGGTTGAGAGTGAATACAAAAGATAGAAAATTTTGAATATTTAGTGGTTCCATTCTGTCGTAATGCTAGTAGTGTAAACCACTGTCCGGTGTGTTTGGGATCCACAGTCGATTGGTTTGAGGTTCATCGGTCTATCAAGACTTTTACTAGAGAAGGTGTAATTATTCACTACTTAATTTAGCTGTCTAAGAATTTCGGTGTATGTCTTCTGGCACAAGTCCTGATTCTATTACACCACAAGCACTTTTATCTCTAGTTCAATACCATGATAAAAGTGTGTAATAGGTGCGTTCTGCAAGTATCTTGTGGACTACATAAGGCCAGGGGCGGAGCCAAGAAATGTTGGATGGGGGTGCAAAATTTTGCTATGGGGTGCAAGAAATTTTTTTAGGGGTGCAAAAATGCAAAAATAGGCTTGGATATCAAAAAAAAATTCTAATTAGGCTTGAAATGGGCTTTGTAGCCAGCTGGGCAGGGGTGCAAGTGCACCCCCTTGCAATGGGCTGGCTACGCCCCTGCATAAGGCATCATATATCTTTATGTGATTTAAGTCGAGTGAAGTTAATCAATGTAGTGCTAGGTGTTCTGTTATGTACTTCTGTACTCTCTGTATACCAAATATCATTAGTCAGAATTATTGTTCTTAAAATCTTATTTTGATATTTTATAGCTATGTTGAGCGGTTGCTTGATCGGATAAGCAATGGAGTACTAGCAGAGGACAGGCGATCTGCTATGACTGAACTTCAGTCTATTGTAGCAGAGAGTCGTTCAGCCCAGCTAGCGTTTGGGGCAATGGGTATGTTCTCTTGTTTAGCGAAACATAGAAATTCAAATTTAGATGTGTATTCTTTTACTTTGGATGTACCACTTCTAACGTATTTAGTTACTTCTGGTTATAGGCTTTCCAGTACTTATGGGCATCTTAAGGGAAGAACGGGATGATGTGGAGATGGTTTGTAGATCCTTTCTCCTTTGATATTAATTTTTTTCCTGTTATCGAACAACTTTATCCGGTTAACTTTTTGTTAGTCTTTGCTGTTACGGTTGGGTTAAAACCCAACTTTTAACGTGAATGGTCTACGTTTCTGCCACCTGCTTGTGCGGGCAAATTTGTTATTTTTGTTGCAAACTGCTGGATATGTATCCTTCTATGTTAGTGTTTGCTGGTGCTATAATGATTGTCTGCCAACATGCAGGTTCGGGGGGCAGTCGAAACTCTTGTAAGCGCTTTAACTCCTATTGGTTCTGCACAAGGACCAAAGAATGAGGTCCAAGCAACTTTAATGAACTCCGATCTTTTGTCAAGAGAAGTAGAAAACATTTCTCTTCTTCTAAGTTTATTGGTGAGATTTTGTTGCTCTATTCATTTTTAGATAAGCAGTATTTTCTGCTACTTGTTCACTAGTTTATGGTGTATATATATAGCTATAAAACTTCGCTGTTTCTTTACTTTGGCAGTCCGAGGAAGACTTTTATGTTCGATATTACACACTACAGCTATTGACAGCACTACTTACACATTCTCAAAATAGGTACCACATTGTCTGTGATTACTGAAAATGCATCTTCTATCTTTTTCTGTTATGCTAGAATCTAGCATTATAAATTTGCTCAGTGATCAGGGGTTGAAACTTTTTGTTCCTGTTTCAGATTACAAGAAGCAATTCTTACCATACCTCGTGGAATAACACGGCTTATGGACATGCTCATGGATCGCGAGGTATGTAGTGAATTTCACTTTCTGATGCAAGCACTTCTTTTTCTCTATCTTAGGGTGTTCTCCAAAGGAAATATAAAATAAACAAGAGAGCATTGGTAACAGTATATTCACGTAACCAATTAGCAACTTCCACACTGGGAGTAACTTATTGTTATCTTTTTCTCATAGCATTAATAATATCGAAAATAAATAATATTGTCTGTGTTTAACTTTCGTGATCTATCTTTAAACCTTCCTTCCTTCCATTTTTTTTTCTTTTTCCTGTCAATTCTGAATATTTGCTTTGCTCGGTAGGTTATACGAAATGAGGCGCTGTTGCTTCTTACATACTTGACTCGTGAAGCCGAGGTGACTCCCTTGCCTTTAAGACTTCTTTTTTTTATGTTACATGTGCACCACTTTTCCACTAACAAGCTTTGGTTGTTTTCAGGAAATTCAAAAATATTGGTCTTCGAAGGTGCGTTGGATAAGATCTTTAGCATTATTAAGGAGGAAGGAGGGTCTGATGGTGGAGTTGTTGTGCAGGTGATTTGTCTTGCAATATTGATACTTCAGTTCTTTATTAGCTAATTTCCAAGCAAAGCCTGCTTTTGCTCAAAATTTATAATTTCTGATTGAGTGGAGGGTACACAGAGAACCTTTTTCATAACTCCTATATCTTTCTTTTATTTTGTGTCCTGCATTGGGTTTTTGCTCTTTCCTGCAGAATGCGATTTGATGTATATATTGTATTTCATTTAATAGCAGTCGCAATTCACAGTTGATCTCTCATTATATTTTCTTTTAGGATTTGAAGGAGCAATATCTGATGGTTGTTTGTGATGCAGGACTGTCTCGAGTTACTGAACAATTTGCTTCGTTACAGTGCATCCAATCAGGTTTGTCGAATTTCTGACTTCTCATAATTCGTTCGTGCTATTGTTTTTTAAAAGTGCTAATTGGAACTGTTCATTAATTCAGATATTATTGAGGGAAACTATGGGTTTTGAGCATATAACATCAATTTTGAAGCTTCGGGGCAGTTCTTACAGCTTCACCCAACAAAAGGTGAGTTACTCTTAGATAGGTTTATGCCATTACTTGTAGCCTCCGGGTGCATATACAATTTAACTGCAGCTAAGAATGAATTGTTCGATTTCAAAATTTTGCTTTTACATGGCTTTAATGGTCAAATTATGTTGCTTCTGAAAACAATCACCATGCCAGTAGACAGTGAATCTGCTCAGTGCATTAGAGACCATCGGATTGCTGCTAAAGGGAGGTCGGGAGACTGATCCTGGAAAAGATTCTAACCGTCTGGCTAACCAAACGGTCTTGGCTAAGGTTTGTATTTCATTCAGATATTGCCTTCAGATATTGCAGGGTTTTGTAAATAAGGAAAGAATCTCAACATATCATTTTTGATAATTGCAGCAAAAGTATTAGACCAACTTCTGATGTTGTGGATTGAGATCCAGTGGGTTGCTATTGTTGTTGTTGTTCGTTGTTCGGTAAGATATATTTTTAGAATGACCTCTTCTCATTTTTGGTGTTTAATAAGTTTATATATATATGTTTGTAAATGAAGCTTCCAGAAAATAAGGAGTTGTCGGTGGAGGAACATTCTGTATTTTTCTCTCTTTGGTTCTCTTTTGGTGGTTTAATGCTGGGACTTTGGGGACTATTTCAGGCACTTCGATGCATTGGTGATTTGGTTGCCAGGCATCCACAAAATCGTGATGTTTTAGCAAGTAAAATGCTCGGGAGGAACCAAATGCAGAACTTGCTCTTAATTCGATTCTTCTGACGATCTTGCGAACTTCCAGTACACAAGAATTTCTAGCAGCTGATTATGTTTTCAAGCGGTTCTGCGAGGTTGGTATCATATGAAATCTGAACCTTGTAGAAAATCAAGAGATCGTTGATTGAGTTCCACACCTACATGATAACCGTGCTCATATGACTAGTAGTCTTTTGTTTAATGTCTGGTCACTACTTGGAAAGAGGAGAAAGAAAGTTCTTTACCTTTGAATGGTTTAGGAGATGCTATTGCCAGTTGCGCCCGAAAAATGCAGAAACTAGCTAGCCGTATTTGGTCATTACACATTGAATTATTTGAAACTCTAGGATGACCATAGCATGCATTATGTATTGTTCATGTAGTACCAGATTTTTCGTTTCGTTTGGTTAACTTGGTTTTGGTTCAACAACAGGAAAACGCTGCCGGCCAAGCAAGACTTGTTTCCACACTAGTTTCTCAAACAAATGCAGGGACCCACTCACCTTTAGAGAATGCTAGCATTAAATTTGGAAGGTTTGTGAATTTAGGACCACCATATCCTACTCCATCGTTTGTAGTTTTTTGCTGTCATTAATTAATACCCCTGATTGTTTTGGCAGAGAGCTGTTACAGGGCCTTACTGTTAATGAGAGCGATGGAGATCTTGAGGTAAACGGAACTAAAACTCTGCAATGTATATTCTTTTGTCTTTATAGCAGGATAAATGCTTCCTTTTGAGCTCCTATTTTGTGCTTGAATATATCCCCATGTGTTATTTTCCTTGTACACAAAGCGATACTTTTTTTTTTTCTAGATTAGTATTCTGATTTTGGTGTGGAATGTATGTGTATGTAGTTCATTGTGTCGCAAACTGCCATTTAGTATATTTTTCTAAATTTTCCAAGTGCAGTCTTGTTGCAGGGCTGCTAGTGTTCTTTCTCATTTACTGAAGGATAACGTCAAGGCAAGGAACAGGTATTCTTCAACTTTTCCTTTTGTGTAGCATGAAACTAAAAAGATTGAACTACAAAACTGGGGAAACTGATAATTTTCACGAGGAAAATAATTAAATTATTAAGTAAAAGCATATATCAATTCCCGTGAATGGTTCAGCCATTCAGGTTATTGTCATAGGTTTTGTCTGTGTGTGAGAAATTTTCAGGGGAGCATATCTCATTCTTTACATGACTAGGGTTTTATAGAAATGCTTTTTAGCAGGAACGATGCTAACTTTCTATTATTGGATTATTGTCGGTAGAAGTTGAAACTCGAAAGTACGATGAGGCATAAAGCCCTTTCCCAATCGTCACTTCTTGCATTTTCCTTTTCTTTTCCTTGTTTTTTTTTCGTTTTGATTGCTTCCTCTTGCTCTGAATTTGTTTCGCATCTGTAGTGATAGTGAAAAAAATGTCTGCCATCTTTGACCTTTTCTGCAATTTCCCATTCCTCTGAATTACATTGCTGTTTCTGGTATCTGTGGTGAAATCTCTCTCAAGTTTCACCGTTTCTGATTTCCTTTACGGCCGAAAAGTACCACTACGTACCAAGGCAAGCGACCGTGCTGTAATGCATGTCTCTCTTCTTCTTTCTTGTCTAATACATGCTGTCCTCGCAGGTTCTCCAGGTCAAACTTGATGGGCCCACACAATCTTTGGGTACCCCTGAACCACTAATGCATCGGATAGTAGTGTATCTGGCTCTTGCCGCATCCATGAAAAAAACAAAGATAACGATCACAAAGGTTCGAGTTCTGCAAGGAAGTCTTACACCCAACCTATTATCTTGCGACTTCTTGTCACCTGGCTGGCAGAATGCCCAAATGCAGTTGAATCCTTCCTAGACTCACGCCACCATCTTACTTATCTACTTGAACTGATCTCAAGCTCATCCGAAACAGTATTCACTAAGGGATTAGCTGCTATTCTCCTGGGTGAATGTGTACTCTATAACAGATCCGCTGAGGGTGGTAAGGATGCTTTCATGGTAGTTGATGCCATCAGCCAGAAGATCGGTCTTACCTCATACTTCCTGAAGTTCGAAGAGATGCAGAAAAAATTTCCTTTTGTTGCAAGGAATGCTGAAGACCGTAAGCCATTGACGAGGTCTAATACTGCCAGTATGGAAGATGTAGAAGATGCTGATGATGATGATTCTGATCAGAAGCATGATGAGAATTTTGTTCTCATGTCAATTTTTGATACCCGGTTTGTAGATTTGCTTAAAAATCTCGAGGCAAATATTAGGGGAAAGCATTGTGGAACTTTACAGCCATCCAAAAAGCAAAGTGGTTGTAGTGCCAGCAGACCTGGAGCAGAAAAATAGGGAGAGTAATGAAGACTATATCAAAAGGTTGAAGTCATTCGTGGAGAAGCAATGCAGCGAGATGCAGGTATCTCCAGGCGTTATTCTATCTCTTTGAAAACTGCCTATGTTAATATATAAATGCTCATTCTCCTTCAAAATAAATCATTTATGCCTATGTCAATTCTAATGTACATGTGCACTTTCTAATACGGCAACACTTGATTTTTTAAGGACCTTCTTGGACGTAATGCATCGTTGGCAGAGGATTTGGCGAAAAAAATGGTAGAACTGGTGCTTCAATTCTGATCAGAAACAGAATGGAGGCAGAGAGAGAGTCCAAAATGAAACCCTCAGAAGAGGTCTGCAAGAAGCCATGCAGCAATTAGAGATCCTCAAGTCAGAGAATGCCAAACTCAGAGAAGAAGCATCCACATATCAGAACTTAGCTAATAGCAAAGAGTCGGATCTGCAGAGCTTGTCAGATGCTTACAACAGTCTTGAACGTAACAATAACCAGCTGGAAAACGAGTTGGAGTTCTTAAGAAAAGGAAGCAGCCAACCCTACATAGACATAGAAGCTATTAAAACAGAGGCAAAGGAAGAAGCACAGAAAGAGAGCGATGCAGAACTAAGCGACCTTCTTGTATGTCTTGGCCAAGAACAAACCAAAGTAGAGAAACTAAGTACAAGATTAGCAGAATTAGGTGAAGACGTGGATTCTCTCCTAGAAGGAATTGGAGATGAGATACCCGAAGACAGTGATGGTGACGAAGAAGAAGAAGAAGAGTGCTGATCAGTATAATAGTCTGATCAAATTCATTTCGTTAGTTTGTAATGGCTCACAAACGCACACATTCAGCCGCACCTTGTATAGTTCTTACTGCGTCGTACATACATACACACACATTGATGATGTACGATAAAGTCGAACAGTCAGATCAAGAACTTTCAAAATTTGATTGTAACATTTAATTCATCATTTCATCCTCCTATTTACTGGACATTATTTCTTAGTTCAATTTTCAAGTTGTAACTTCCAAGTCTGATTGTTGGGGTTAGGAATTTCAAAGACCCTGCTTAGGGTATCCAGTGTGCCTGGAAAAAAAAAATTAAAAAAATTGCAATATTTTTCACAAAAAGAAAAAGAAATCTATAAATAGAAAAACTTTTTTTTTAAATAATAAAAAAATGTCACCAATTCCCCTTTTCTTTATTTAAGCTTTCTTTCATGTTTCCTGTGAAACCTTTTTCTTTTTTAATCTTTCTTTCATGTTTCCTCTGCGACATTGTTCCATTAGTTATTACAAGGAAAGGTGCCGAGTCTGATGATGGTCTATAATAGTGTGCAAGAAGGCAAACTTGTTCAATTACATAACTGAGCCCGGGTTGCTCTTCTTGGTTATTTGGCTTGGGATGGATGTAATTTCTCCAAAAGCTGCAAAATCTGATAAAAAATTTACTGGTTTTGAAATTTATGTTTTGGTTTGATTGTTGTTGGTTTTGCTGCTGGTTTTATTCTGCTAGTACTAATGATTCTGGGGTTTACTGTATTTAAACCAAAGAATACAATTACTAGAGTGAATTCTATAAAGCTAGAGGAGTTACACTTAGTCTTAATCTCTCTGTTACAAATCCTAACAAAGCAGCAGGATTTAAGTATGGGAATAGTGTTGGTTCATCTTCTGCTTTGTTGTATTATAAAGGAGATGTGGTTGGGGAAAAAGGAATTTTTTCGGCAGATGGCGGGGAAATATCTCCCGGAGAGACGGTTGGGTTGAACACGACTGTGACTGTTTTAGATGATCGACCGATATCGAATTTAGATGTTTATTCTGATATTATGTCAGGTATGTTGCCTGTGCGTACTTATACAAGGATTTCAGGGAGAGTTTCTGTTATGAAAACTAGTATAACACGCACGCGCGATGCACCTGCCGTTTTGATCGTCATGTAATTTTGTTATTAATGTGTAGTAGTCAACGTCAAAATCAACACTCCGTCAATGATCGGTGCAAACTCATTTCAAGCTAATATGCAAAACGTAGTTAAACTAAACACGAACTTTCCATTTAATAATTTTTCTATCACAAATATCTGTTTACATCAAAAATGTGTATTCGTAAACAAAAAGATTTATATATATGCAACATTTTTTTGTGTATGTTCCTCTTTTTTTTTTTCAACGGTGCCTTTAGTCACTAATAATTTCATGAATTTGTACGCCACGCCCCTGCGGATTTGTTGGAAAAAAAAAAAGCTGAACTCTTCATTCAACAATCTTTGAAATTAAATTGCAATTCTACAAAAACACGCTGCAACAATTGCACCGAAAAGAGTACAAAATGTTCTGATTTGTTTATCATTTTTTTGCTTCACTCGGATGAAAACAATTGCACCGATATTTCCATCTGCAAACACCATGTCGGAGGGTTCCTTGCAACCCGTAAAACAAAAGAATCGTTATTCTTATTAAAGTTTCGGAGTAGCTTCGGTGGTTCTAGAAAAGCAATATTTGCAAGCATACACCACAATATCAGCAAAGCCTATAAACCTACAATAATACAACATGTGGCACTTTAATATCTAAAATGCAAGAACATAAGGCAAAACCCATTCAACATGTTCAAGTCAAGTACTTCAATTTTACTAAGATGGATCTCTAAGACAGGCTTACTATGCAATTACAGAGAACATGTTGGATGGTGAAATTCCATTTACTTCGATAATTTACTTTATCTCTTGTTCATGGGCTGATGGTCATCAATAATTTACAATACCTAGTAGGAACATTTGGCCAGAGTTTGGAACCCATGAAATGAACACATTGATTATTTTCATAAACACACTGACCTTATTATCCCAAACGTTGTATGCATTGTAGGGTGTGCAGCCATTTCTATCGCATTTCACGGGCGATGGTGGTAGCATTGCATTTGTTTAGATTATTACCGTTGCATTCCATGTAGACAAAATGAAACCAAAGAGTACTGACAGCCATAATCCAACGGAACCCATGCATGCAAATTTAACTACCAAGTAACCAAATTTAACTACCAAATGAGGTACTACCATTTGGTTCAATTTAATCTTTTATTTACGGGGCGACGACCGCCAAATCAAATTACCGTCCATATAGTTACTGAAGATTTGACATTGCAGTCACTTTTAACATATTAGACGCAAATTTATAAATCCCATTGCAAGAAACATGACTCTAGAAATGGTGCGATAATCATCATCTGGCATGAAATATAAGGCACTATCTGGCAATTTTGGGGAACTTCAATCTCGCCAACTTAGGACATTCTACACTGTCGACACCAATCTCAGATTGTGGTTCTACTCAAATGTAATAATCATCACCATACTACCACCCTTTAATTCAGTGTAACACGTGCATATATGCAATTTGTAATCAGCTAAATTGAGACGTTGTCATATTCACTATTTGGCAAGTTCAACCTTAATTCAACCAAGTTGAGACATTCTACTCTATCCATACCTTAATGCTAGTACACTGATCTATTGATGATGTTCCAAGCATACTAAACTGCCTATTTATTGAATCTGTATTTTGGTTTGTAATAAGAGTGGAGACAAAGTCAGATTCAATAATATATCAGCAGCTGTGAACTTATAACTAAAATTGAACTTTAAACATGTTTTTTGTATTAGGAAAATTAGCAAACAGTTGAAGTTCACGAATTATGGTGTTCAGTATTTCTTGAAAAATTGAAAATCTAACTAAACCAATCATTTCATGAAAAGCCATTCAAAATTAAAGGGTAAATTTCATGAAAACCCATTCTAGCTAAAGTCACTAACCTGTACCTCGCTTATGTTCTATGTGCGAAAAATAAACAAACCCGTTACTAATTTAAACTTAACGATCAAAAGATGAATCGGAAAAGAGAAAGAAAGTAAGATGGATGAATACCTATCCACTCACGATTCTAGATATGGATGATTTAAGTTTTCGCCCTCAATCAAGTGAATTTTGAAGCAGAACCCCTAAATCTGGTGAAGTAACTTGTTTCAACCAAACCGAAGCATCAATTTAGGTGAAGTAACCCGAAAAAGGTAAATTAAAAGAAGAAGCTAAGATCTTGTATGAAGAAGAAAGAGAGTAGAAGGAATTGAAAAAGAAAGAAGACCGAGAGAACGAAAATCAGAAGTTGTTCTGCAAATATGTGGCGACGTTAGGGCTATTTTAGTTAATTGAAATCTTAAGAAATGAAATGGTCTGGTTTGAAAGATTTCGATTAAAATCCACGAGAATTAATTTGATTTCCATGGAGACTTTTCTGTGTTGTTCGATTAATGAAGAAGAAAGAGTTGAGTCTGGGTTTCTGTTCGATAAGAACAAAGAACAGAACGAAAGTAGAAAGACCATATTAACCCTTGGTATGTTTTCTAATAACGAAAAGGTAGGCGGGCGGAATAAAAAAAGGGAGGGGTAACGTAGTCAGTTCACCGGAAACGGGCGAAAACTGTTGACGGTCGAAAAAGTGTGTTTTCTTTATTATAGGAAAGATGTTTAAGCATCATTTGGTTTCATATTCAACTTGTGATATATGGTTGAATGTTGTTAACCGAAACATATATAATTTCAGATGTAAATATTCTAAAACCAAGCAGATATAAATCATGTTTTGAGTATAACATGTCCACAAATCATCATTGATTTATTTGGTGTTTTCAACTCGAGTCCCTAGTATCGTAGCCCAATAATTTTACCACCCTATTACAGTACCATGGTGTTATAACCGACAAAGTTTGTATGTTTGTTTTTAAATCCTTCTAAAAATGACTTTGATTCTCCTTAGCGTTTGGGACCTCGTCGAGAGGGTGGTATAAATTTGAATGCTTCCCACCAAAGGGGTTCGGGGAGTAAGCCAAAGGAATCCTCATCAATGACCCACCACCTCCAGCGGAGCAACCAACACAAGAAGAATCTGATTCTGCTACACCTACTGAAGAAGAAGGTGGTGATAAAGAAGTTGCTGAAGAAGAAAGTGAGGAGGAATTTAATGAAGAAAAAAGTGGTGGCAAGGAAGTTGATGAAGAAGAAAGTGAAAACGAGGACGAGGTGGTCGTGGACGTGGTCGTGGTGTTGTTGTTGATGAATGAATGATTTCTTTGTTTTCCAAACTTATTCCTTTAACTATGGATAATCATTGAGTCAAAACTTATTGTCGAATTATGTTTAGTTATATTCTCTAGTTTATGAATGACTGCATCTGATTTGTTTTAAAAATTGTTTGTGTTTGTCTAAGACGCGACAAAAGAATCAATTACAATATGTGTGCAAAAAATGCAGGATTCTGACAGTTTTTCAGCCAAAATCGGTTTACGTTTACCTATTTAAAATCCGATTACGCCATTTTTCCAGTGGTAAAATTTCATAATCGGGTTTTGAGAGAGCACCACATAAACTGATTCTGCAAATTTCATTCTCCTGGTTTGTAAGTGTTCGGAAACGATTTACACATATATTTTTAAACTCCGATTCTGAAAAAACAAAACAAATCCATAATTTTGACTACCTTCAGAATTTGTCTATGTGGTCATTCTATGTAATCTGACTCTAGTAAGCAAAATTGGCACTTTTTCGGATTACATGTGCAGTATTAAAAAACCGATTGTGGAGAGGCATATTTTATATGATTTTGCTAGGCCAGAATCGGTTTATGTGGACATTTGTAAAATATGATTATGTGAATTGATTTCGAAAAAAATCGCTGCTGAGTCCTTATCTATATAAAGACAATCTCTTTGAGCCACTCCCACATGACACCCGGAGCCTAGAAAATTGAATGTGATCCGGAAGAAGATATGCAGCTCGTGAAATCATTTATCCCCGCCTTCCATGAACGTCCCGATGAACTATATTCAATGTATTAGAAGAGAGTCAAAGAGTTCTATTATGAGCGCAGCACGAATCCAAAAAACCATAAATGGATAGACTTAGCTTTTCGATTCTAATTCATAAAAAGCTCAATGCGAGAGTATGTTTAATTTAGCAAAACGGTGAACGACTATCATCTACTAGCTCCTCCTTTTGAAAAAGTGAGTCATCCGATATCTTAATACCTATATCATCGTTTAATGTTTGGATACAACATCGAATAATTAATTTAATGCAGCTAGAGGCCTATGGAGAATTCGCAATGGGGAAAAGAAATTCATTCAGCACAAGGAATTTGTGGTGTTGTTCCGTCATGCTCGAAGGTTCATTGGCGATGTATTGATGTGTCACATTCAAGAATTCGCATACCGAATTTTCCTATATATGTAATGCGCTAATTTCCTAAACTATGTAATGAACATTTTGTTTCTGAAAGTATGGAATAATCAGATTATGTGGGTATCCTTCAAAAAACCGATTGCTGTTGTCGGTTTATGTGAGCATTGACTAAAACCGATTCTGGGTTTTATTCGTCGATGGTAAAAACTCTTACCCAGAATCGGTCACTACTGCACTAACATAAACCTATTATGGGACAAGTTTTTAAAAAAAGAAAAATCAAAAATTTTCAAGTTACGATGATGGATTAATGGTAGTTAATTAATTCCAAGGTTAACTTGATTAAACATCACTTAATCATCCAAATCAACATTAATTAATAAGGGTAATTTTTCCATTGGATAAGGGGTTACCATTTTACTTCAAAATATTTTTTTGTCTTGAAGTCGTAGACCCCAATTAATGTGCCTAGGCCTCAAACTAGACAGGTTGTCTGGAAGCAAAAGTTGTTTTCGGTAATCCAAAACAAGAAACAATTGTTGCACAACAAGTCAATCATCTTGAAATTATTTTGTAATTTTGTTCTCAAAATTGACTTGATTAAGCAAGAAAATACTTTTAAGGGTACATCCAAATTTCCTCTTAGAAAATGTATGGTCACCAGAAGTAAAAGTCAATTCCAGGAATTCCCGAACCAAAAACATTTTGCTTCTCAACCAATAATGTGATTCTTAAAATTTTATTCCAGACCTAACTTAAAATTTTATCTTAATATTTTTTTTTTCTTAAGTTGAAAATTTACTTCTTTGGGCGTTACCCAAACACTAACAGCGCGTTTGGATACAATTATGCTTCGACACGCTTCCCAGTAGAAGTCGAGAAGTCCCAGTATTTTTGCTTCACAAAAAATCGACTTTTATTTTTCTAGAAGTTGTTCTGAAATTCGACACCTAAACTGATTTCTTGCTTTTTGACTTCTAAAAGTCAAAAAACTACTTCTGGATGGGTATCTAAACGCGCTATAAGACTTTTGGCTCATAGTCCCCTGGAGTCGGGGCTCACTGCCACATCTAAGAGAGAAACGCCATAAAAGGCCGCAGCGGCACCAAAGAGGAAGGGCCATCAAACAAACAAGGAGTAAAAAACACCAATAGAATACTCTTACAGCAGCACACAAACAAAACCTTAAAAAGTCCAAGCAGTTCAACGTCCGGCGGCTAGGGTTTCACTAGCGCCTCCGCCTTACGCCTTGAGGTAAATTTCCATACATCTTTCGATTCCTCACATACATTTCATATTTTTCTCGAATTTAGATTTAGGGGAATTAAAGATTTAGTTAGTTACTTTTTAATTTCTCATAGGCATTTCATCAAACACCTCACCTACCATAGCTTATTTTGGTTTACAATCACAACAATGGTGGAGAAACTCAAATATATAGCTTTGATTGGAACTGGAGCTCTGTTAGGGTCTCTCTCTACAGTTGCTCTTCTAAAACTCTTATCCAACAGAAATCCAAAACTTTGCAGTAGTACTAAATCATCAACTGAGTTCATTACTAAAGGTGGTGGCAGTGGGTTAGACAGAAACGTAGGTGGAGAGGAAGGCAAAGGGAGTTTAGACCTTTTGAATGATGAAATTGTATCTGAACATCTTACTAGGAATATACAGTTTTTGGGTTGGAGTCGCAGCAGAAAATTAGCTCCGCATATGTTGTTGTCATTGGTTTGGGAGGTGTTGGGAGTCATGCTGCTTCTATGCTGTTGAGGTCTGGGGTTGGGAGGTTGTTACTTGTTGATTTTGATCAGGTATCGCTTTCGTCATTGAATAGACATGCTGTTGCAACAAGAGCTGATGTTGGGATTCCGAAGGCGTTGTGTCTTAAGAAACATTTTGAACTGATTTTTCCCGAGTGTCAGATAGAGGCTAGAGTGCAATTATATGATGATTCGTCGGAGGAAGAGATACTTTCAGGAAAGCCGGATTTTGTTTTGGATTGTATTGATAATATTGATACCAAGGTGGCACTTCTTGTGGCGTGTGTACGGAGGGGTTTGAGAGTTCTTTCTGCTACTGGGGCAGGTGCTAGAGCTGATCCAACGCGTATTCGGATTGCTGATTTGAGAGAATCGATTACTGACCCTCTGTCGAGATCGGTTAGAAGTCGCTTGAAAAAGTATCATGGGATTGAAGGTGGAATACCTGTAGTTTTCTCTATGGAGAAACCTAAAGTGAAGCTTCTTCCATTTGAAGGAGCAGCTGGAAAAGAGGAAAAACCTTCGGATTATCAAGTGGTGCCTGGGTTCAGAGTGCGGATTATACCCGTCTTAGGAACTGTTCCTGCAATCTTTGGGCAGGTGATGGCCTCCTATGTGTTGACAACACTTGCAGAGTTTGACGTTCATACAGAGCCGATAGTGACTTTGGATACGAATCATTATACAACCCTTCATCACCGTCTCATTGAGCATGAGGAGATTGTCTATGGCAGTTCAATGGAAGTTCAAGTAGATGTTGAAGACGTGATGTACATTGTCAAAGAGTTGTGGCATGGACGAAGTACAAGAGATCAAGAGCCAGGAGACGTTGGAAGAGGAATGTGGCGAGCTGTGCATGAGTTAATGCTTGTGAGGTGGGACAAAACCAGGCCAGCATCTGTGTCTAATTTAATACTTCTAAGATTCAAGGAGGCGGAAGAACATGAGAAGACGACACTTGATGAGATAAAGGATACTGAACCGGACTACTTCAAAAGGGTGGCAGCTGTGCTGAAGAGAGCTGAGATTGAATTTGGGTTATAGCCATTTCTATCGAAAATGTGTAGTTTTGTGCACTTTCTTATGCAGTCAGCATCTATTAGCCTGACAGATCATTGCCGCAGTAACCCTATCTCAAGGCTCTATTCTTCTCTGGTTATGAGGTTTAAGAAATCTTTATGTACCTTTATGTACAATGGTTTTAGATGCTATTTTCTATTTCCTTTTTTTCTTTATTCTGTTTTGTTATTATGACCATTTAAAATAAATTAGAACACCAGTTTTCTTTGCTTAGAACATCTTGGAATGTTGAAACTTGGATCTTTATGCCAAAGCTATTTGAAACTGTTTTGCATGTCTAAGATGATTCCAGCATCTGACAAAAGGTAGATTATCTGCTTTGGGTCATGTATTCTCTGTTATTCTCTGGTAAGGTTTCAGGTGGTCGAAAGGTTAAAATTCTGTCCCCAGACGGAAGAACGGTATCTATGTTCAACACCCAAGCTGACTGTAATCTGGATGGGAAAGAAGCTGAAATCAGTTCTGGATATTGGCTAGGTGTGGATCAGTTCATCACCAAGAATGCAACCTTATATACAAGAGAAGTGAGCCATGAAGATCACTTGTTTCGTGTGTCGGTGCAGTGTAAAGTTGCACATGACTTTCCCAAGCTTGTTAAAGGTCTTAAACTCCTTTCCAAATCTGATCCTATGGTGGTGTAACTGGTGTACTCAGCAGGGGAATCTGGCTAGCATCTCATTGTCTTTTTTTTTTTTTTTTTTTTTTTAATCCTACTTTGTTTTCTGTCTCTCTGATACACATTGTACTGATTACAGAACTGTTGCAGGTGCTGGAGAGTTGCTTTGAGGAGCTGAATGAGAATTCCATGGGTTCCCAGCAGAAATAATACAATATTCCTGATGGTTGGTGCCCTTCTTGGGAGCGTATTTAAGAGGTCATCCAGGAAACTGGCAAAGCGAATCCCAGAACAAGTACAACTTTTTTTACATACACGGAGGCAGGGCCACTAGAGGAAGAGGTTGCTGAGGCCATTACTGACGGTGTCATTGGTCGAGGTGGTAATCGTATGGATCGTGCAGTGATTGTAGACAAGAATCATGCAGAGAGTATTAGGTCTTCGGAACCTGAGCCAAAGGTTTCAAACATGGGTGTTTATAAGTGTGAAGGAGTTCAGTACTTGGATGACTAGGTAGTTGCTGCATTCCAACAGGAATATTGTATTATTCCGTCAGAAATAAAGATCCACATCACATATCTCAAAGAAAATATCCAAATAAAACAATCCCTGTATCAAAAATTTAACTAAGCAGATGAGAGAGGATATCATTACGCTGATCACCTGAGTCTGAAACGCGTCGTATCAATTTCCTCACCCAGATCAGCAACTCGGTCCAACTCATCAATAACATCATCCCATGACGTACAAAGCCGACTTGGATGAACCGTGAATCTCTTGGAATTTTCCCCAACAGCTTGCAATGACGCAAATGTATTCACGTGTGCAATTGCTTCCACAGCTTCAAAATGATCGGCCGATGCTTCGTTCGAGATCATCTTCAAAACGGTTGTTTTCGGGTCATAACAATATAGCACAGATTCAGCATATAAGAATATGAGTTTACTGTCCTTTGTAAGTAAAATCGGTTTAAACTCATTTTTACGAGAATCTACTACTGCGGCTTCATAATCAATTTCGAACTCCATATGCCACGTCTCTTTTGAGTCGCTACTTCCCATCAAGGACCAGATCGCCACACGTGATCTATCATCCACATAAAGACACAAACGCCTCCCCAGTGCAACAAGTCCACATCTATCTTCCTTCTGACGGTTTTCCAGTCGAGGAGGGACAGACAGCAGTCGAAACTCTTCCTTAGCCAAGTCAAAAGCCATAATTTTGTTGTATTAAGTCCAATAAATAGCATCATTTGCATAGGTACCCTTACCGCTGCACGAGGTATTCGGTCGATAGAAAACTTTACCCATCGCTCTCCACCCACAACCACTGCCAAGTGTGTATACTTCGACATTTCCTTCTCTAAGGCTGAGGTAATGGACTCTAACAACCTTGTACTCATTGGTTGACCTAACATACCCAAACCCACATGCTACATTGCCAGACATGTCAACCTCTCCTTTAAATACACGATTAGGGTTCACGTCTTCTTTCTTTATAACAAGTTGAGGAAGACGAACATATTCCCTGGTAAGGGGATTACAAATATAGATGGGATCTATAACTAAACGGTGTTGTTGAAATGCACAAACCAAGCCATTGCAGGAGCCAACTAAGTGATCATAGAAAGGGTCAGTGTGCATTGGAGGATGATGGATCCTTTTCAGATTGTGACTGTAAACGTATTTCTCGTCAACCCGAACTATATCACTTACTTGTCCTCCATGGAAAAGTAAAGTTCTGAACTCGTCAGGGTCGTCGGTGCGACAAGCAAAAAAGAGACATGATTCCACCTCCGCAGTTCGATTATCAATGCCATCGTCGCCACAGTTAAGATGGTGACTAAGGTGCATATCCGTAAAGTTTCTACCGCGGATGAGAGTTTCCCATCTCTTGCACACTAGCTTGCATTCTAAAACAGATTCAGCTGGAACCCGAGAAACGATTTCTACTATTATATCCAAAGGAAGAGACTCCATAGATAATGGTTGAACTAATAACAAAAATCAAAAAGAAAAGTTTGGTGAATGTGCTTTTCTACCTTGTTATTTTGTATATAGGCTTCGATGATTCCTAAAACAAACACCAAGACTGAAAAACAGAAATCATCCGAACTAGGAAAAAGAACTGAACCAGAAAAAGGAAATCACCTAGTTTGGCGATCAAACTAAATAATAGGAGAACGGAATCTTAATGAGAGACAAATTGACCAACTTGAGATTCTGTCACCTCGATGTGCAACGTTAAGACATGGCAAAGGTTAACACGTGTCATCATAAAATAATGCCTGAAGTGTCATATATTGTTAACACGTGTCATTATAGAATGCTTTAGGTGTCATATTCTGGCAAATAGGATGCCATCAACTATATTTACTGCATATAATTGAAACAGCGCACGAGTTTAATTTTGGATAAAAGAACATTGAACTATGACCCAACTAAGTGAGCACTGGAGACGTAGGCAAGACATATTATCCTTGAGCTTGATTTACACCATGGACCTAGAAAAACTGAAGATCACATAAGAAGAGCTGCAACTATGAAGAGCACCAGCAGAAAAATCAGAATAAGCTGGTTGATCTTGTGGTCATGAATCTAATCTTGACAATATGCAAAAGAAGCAAGACAAAAACCAGTTCCACAGCAGGAACAATTAAACACAGACCCATGCATCTTTGTAAGTCAGGGCAATTATTTGCACAAGCACCGACCCATCATCCTTAACAATTAAACACAGACCCATCCTTGAGTCATCAAAGTAACTTAAAACTAAACCAACGTTACATAGCCGAGTTTCCATACTCTCTATTTCAAGTCCTTCCGGGGATATGGCTAATGGACTAGGTTCAGTGGCCCACAAAAACCAACAATTTCTTCCATTTCTTCTTCTGAAGAACCACGTGTTACGACATACATGAAAATTCGAGGGCATACAAAATGGTTACCCTAACAAGGGTGGGTGAGAAGGGGTATTCAAGGAGAGATAAATTACTTAGTTACCCTCAATTAATTTATTTAATTACTAATTTATTGTTTATTTTGTCATTTAAAATTTTAAATTTAAACTTTCTTTTTTCTGATTTTATTTTTATTTTCAGATTTTGTATTTTTTTTATTATCTTTTTCTTTTTTCTGTTTTTCATTTTTAAAAATTAAGAAAAAAAAGAAAAATTGAAGTTTTTTTTCTCCCTATACTAGCCGAACCTATATAGTGTGTTGTGAATTAAAAGAAAATTAAAAAAAATTAAATTGAAAATTTTTATAAAATTAAATTTAAAATTATTGAAAAATAAATTAATTTAAAAAAAATAAATTTAAATTTAAAAAAACATTTGAATCTAATTTTTTTAAGAAAATAGAAAATATAAATAAGGGCAGTTTAGGTATTAAAAAAAATATATGGATAAGGGGATTACTACCTAATAACCCGTCTTTATCTTTATATGGTATGCACTGGAATTTTTAGATATGCCCTATCTTCGGGGATCTCGGTTTCGATCTTTAGTAGCTTTGTTCAAAATAATGACAAGGATATGCGTGCAAGATTACTCGTGATATTTGGTCATCATGTGCTTCCAAAGCCTAACATCTACGGGGCTCCGTCCTTGTTAGTATTAAAGTTTTTATATTTTTTAACGCCAATTTTTCTACTAAGCCCAACCGGCAATGAATTTGAAGCTAATTCTTACAGAAAATGAGAGCATTCCGAGATATATAAAGACACCAAATATGATTTTGAATATCATCCGTCGTCGAAGACGAACAATTGAAATTAAAATTTGTCGATGGTGATGTTTCGGATTTCAGAATACTCTTATGTTTGGTAGGAATGCAGAGACTTATAATAAGAACATGTCACCAAAAAATTAACTTCAAATTTATTGCCAATTGGGCTTATTAGAAAAAACGACGCTGAAATTTGAAGATTATGTCAGTATAATCACGTCAACGGATCCTTTCTCTTTGCAAAAATTAAAATTACATAGAAAAAGATTAGCATCTCCATGTCTGATATGCTACCCTAGATTGCCCTCTTCATCAACTAGTCTATCCGTAATAAGAAGATGAGATTGGAATTTGAGATTTTGGTTAACTTAGAGCAACCGCAGTGGGCAACTAAACTCAAATATTTGGGTTGAGAACGAGACACAGTGGGACGTACTATCGACCAAATCCCAGACTAAACCCAAATCCCAGACTACATTTGGTCTGGGACTAAGACCAAACCCAAATTTAGTCGAGCGTTGATATAATCTTTGTTTCTCAAGGGGCAGTTATATAATCTACGCTTCATGTCAAGCGTTCGTATAGTGTTCATCCCACGAAGAGGCGGGATTTAAAGTACCCCAATAGCGCAGTGATTAAATGCACGCCCCATCGGGCGGAGCTGAAGTTAACGCCTGTCATCAGACGGGCATATAAAGTACGCCCCAATGGCGCGGTGATATAGTTAACGCTTGGCATCAGGAGTTGATAAAGTTTACGCCTCGTTAGGCGTTGATAAAGTTCACGCTCGATGTCCTGGCGACCCAATAGCTATGCCCCATGAGTCGATGTTTTAACAAGTTTTATGTTTTATACCGTTGTAATTTTCGAATGATGGGATTTGTTGTTACTAATCGAAACAAAGTAAACAAATGATGGATTTGTTGTTACTAACCAAGAGGTATCCAAGGAAGAAAGCAAGGAGCGAGAAAATGGTCAGATAATCCTTGCGAAACGTTGAAAGTCCAAGAAGCAAAGAATAATGACACAAATGGATCCACTCACATGCTATGGGTAAAAATCGTTTCGCGTTTTCTTGTAAATTCCAGTAGGTGAGTGAGAAAAACTGGTTCAAACCCTAGACAAATGTGCTACACGTGAGCACTTTATAGATTCGAGAGATCAATCTGCAAGTCCTACCTAAACCAAGAAATGGCCTGTTCCGGACTTGGTTCTGGTCACAAAGTGGAGGAGAAGGGTTGATTTGGGAGGAAGCCAAGAAAGGTGTTGAGACCAGAATAATTCTGGGATAGTAGTGTCTCGACTTGTATCAGAAAGTGGAAGCTTCGGTGTAACACCCCGTGTTTTTAGCATGGCGCATACTAAAAGATCGTCATTTGCTTGTAATGAAGCTTCATCCAAAGCTTCATTTGCATGGTGAGATGCATTTGGCCTTAGGCCATATCTCGTGCCATAAGGCACATCGCATATGCATATTGGCTAAGGCCAATATGGCATTATTAAGGCCAATATGGCATTGGTTACGGAAGCTTCATTACAAGAGCCAATCTTGCATCAAATGATGCATTATGTTAGTTGGGTAGATGACTTATAAAATGTACTACCAACATGGCCTTACATCGGTTAGCATCGGACGACCAACATGGCCGGACATCGGAGTTGGCATCGGACGACCAACATGGCCTAAGACATCAGGTCAAGTGGACTGGACGACCAACATGGCCTTATCGGGTTGGCGTGAGCCGGCCAACATGGCCGGGACATCGAGGTTAGCGAAGGGCGGCCAACATGGCCTTACACGGGTTGGCGAAGGGACGACCAACATGGCCTTAACATCGGAGTTGGCATTGGTAGTGAATCAGCCATCTTGGCTAGTTATTCAGAAAATACATGGCAACGACCATGAATAGTAAACGGAGAGTTGATGAAATATTTTTGGTCCCCTTTTCATACTTGTATAAATTCCATTAAGACATATATAGGGAGGGGTAGTTGGTTGATGGTGCATATGCGAACTATGTACCAAGTAAGCTTCATAGCTTAGCCGGAAGAGTATAAATGATGCCTAAGGCTCATTTATAGTTACAGTAGCCTCGCAAAGAGGGCATTTGATGCTTAGAATCGTAATGCCATATTGCGGACCAAACATGCATCACTTGGATATATTTCGACGGAACTCATTTATACGGACTAGGCCATCTCCATTGCTTGGACACACCCATGCAAACGAGTTGGCTTAACTTTCTGTCCTTCGTGGATGAACTACGGTGCATGCTTGATCCCTTTAGAGTAGGGAAGGGTATGTAGGCGGCCGCAATGAGTTGCAAAGATTGCCGGTCCCGGCACTTTATCGCTCATATCATCTAATTCGGAGATGATTGCGATAGTTCTAGCCTCATATCATCTAAGCTCGGTAGCTCGACGCCAGAGATGATTTTGGCCATTCTTGATGAGGCTCGGTTGCATGCCCGGCAAGTGGATGCTCATACTTCCTATCAAGCTACAAAAAGAGCAAGCTATAGCCTATCGCGGAGGCGAAAAAATCGAGTGTCGTAATTTAGATGAACAGGAGTCCATTTTGATGGAAACGTCCCAAAGATCAAGACATGTCCACATGGTCAGCAAGAATTTAGCCAAATTCCATCGTTTAGGGCCTCAGGCTGTTTTTGCCGTATTAAGAAGTTTTTGCTTTCCTTAATAAACCCTTTGCGGAACAAGGGTAAGTTGAATGGTGTGGAAGCTAAGTTAGATGCATCATGCTCCACGAGCATGCTTGCAATGGCAAATGGACGTGCATTTGCCTAGCCCTAATGCGGATCGTAGCTTCATCATCATGGCGCATCGGGGAGTTACGTCCCGGATAAGCAACGCCAAAGGCGTAATTTTCCGTCCGTCATGGTATCGAGAGAAAGTTCCGAGAAAACTCTAGGGACTTGTCTTGAGTGGACTCATTGGCAGTATTTTCCTTAACTAAAACTTAAAGTTGGAGAGTAAATCAACTTCTCGCTGGGAAAGAGTTTGTAATCGCGGGCTGTTACTTTGCCAAATCCAGTTGATCTTGTATAAGTCACGTGAGTTTGCCAGCCTCTCTGCAGCCCGCTACGAGCATCCGGAAAGACCGCTCAGGACCAGTGCGTGGGTAGACGGACCGGGATTATCCCCACACGCTGGCACGGCCAAGGATGTGCGTTGCTCGTGCCCGGCTAGCATCCCACTTACGAGTGGCAACACGGTAAATCCATCGGGACGTTGGCTTGCATCCAACCGCACCGGCATTAGAGATTAGTCCTCGCGGTGTTGCGTTAGGTTTTGCTTTGTCATTTCGATGACATCTTCCAACCTTGTGAGCTTTAGGGACTTCGAGTGCGTAGTATGGGATGCGCATTCGGGATGCACGTCGAGATATCCTCTTGGCACCCGCCAATGCGATTCTTGGTATTGTGGGCACTTTTGGATTCCTCGGGTGGTATGGGACATGTGCTCGGAAGGTCTAAATTATTGTTCATGACAACTTGAAGAAACCCGTGATTTAAGCATCCGGTATAGGACTTTTGCTCGAAATCCAACTTGAAGAGATTGTCCACAATAGTTTTGGTTTTGAATTTGGGACGAAATTCTTTGAAGGGTGTGATAATGTAACACCCCGTTTTTTTAGCATGGCGCATACTAAAAGATGCGTCATTTGCTTGTGATGAAGCTTCATCCAAAGCTTCATTTGCATGGTGAGATGCATTTGGCCTTGGGCCATATCTGGTGCCAAGTAAGGCACATCGCATATGCATATTGGCTAAGGCCAATATGGCATTGGTTGGAAGCTACATTGGCCAAGAGCCAATCTTGCATCAAATGATGCATTAGGTCGATTAGGTAGATGACCTATAAAATGTCAACCAACATGGCCTACATCGGGTTAACATCAGACCACCAACATGGCGGGACATGGGTTGGCATCGGACGACCAACATGGCCGGACATCGGGTTGGCGGCGGACGCCACCAACATGGCCTGACATCGGGTTGGCGTGGGCCCGGCCAACATGGCCTGACATCGGGTTGGCGGTGGACCGGCCAACATGGCCGCACATCGGAGTTAGCATTGGTAGTGAACACCATCTTGGCCTGTTATTCGGGAAAATACATGGAAACGGCCATGAATAGTAAACGAGGGAGTTGATGAAATATTTTTGGTCCCCTTTTCATACTTGTATAAATTCCATTAAGACATATATAGGGGGGTAGTTGGTTGATGGTGCATATGCGAAATATGTACCAAGTAAGCTTCATAACTTAGTTTTAAGAGTATAAATGATGCCTAAGGCTCATTTATAGTTGCGTAGCCTCAAAGAGGCATTTGATGCTTAGGCATCGTTATGCCATATCGCGGACCAAACATGCATCACTTGGATGCATTTCGGGATTAATCGGCCTATACGGACTAGGCCATTTCCATTATTGCTTGGACACACCTGTATGCAAACGAGTTGGCTTAAGTTTACGTCCCTTTGTGGATGAACTACGGTCCATGCTTGATCCCTTTAGAGTAGGGAAGGGTGCGTAGGCAGCCGCAATGAGTTGCGGATTGCTTAGGTCCATCACTTTATCGCTCATATCATCTAATTCGAAGATGATTGCGATAATCAGCCCCTCATATCATCTAAGATCGGTAGCTCAACGCCGAGAGATTTTGGCCATTCTTGATGAGGCTCGGTTGCATGCCCGGCAAGTGGATGCTCATACTTCCTATCAAGCTACAAGAGCAAGCTATAACCTATTCGGAGGCGAAAAAAAAACCGAGTGTCGTAATTTAGCTTAAGAGGAGTCCATTTTGATGGGAAACGGCCCAAAGATCAAGACATGTCCACATGGTCACAAGAATTTAGCAAAATTCCATCGTTTAGGGCCTCAAAAGGCTTTTTTTGCCGTATTAGGAGTTTTTGCTTTCCTTAATAAACCCTTTGCGGAACAAGGTAAGTTGGAATGGTGTGGAAGCTAAGTTAGATGCATCATGCTACGAAAGAGCATGCTTGCAATGGCAAATGGACGTGCATTTGCCTAGCCCTAATGCCCGGATCGTAGCTTCATCATCATGGCGCATCGGGGAGTTCGTCTGCGGGCAACGCGCCAAAGGCGTAATTTTCTCCTTAAATCACATTCGGAAGCTTGCAAGAGATGAAAGCTTTTGGAAGGTGGTAACCGCATGGTGTTAATGGGTGAAAAAAGTTTTCACCATTATTTCCTCATTTATTTGACCGCTTTATTCCTTTTCACGCTTTCTTAATGTGATCGTAGTGTGCACTGCAAGGTATGACCTTAAACCAAAACCACAGAAAGCATCCCGGTTTGTGTTGATATCTCGAGTGTTGGTTGCACCTTGAGTGCAAGTGGCGCTGCTAGTGGCGCGTGTGGCATGTGCCATTGGCATGTGCGGAATGCCTTTGTGGTAGGTTGTACGTGTAAGTGGCATGTGATGCCTTGGTGGCTGCTAGTGGCGTGTGTGGCATGTGCCATTGGCATGTGCGGAATGCCTTGGTGGTAGGTTGTCGTTGAGTGTAAGTGGCAATGCCGGCTGCTAGTGGCGTGTGTGGCATGTGCCAATGTGTGCGGAATGCCTTGGTGGTAGGTTGCATGGTTTGCAAATTAGGCTACCGGCGTGTGTTTTGGCGTGTGCCAGTGGCGCGTACGGTCGAATTGGCCTAGGTTGCACGGTTTGCAAGTTAGGCTACCAACGCCCATTAGGGCCACGGCTAGGTGATGAAGGCTACCAGCGAGCGTGTTGGCATGTGCCAATGGCATGCGTGGCCGTTAGGGGTTGGCGTGGCCTTGGTAGGAAAAGCTACCCGGCGAGCATGTTGGCATGTGCCAATGGCATGCGTGGCCGTTAGGCCCGTGGCCTTGGTAAGAAAAGCTACCGGCGAGCATGTTGGCATGTGCCAATGGCATGCGTGGCCGTTAGGGCGTGGCCTTGGTAGGAAAAGCTACCGGCGAGCATGTTGGCATGTGCCAATGGCATGCATGGCCGTTAGGGCCGTGGCCTTGGTAGGAAAAGCTACCCGAGCATGTTGGCATGTGCAAATGGCATGCGTGGCCGTTAGGGCCGTGGCCTTGGTAGGAAAAGCTACCCAGGCCGAGCATGTTGGCATGTGCCAATGGCATGCATGGCCGTTAGGGCATGTGGCCTTGGTAGGAAAAGCTACCAATGAGCATGTTGGCATGTGCCAATGGCATGCGTGGCCGTTAGGGCCGTGGCCTTAGTAGGAAAAGCTACCGGCGAGCATGTTGGCATGTGCCAATGGCATGCGTGGCCGTTAGGGCCGTGGCCTTGGTAGGAAAAGCTACCGGCGAGCATGTTGGCATGTGCCAATGGCATGCGTGGCCGTTAGGGCCGTGGCCTTGGTAGGAAAAGCTACCCGGCGAGCATGTTGGCATGTGCCAATGGCATGCGTGGCCGTTAGAGCCGTGGCCTTGGTAGGAAAAGCTACCGGCATGTCTGCGAGCATGTTGGCATGTGCCAATGGCATGCGTGGCCGTTAGGGCCGTGGCCTTAGTAGGAAAAGCTACCCGGCGAGCATGTTGGCATGTGCCAATGGCATGCGTGGGCCGTTAGGGCCGTGGCCTTGGTAGGAAAAGCTACCGTGTTGCATGTTGGCATGTGCCAATGGCATGCGTGGCCGTTAGGGCCGTGGCCTTGGTAGGAAAAGGCTACCGGCGAGCATGTTGGCATGTGCCAATGGCATGCGTGGCCGTTAGGTCCAGTGGCCTTGGTAGGAAAAGCTACCGGCCGAGCATGTTGGCATGTGCCAATGGCATGCGTGGCCGACTTGGCCTAGGATGCATGGTTTGTAAGGCTTACGCGGGCGCCATTTTGGCATGGCGTGGCTAGGGCCAAGCAGTGCTTGGCTTGGCGTGGCGTGACTAAGCGTAGCTAGGACCAAGGCGAGTGCGTTTGGCATGGCGCAGCTAGCTCGGAGCTAAATGTGGCTTGGCATGATTTGCCATTGGCATGGAGGTGAATTAGGGTTTTGTTCGTTGTAACCCTAATTTGAAAAAAATACCCCTATTAAATACGACTACATGCCTTAAATGTCCTAATAAATGTGTCACTTGGTGACATTAGGTTATTTTTAGGGTTTTACGAGTTTACCCTTTGTTTAAAAACCACCATCAACATTAAGTCCCTGTAGCTCGGAACAGGGGGCTTTGTTGCGAGTAAGCATAAGATGGTGACAAACTATCAACATCAAACCGTAAAGAGAATTGAGGAGGCTCGTCGACCTTTTATAAATAGGATTTGGAATCCTTGCCTCGCGATTTTTCACAAATCGGGAGGTTGGCACAATTGGTGGGACGGTGCGGCTTTGGGAGACGTTGGGAAGTTGGCGTGAGTTGGGAAGGCGGTCATTGGGAGCGTGCTAGGCTGGGTGGGACCCAGGCGCAAGTGTGGAAGCTGTGCGTGCTTGCGGGCGTGACTTGGGCGGTCATTGGGAAGTCGGTGCAATTGGTGGGGCCGGTGCAACTTGGGCGACATTGGGAAGTTGGGCGCCCTTGTGGGCTCGTTTCTTACACGCACGATTTTGGTAAAGGGAAATCCTTCCCTATTTCAGAATCTTCACGCCTATATATATAAAGTCCCTTTCTCCCATCTTGCACTTTCATCTTTTCATCCTTTCCTACTAGCGGCGAGTCACAAAGAAAACCGACTTCGGGTATGTCTTCGAGTACTTCTCTTGTTTCCCTTTTTATGTAGGTGTAAACCCTAAGAGTAGGCGTTTTCTTTATATATTGCACATATAATTTCTTGGCGTGTCTCTTGTAGAAAATATTGTATGTATGCAACCAAGGTAAATCTTTTGCATATATTATTCGAACCCGTAGGAAAGTGCTCCATATATTATTTTGAACCCGAAAGAAGGTTATATATGACTTGAGCCCGTATAAAATACGCGTATATAATTTTGAACCACAGAAGAAAATACTATGTGCGTCTTGAACCCGTAGAAGAATACGTACATGAATCCCGAAGAAAAATACGTATATATATGCTCCATATGACTTCGAACCCGCGGAAATATTGTATATATGATTTTAGTCTGAAAGAAATATGCGTGCGATTTGAACCGTAGAAAAATGCTCCATATATAATTTTGAACCCGAAGAAGGATCTTTGTAGACACACTTGAACCCGTATAAAATACCGTATATAGTCTTGAACCCAAGAAAATCTGCGTATATAGTCTTGAACAGAAGAAAATATAGTCTTGAACCCTGGAAAATGTGCGGTTTTGAACCCGTAGAGAATACGCCCTCTTTTTTTTTTTTTTTTTGTATTTCGGGTTTTCCTTTTGTCGGGCGCGGTTATGTGTCAGGGAGATAATTTTGTTTTTTTTTTTTTTTTGTGCAGATATCTTGTTACTAAGTTGTTATTAAGAAATCCGACAAGATGTTACACAACAAAATTTCGCCTCATCGAAGGATGTCCATAATTCCAAACCAAACACGGATGATGAATTCTTCGCCAAAAACTTGTCTCTGCTCGGAAAAATCACCCGGAGTTTCGTCCCGATTTTGTTAACCGGTGGTGAAGATGAAAAGAAGACACGTTCGGTTCGCCCGAGAGAACACCATACGGTTGTCTTCATAAAGGGGTATATTCCTCTTCCAACATTGATTTCGGGATGTGTCAAAGCCCATTGCGTTCTTTTGATAGATGGGTTGAGTTCATGGTGAGTAAGGAGCACATAAATACCAACGACTCGAGCGCAGTTATTGATCTTGTCGAGCTTGAGTAAACCTCAGTTAGGAAGGATATCCCGGGCTTGGTTGCTTTCATCTCCGGATGGTGTTAGGACACCCATACAATCATATGTAGATGGGGTGAGATAACTTTCTCTTTGGAGAGTGTGGCTCTCTTCGTTGAATCTTCTAACTAGGAATCTTAAAATCCAATTATCTGAAAGTGAGGTGAAGATGCGGGATGACCTTGCCACTAAGTTGGGAGATTACGCTCGAAAAGACTCCACTGCGAAGTCGAAGGATTCTGTCCGGAAAGAGGATGAAAGGTGCTTTTATAGCTGGTGGATGTCTCAATGGTTTCCGGACGAGCTGGAACCTGAGCGAAGCGTGATCTTCATGTTGCGGCATTTTTGGCTCTTTGGTTTGTCTAGAGACATTTTTGATGACAGTTACGGCAAGAAGGAAATAAGACCGAGTTGCTAGCGATTCTTTGTGAAGTTAGCAAAAGGTGAAGTTCTTCCCATTGGCAAGCTATTCCTCGGTTCCTATGTATGTGCATCTGGATCACCTAGTTGCGAACATGCGAGTTTGAATGGTTTCATGAAAATGAATTCATATGTGCACGTTGCTTTTAAAATATGGCTATGGGAGCACTTTGAGAAGTATGCTCACGAAACCGATGCCTTCGATTCCCGCGAGTTGGGGGGTTCCCGAATTCTTGATGGGTGAACAGGGCGTCAAAGGTTGGCATGAGCTTGGTTAGTCTTCTTGACAAAGTCGTATGAAATCGGTTTTCGCCCATGGGAGCCGGTCCATAGGTCGGTGACTCAAATTGACACCTTTATACCTCGATCATGTCTTTGTCTTGATGGCGATTTGAGCGTTGGTGAAAACTTGTTTATTCAAAGCCGCATGTCAGGTTATATGCCGTCTTTCTTCATGGGGTCTTTCCGATAAGCTGCTTACAATATTGACCGTCTTTGCTCGTCACATGAGTTTCGATCAAGGGGTGCCTCTTGCTTACGGTAGGTGATCCCTAAGGATTCATTGCGTGTCACCCTTAATGCCCGTGCCCTTGAGGCGGTATCCGCCTTCCCTTCTTTCAAGCGGGAAGAGTAACCCGGCGACCTTGGCTATAATGAGTTAAAGTGCGGCGAGTTTATTATGATCAAGATTTTGTGAATAACGTGGTGGAGAACGTTAGTTGTAAACCTTCCCCAGCCAGTTTTGAATAATTATCCAATGTTGAGAGATCTCAAGCGAAAGTTGCCTAGCAACTCGGAAAGTCCCAGGCCAAGGCGGAGAACGAAGAATCGTCTTTGGCGGGTTCCCAGCGGTTTCAAAGATCCTCCCCGCAGCTCTCGTGTCTTTCGGTTCTTCCAATAACCAGGTATGTGTCGCTTCTTCATTGGTTTGTCTCAAAACACGTGAAAATTCTGCTTGAAAACATGTGTCTTGTTTCCTCTGGGCTTCGGTAGTGTTAATGCTTTTCGCTGCCCTTGCACGTTGCCCCTGGAGATGGCAATTTCTTCAAAGAATTCGAAGAAGACCGGAGCCTTCTCATAGCGGTGATGAGTCGGAGAAAGAAGAAAGTTCGACAAGTGAGAGTGATTCCTCTGGCTTGACCTTGGTTCTTTTTCGGGAAGTGGTTCGGTGAGTTCCGCGCTTCTTTTCTTTCTTCTTGATTTCTTCTTTTGAAAAATGTCGACTCAAGTTCGCGGGAGAATCCGGTTGGAGGGACGATTAAGGGTGAGCCACACGAAAACTTGCCTTTGGTGGCCCCCGCGGTGACTTGGAGATGGGAGTTAGCCAATTACCAGGGCACAGATGTGGTTCAAACGGTGGATGATTCTCTGATGGTTGCTTCATAGTAGACATGGAAGAAGACCCTCTGCGAGTCGTGAGGCCCTTCGGCGCCATTTTGATCCAAGTACTTGGTTCCTTATCCGGAGTCATGTCTTTGGTTGGCGGCTTTAGCGTCTTTGGCTAAGCATGAGGCGTTGTACACAGAATCTGGGAGAAGTACGGACATATGGCCACAACCAAGAAAAAGTCACTAGTCGATTTGCGCTGGTTAAGCGTGTGGAAGAGGCTTTATCTTCCATCGAGGATATGCGTGAGGTGATTGGTCACACCTTTTACGAAGACGTTATTGTCGATTTGGGAGCACCATCGCGGCGTGTGCGTAGAAAAGAGTTCAACACTTCGTGGTTTGTGAAGGCCTTCTTTGAGATCAAAAGTTGAAAGATGCGACAATCGAAAGCCTTTCCGTGGGAGATTGCATGACGGGAGGTGGAACTCGAAAAACTTTCCAAGATGTTGACTATGAAGAAGGCGGCTCTTGAAGATGCAAAGTTGACTTTCTCCAAGAAAAAACAGGACCTACATTGGATGATTTTCCTTGAATGTTTCTGTTAAACTTTCATTTAGGTTCTTTTTTTTTTTTTTTTTTTTTGAAAGACATATTGGATGTCTGGTTCAAAGTTTGACCGATTTTGGTAGACAATTTGGTAGCTTTTGAGGATATTGGATTATTTTTGGGATGAATGGTTTTGATAATATGACTCGATTATGTTTTGGGAAAGGAATATTGCTTTTATGAAAGTGTGTGCTAGCTTAATAGGCACAAGACAAAGTATAGCGGTTTTATTAAGAACCTAAAAGCAGATCGTTTATCTTGCCCAATCTAAATTTACTCACTTCATAAACACGCCTCTCTCCATGTAAAAGGCGGCTTTGCTGGTAGCATCGCCATTAAGTCCCCAATTCTTGGTAGCGTCTTGGCGAGTCCCGATTTCTGTGTAGTTTTAACAACTGATAACCGGGTTGTTTGGAGTCGGTGAGTCGCAAGTCCCCATCGGTAGCATCTTCAACGAATCCCGGTTTTTGTGTAGTTTTACAAGCTATTAACCGGTTGTCTGGCGATTGAGTCGGATCGAGTCGCCTTCCCTACCATCTTGACATCTAGGTCGAAGAACGAGATCGGCGAGTCGACATTGTGGCCGATAGATCAATCCTCCCATTGTGGTCGCCAATTGTTTATGGGTAAAAATCGTTTACTGCCGATTTCGGTAAATTCGGTAGGTGAGTGAGAAATGGTTCAAACCTAAACAAATGTGCTGCTCGTGAGAACTTTATAGATTCGAGAGATCAATCTGTACAAGTCCGGCCTAAACCAAGAAATGGCCGTTCCCAGGACTTGCTTCGGTCACAAAGTGGAGGAGAAGGGTTGATTTGGGGAGGGAAGCCAAGAAAGGTGTTGAGACCGGAATAGTGCAGGAGAGTAGTGTCTCGACTTGTATCGAGAAAGTGGAAGCTTCGAAGCTTGCAAGAGATGAAAGCTTTTGGAGAGCTTGCAAAGTTGCCTTTTAAAGAGTGTAGTATTTTTCTCTGACCAGAGACTTGTTGTCTGGGTGGAAATAGGTAAGACCTATTTATACAAGTCGAGATTGAAACATACCCTGCCTCATGAAGGAAGAGAGTAAAGGGTGAAATAATGGGAGGAGGTGGTAACCGCATAGTGTTTATGGGTGAAAACTTTTCACCATTATTTCCTCATTTATTTGACCGCTTTATTCCTTTCTCTTTCTTAATGAGAGTGTAGTGTACGCTGCAAGCTGTGACCGTAAACCAAAACCACGGAAAGGATCCCCGGTTTGTGTTGATATCTCGAGTGTTGGTTGCACCTTGAGTGCAAGTGGCGCTGCTAGTGGCGCGTGTGGCATGTGCGGAATGCCTTGGTGGTAGGTTGTTCGTTGAGTGTAAGTGGCAATGCGGAGCCGCTGTGGCGTGTGTGACATGTGCCATTGGCATGTGCGGAATGCCTTGGTGGTAGGTTGTACGTTGAGTGTAAGTGGCAATGCCGAGGCTGCTAGTGGCGTGTGTGGCATGTTCCAATGGCATGTGCGGAATGCCTTGGTGGTAGGTTGCATGGTTTGCAAATTAGGCTACCGGCGTGGGTTTTGGCATGTGCCGATGGCGCGTCTGGTCGAATTGGCCTAGGTTGCACGGTTTGCAAGTTAGGCTACCCGGCCTTGCATTAGGGCCACGACTAGGTGATGAAGGATACCAGCAAGCGTGTTGGCATGTGACAATGGCATGCGTGGCCGTTAGGGCCGTGGCCTTGGTAGGAAAAGCTACCAGCAAGCATGTTAGTATGTGCCAGCAAGCATGTTAGCATGTTGGTAGGAAAAGCTACCAGCAAGCATGTTAGGGCCGTGGCCTTCGTAGGAAAAGCTACCAGCGAGCATGTTGGCATGTGCCAATGGCATGCGTGGCCAAGTTAGGGGCCGTGGCCTTGGTAGGAAAAGCTACCCGCCGAGCATGTTGGCATGTGCCAATGGCATGCGTGGCGTTAGGGCCATGGCCTTGGTAGGAAAAGCTACCCGAGCATGTTGGCATGTGCCAATGGCATGCGTGGCCGTTAGGGCCGTGGCCTTGGTAGAAAAAGCTACCCGGCGAGCATGTTGGCATGTGCCAATGGCATGCGTGGCCGTTAGGGCCGTGGCCTTGGTAAGAAAGGCTACCAAACGAGCATGTTGGCATGTGCCAATGACATGCGTGGCCGTTAGGTCCGTGGCCTTGGTAGGAAAAGCTACCGAGCATGTTGACATGTGCCATTGGCATGCGTGGCCGACTTGGCCTAGGTTGCATGGTTTGTAAGCCTAGGCGCGGGTGCCATTTTGGCATGGCGTGGCTAGGGCCAAGCCGAGTGCTTGGCTTGGCGTGGCGTGACTAGCGTAGCTAGGACCAAGGCGAGTGCGTTTGGCATGGCGCGGCTAGCTCGGGCTAAATGTGGCTTGGCATGATTTGCCATTGGCATGGAGGTGAATTAGGGTTTTGTTTGTTGTAACCTAATTTGAAAAAATACCCACTATTAAATACGACTACCTGCCTTAAATGTCCTAATAAATGTGTCACTTTGGTGACATTAGGTTATTTTAGGGGTTTTACGAGTTTACCCTTTGTTTAAAAACCACCATCAACAACTACATACACTAGTTAAGAAGCAAACCGAACTTGTGATGTCGGCATCCACCACTTGTTCTATGTTATCTATTCTCTCAAATAATGCCCATGTATCTTGTGATGCCCTCATAAAACCCTTGCCATATGCAGACAATCTATATCTATAACAAAAGAAAAACATTAAAATACATTAACTTGATTAGATGAAGGAATTAGCTAAATTGGTTTTGATTGAGGCGTTGATTATACAAACGCTGTCATCGCGTTGATTACTTATGCCCCATGGGGCGCTGATTATACCTCCGCCCCTTCTCCCGGCGTAAACTTTACGAACGCCCAGTACCGAGCGTAATCTTTACCAACGCCCCACACCGGGCGTAATCTTTATCAACGCTTGAACGGGGCGCAATTATATCCCCGCTCCACGACCAAATGAATATTATAACTCCGCCGACTAAATATACTCGCCACCCACTGCGTCATGATTGTTATCATGTCTGCCATTTATGAATTCGTATAATGGGTTCAACAAGGCGTTCTTGTTTAATTTATAAATACAAATTGTTGTCAAATATTCAGTGAAGCAACTAGTTTGTCAAAGTTTTGTTATAATAGTCGTCACAACATGATCGATCAAAGTAAGAACCAAGTTTTTGATTGATATACATGCGGCACATTTTTTTCAGACGTTCGTGTACGAAGAATTTTGATGGTGTCAAATCGATAGTGCGTGATGATAAACACCTTCGTTTTTTCGTAAGCTTTTGTTTGCAATTACTGATGATCTTCGGTTGAAAGATTAAATCGCTCATTATCAAATGATAAAAAACTTAAAAGTTGAGCAGTAATTAAACAAAATTTAACCTTGATTAGTACCTTTTAATGATTTTTTCAATGAAAATAGAGACCAATAGATAAAAACGGTGATAGTTACGGTCAAATTTAATTTGACTTTTGTAGGTGTTAAATAGGAAAAAATAGACCTGGAAGTAAAAGTACTCTAGAAATTTTGATGAAGATGGCAAATAGGATAAACGTGGGTGGCAAATAGGCGAAGCCTATCCAAAACAACCTTTTAATGTAATTCTAGTGAAGAGAAGACACAACCAGAGTTCTTAATTAAAAACAAAACATTCCTTGCATCACAAATTAAAATAAGCAGATGAGAGGACTAGTCATTACGACCACATGAGCCTGAAACGGGTCGTATCAATTTCCTCACCCAGAGCAACTCCGTCTAATTCATCAACAACATCATCCAATGTAGTACCGTCAATAACATCTAGTGGAGTACAAACCCGGCGTGGCCGAACCTTGTATCTCTTTGAATTTTCTCCCATAGATTCCAGTGACGCAAATGTATCTACGTGAGCAATTGCTTCGACAGTTTTGAAATAATCCGTTGATGCTTGGCTGGAAATCCTCTTCAAAAGTGCTGATTCAGTGTCATAACAATATAGCACAGATTCAGCATATAAGAATATAATTTCTCCGGTCTTTGTAAACAAAATCGGCCGGAAGTTCATTTGACGAGAACCTACAACGGCTTCGTAATCTATATCACACTCCATACGCCAGGTCTCCTTCGATTCACTACTTTCCATCAACGACCAGATTTCCATACGTAGTTTATCCATATAAAGACACAAATGGCTTCCAAGTGCTACAAGACCACATCTATCTTCGTTCTGACTGTTTTGCAAACAAGGAGGGACAGACAGCAACCGAAACTCTTCCTTAGCCAAGTCAAAGGCCACAACTTGGTTGTACGTAGTCCAATAAATAACATTATTTACATAGGTACCCGTACCATTCCTCGACGTGTCCACTCGATAGGGGACTTCACCTACCGCTCGCCACCCACAACCACTGCCAAGTGTGTATACTTCGACTTCTCCTTCCTCGTAGTCGAGGTAGTGGATTCTAACCACCTTGTACTCATTGGTCGACCTGACATACCCAAATCCGCATGCCGTACTATTGTGCATGTCAACTTCACCTCCCTCTATACGAAAAAATTCGGGATCAACATCTTCTTCATTTACTACTAGTTGAGGAAGATAAACATATTCTCTGGTAAGGGGATTACAAATATAGATGGGATCCATAACTAAATTGTGGTAATGGAATGCACAAACCAAACCATTGCACGAGCCAACTAAGTGATTAAATAAACGTTTAGTGTGCATACGAGGATGATGGATCCTTTTCAGCTTTTGGTTGTAAATGTTTTTCTCATCGGTGCTAATCCTATGACTTAGCTGTCCTCCATGGAGAAGTAAAGTTCTGCATACGTCTGTGTCCAGAATGCGACAAGCAAAGAAAAGACTTGAATCTACCTCAGCAGCTAGGTTATCATTGTCATCGTCGCCATCATGGAGACGGTTAAGCAGGCGGCTGAGGTGCATATTAGCAAAGTTACTTCCGCCGATGAGAGTTTCCCATGTCTTACAAACAAATTTGCACTCTAAAACAGTTTCAGCTGGAACCCGAGAAAGTATTTCTTGTACGATGTCCGAGGGAAGAGACTCCATAGATGCTCGTTGAACTAATAACAAAAATCAAAAACCAAAAAGAAAGAAAAAATATAGCTAGTTTCAGAAAGAAAACTTTGGTGGATGTGCTTTTCTACAGTTCTCTAGACCTTGTTATTGTATATAGGCTATACAATGATTCCTAAAACAATACCGAGACTGAAAAACAGAAATCATCCAAACTAAGAAAAAGAACTGAACCAGAAAAAAGGAAATCACCTAGTTTAGCAATACCAGACTAAAAACTAGGAGAACGGAATCCTAATGAGAGACATACACTAAGGGCATTCCTGTATATACCCCTAAAAACACTAGCGATACTCCTATTTAGTTTGAAAACATGTCTAGAAGACTAGGATATGTTTTCTCCTTCAATGCAAATTTAATTCAAATAAATAATCATCCATTTTCTCAGGGTTTTATTTTCGTTCTTCATCTTTTGAAGAACGATGACAATTAAGGTGTTACAAGCATACGGTTTGTTTTTTTTTTTCCTTTATTTGTTTGGATTTTGTTGGATACCTTTGTCACCGATTTATCAATCATACGACTCGTGTATTATATCCACCGATTCGTTACAACTCTTTGTAACAACGAAGGTACCGCTTTCGTCGTTGAATAGGCATGCTGTTGCAACAAGAGCTGATAGAGGCTAGAGTGCAGTTATATGATAATTCTTCAGAAGAAGAGATACTTTCAGGAAAGCCGGATTTTGTTTGGATTTGTATTGATAATATTGATACAAAGGTGTCACTTCTTGGTGCAGGTGCTAGAGCTGATCCTACGCGTATTTGGATTTCTGATTTCAGAGAATCCATTACTGACCCTCAGCCAGAAGAACGACACGTATGTCCACTGTCCTGCGAATTGTAATCTGGATGGGAAAGAAGCTTGAATCAGTTATGAATTACAAACGATAAACATAGTTGCTCTGGTAGGTGAATATCAGTTCATCACCAAGAATTCAGCCTTACATTTAAGACAGTGGATGGCCATCCTATCAGAGCCGTGGAGTTCTCTGTTGCACCAATTGTTTTCTGTGCAGCCTAATGTTGCACATGTTATCTCAAATATTGTAGGACGAAGTTGAAGCTCGAGGGTTGATTTGGTCAGGCATCTAATGGTTACGACCAAGAGGTATGTATGGGCTCTGAACATTTCTGACAAGATTTGCATATCTCGTCTTTCCTGATTTCCGACATTCTAACAAAATGTCATCTTCCAGGGGGTCTATGCGGAGGTGATCATCTGGCACTCTAGCAAGATGATGATGAATTTTGCCATCTCAACAATTGAATGGCCGAATTTATGTCGCGTGTTTCAACTGCAAATAAAAAAAAAGAAGAAAAACTAAGTTACGTGCTGAGAAAATTCAGATTGTAGATATTAGCGTTATATGACTTGCCAATGTGAAAAATTTCTGATTGTAGATATTATTTCTTTGCTTGTCCTTTGGACTGAACAATTGCTTTCCGGATTATGTACGACTCAAGTGTATAGATTGTGTTCTTAGTTGAGTCTGAAACGCGTGGTATCAATTTCCTCACCCAGAGCAACTCGGTCTAACTCATCAATAACATTATCCCATGGAGTACGAACCCTGCGTGGACGAACCGTATATCTCTTTGAATTTTCTCCCATAGCTTCCAACGATGCGAAGGTATTTATGTGAGCAATTACTTCAACATGTTCAAAATAATCGGTGGATGCTTCATCGGAAATCATCTTCAAAGATGTTGTTTTCGTGTCATAACAATAAAGCAGGGATTCAGCATATAAGAATATGATTTCTCCCTTCTTTGTAAGTAAAATAGGCTGAAAGTTCCTTTCGAGAGAGCCTACAACAGCTTCGTAATCAATATGGAACTCCATACGCCAGGTTTCCTTCGAGTCGCTACTTTTCATCAAGGACCAGATCTCCATTGGCAATGTATCAATATAAAGACACAGATGCCTTCCAAGTGCTACAAGTCCATATTTATCTTCATGCTGAAGGTTTTGCCTGCAAGGAGGGACAGATAGCAACCGAAACTCTTCCTTTGCCAAATCAAAGGCCACAACCTTGTTGCCTGAAGTCCAATAAATAGCATCATTTACATAGGCACCCTTTCTTGACGTATCCAGGCGATAGGGAATTTTACCTACCGCTCGCCACCCACAACCACTGCCAAGTGTGTATACTTGGACATTTCCTACCCTATATTCGAGGTAATGGATTCTAACAACCTTGTACTCATTGGTTGACCTAACATACCCAAATCCACATACCATACGATTATACATGCAAGCCCCTAGTTCTGGGCCTTCTCCCTCTCTACGGAAACGATTAGGATCAAGGTCTTCTTCTTCCTTTACAACTAGTTGAGGAAGATGAACATATTCTCTGGTAAGGGGATTACAAATATAGATGGGATCTAGAATTAACTTGTGGTGTTGATATGCACAAACCAAGCCATTGCAGGAGCCAACTAAGTGATGAAATAAAGGTTCATTGTGCATAGGAGGATGATAGATCCTTTTCAGGTTTTGATGATAAATGTATTTCTCATCATTGGTAATCCTATCACTTAGTTGTCCTCCATGGAAAAGTAAGGTTATGAATTCGTCGGGATCATCAGTAAGACAAGCAAAAAAGAGACATGGCTCCACCTTGGCAGCTAGATTATCATTGTTGTCTTCGCCATCATGGAGACGGTCAAGCAGGCGACCGAGGTGCATATTAGCAAAGTTACTTCCCCGGATTAGAGCTACCCATTTCTTACAAACCAATTTGCACTCTAAAACAGACTCGGCTGGAACCCGAGAAAGGATATCTTGTACAATATCCGAGGGAAGAGACTCCATAGATGCTCGTTGAACTAATAACAAAAATCACAAACCAATAAATTAACAATGCTAGAGCTTATTATTTATAGGCTTCAATGATTGCTAAAACAACACCGAGACTGAGAAAAAGAAATCATCCCAACTGGAAACAGAATTGAACTAGAAAATGGAAATCACATAGTTTAGCAATCAACCATTTGAAATCCAGAATTGTATTGTGTCGTTGAAATGCACAAACCAAACCATTGCAGGAGCCAACTAAGTGATCACATGAACCTTTATCATGCAAAGGAGGATGATAGATCCTTTTTAGATTTTTGTTGTAAATATATTTCTCATCATTGCTCATCCTATCACTTACTTGTCCTCCATGGTAGAGTAAAGTTTTGTAGACGTCCGGATCGTCAATGCGACATGCAAGAAGGAGACAGGACTCTACCTTAGCAGCTAGATTATTGTTGTCGTCGTTGCCACCATGGAGATGGTTAAGCAGGCGACCGAGGTGCATGTTAGCAAAGTTACTTCCGCTGGTAAGAGTTTCCCATCTTCTACAAACTAATTTGCACTCTAAAACAGATTCCGCTGGTACCCGAGAAAGTATTTCTTGTACAATATCCGAGGGAAGAGACTCCATAGATGATGGTTGAAGTACTAATAACAAAAATCAAAAACCAAAAAGAAAGAAAAAAATCTAGCTAGTTTCAGAATAAAAACTTTGGTGGATGTGTTTTTCTACAATTCTAGAGCTTGTTATTGTTTATAGGCTTCAATGATTGCTAAAACAACACCGAAACTGAGAAAAGAAATCATCCAAACTGGAAACAGAACTGAACTAGAAAAAGGAAATCACATAGTTTAGCAATCAACCATTTGAAATCCAGTTAAGGTTCCAGTTGGCTAGTTGTACCAGTGGCAACCTTTCACGGACTGTACATTGAAGTAGAATTCGCTATTTGGATATTCTCATTTATTCATTCATTATTGGTGTGTAACTGTGGGTGATGTGAATATGTTGCATGTTGAGCGAAAATAAGCTTAACAAAATTATTAGTTTGTGTAGTAGTTAAAACAAAAACCAATTGTCGTGACCAATACCTTTTTACTTTATAATATTTACCGTGAATAAGTTTTTATTTTACTTGCAAGATTTAACTTTCTAAGGACTTTGTCTTACATGCTACTTTCTCCGTTTCAAAATAATAATTTACACACAAACCTGCATATTTTTTAGAGATGGAGGTAGTAATTAGCATATAACTGCACCACATTTCGTTTGAGGTGACAAATTCTCGAAGGTATTGGACCTGTAGTTGAGACTTGAGAGTTCCAACATGTGATGTAATCGCACTGACATTTAGTTCGAGTTATGCTGAACGGATTGGAACGAATTATTCATGTTTCATCATTGGTAACATGCACCTCATTCAACAACACTATCATAAAATCTGAATACTTCAGAACAGCATGTTGGACCATCATCTATTGCTTGTGCCACGTTAGACCGCACACGTAGTCGAAAGAAACTTCAAATGATTTCTGGAGAGTTTCCTAATCTAATGTTAGTCCCTGTTCGAGAGAGTTTGTTTTTAAAAGAATAGGCTTCGCCAATTCAAAAAGGGCTTGCCGCGCAGCTTGTTGCTCGCTTGCCTGCTATGTAAGAACTCTTCTTTTGTGTTTATTTAATAAAATTAAACATGAACATTCAGTAATACTCGGTAATAAGTAAGAAAGTATTTCCTTAAAAAAATTAAAAATTAAAAAAATATATTTATTTAATTGATAGCCATGTTTACATTAGTTACACTTGGGTTTTTAAAAAGTTTTTCGATGATAAAAGTTTGCGAACATCCGTAGTATAATTTGGGAGATAAATCATTTCTAAATTTACTAGTAATTATTATTCATAAGGGTACAATTATAAAAAAAATACTCTCTCCGTTTGTGGAAAAGAGATACTTTAACTTTTTCAATTTGGCCTATTTTTAAGCTAAAATGAAAAAGTGAAAGTATCTCTTTTCCAAAAACCTGAGTATTGTTTTATTCCTTGTCTTAAAATTGTGCAAACTTGAACCAGGTCAATTAATAGAGAGACGGGCGGATTAATGGTGTGATGGAAGGAGTATTAGCCAGGATTATCAATTATCATTACCATAAATTGGTAATAAAATTCAAGATTATTATCCTTAAAAATGATTCCCAGACTGTTCTTCGGCAATTCTTCATCAATTAGTTTCTCCCATAATATATGAGATGGGAATTTGAGATAAACATAAGAACAAAAAAAAGAAACATCACGAGTCTTTTAATGCAACTAAAGCGAAGGGTAAAAGTAAAAAAACGAGTGTTCTTAATTAAAAATTTACCACAAAATAAAACAGGCAGATGAGAGGAAGGGGAAACATTCCAAACCAGAGTTATTAATTAAAAATTTACCACCAAATAAAACAGGCAGATGAGAGGATATATGATAGTGCTGATCACCCGAGTCTGAAAGGCGTCGTATCAACCCCCTCACCCAGAGCAACTCGGGCTAAATCACCAATAACATCATCCAATGGAGTACAAACCCGGTGGGGGCGAACCGTGTATCTCTTTGAAATTTCTCCAATTGCTTCAAGTGACTCAAAGGTATTTATGTGAGCAATTGCTTCGATAGCTTCAAAATTATCCGTTGATGCTTCGTTGGATACCATCTTCAAGTCTCTTTGTTTTGGGGTCATAACAGTATAGCACAGATCTAGCGTATAAGAATATGATTTCTCCGTTCTTTGTAAGTAAAATCGGCTGAAGCTTCCTTGTACGAGTACCGAGTATGGCTTTGTAATCTATATCAAACTCCCTACGCCAGGTCTCCTTCGAGTCACTACTTATGATCAAGGACCATATTTCGACATGTATCCCATCATCCATATAGAGACACAAATGCCTTCCCAATGCCACAAGTCCACACATATCTTTGGTCGTACGGTTTCCCATACGAGGAGGGGCAGACAGCAACCGAAACTCCTCATCAGCCAAGTGAAAGGCCACAACTCCGCTATTCAATATCCAATAAATGGCATCATTTGCATAGGTACCCATTCCCCCGTTTGCCGTTTTGAGTCGATAGGAAATTTTACCTATCGCTCTCACCCACAACCACTACCAAGTGTGTATACTTCCACATTTCCTTCCAAAGGTCGAGGTAATGGATTCTTACTACCTTGTACTCATTGGTTGACCTGACGTACCCAAATCCACATGCTATGTAATAATACATGCTAACCTGTCCTCCAACTACACGATCATCATCAGACTCATCAGGATCAACAGGATCAAGGTCTTCTTTGTTTACAACTAGTTGAGGAAGATGAACATATTCTCTGGTAAGGGGATTGCAGATATAGATGGGATCCATAACTAAATGGTGGTGTTGAAATGCACAGACCAAACCATTGCAGGAGCCAACTAAGTGATCAAATAAAGGGTCACTGTGCATAGGAGAATGATAGATCCTTTTTAGATTTTGACTGTAAATGTATTTCTCACCGATGCCAATCCTATCACTTACCTGACTTCCATTGAAAAGTAAAGTTATGTACTCGTCGGGATCGTCAATGCAACAAGCGAAAAAGAGACATGGCTCCACCTTAGCAGCTAGACTATCATCGCCATCGTCCCCATCATGGAGATGTTTAAGCTGGTGAGTGAGGTGCATATTAGCAAAGTTACTTCCCCGGATGAGAGTTACCCATTTCTTACAAACTAATTTGCACTCTAAAACAAATTCAGCTGGAACTCGAGAAAGTATTTCTCCTACAATATCCGAGGGAAGAGCCTCCATGGATGATCCTTGAACTAATAACAAAAATCACAAACCAATAAATTAAGAAAAAATTCAGCTCAGAAAAAAACTTTGGTGGACGTGGACCACGTGGTTTTGTACAATGCTAGAGCTTGTTATTATTTATAGGCTTCAATGATATCTAAAACAACACCGAGACTGAGAAAAAGAAATCATCCCAACTGGAAACAGAATTGAACTACAAAATGGAAATCACATAGTTTAACAATCAAACTAAAACCTAGGACAATAGAATCCTAGTGAGAGAAACAAATTGACAGATTCTGTCACCTCCAAGTGTCATATACGAATTGTTGTCAAATTCATCCGACGGCACATCTATGTTGTATTAGGCGCTAGGCGAGGCGAGGCGCCAAACCTAACGCCTAGCGCCCAAGCGCCTAGGCGCGCCTAAGGCGCCCTAGGCGACCACTGTATGCTAGATGAGTATTTAGGCTGATATGAAAAAAATTTTAGACAACTGAGTATTTTTATCAACTAAAAGAAGACAATCAACGTGGAATCACTAGGTTTCAGTCTTTCAGACATGAATGGTAATCAACTAGAAGAAAACCCAAGAATTGGCAACATACTAAATCACATTCTCTATTTTTCTCACAACTTGCTTCTGCAAATCGGAGAAAATAAAAGAGGAATATATATATATATATATATATATATGAAAAGAATAAAATCAAGATAAATACAGAGATGATTATACATATATGTCTCTATATCTCTCTATATATATAGAGAGAGATGACTATGATCTGTATATATATAATTACATTAAGATATATATAGTATATATAAACTAATTACATCAATCACGTTTATTTTCCTAATCTCAATTTTGCTTTCCGTATTTTCGTCATTCTATTGGTATTGATTGATCTTTTTACAATCAAATTTTTCTATAATTACAATATAAGCAATAAAACCAATTACTACTATAACTGCGTTAGGAAATAAATATCAATCATGTGAATCAAGTTATTCTCCTATATATTATATTTCTTACCGTATCTTGATCACGCAATGTATGCCGTGATTGATATAATCTATTCTTTGTGTTGAAGGCAGAGACGAAGAACAAGGATTCATTGTTGCTTTTTCTCAATTTTTATTGATGTTATTCATTGGATTTATCACATTATAAATAGAGATATAGAAATCAACGTAAGTACGAATGATTCAGCTGATTTTTGATCTAGTTTTCAATTCAAGTGATTTTTGATTATTCTGATTGCGATCTAGTTTTTCACATTTTTTATTTGGTTTTGATGCTTGAGTATGTTTTTGTTGATGCTTACAGGGTTTGGTTGATCTGAGAAGAGGAATACTAAGAACATTGTTTGAAGTAAGAAAACAACAAATCTAGGTAATAATTTTATTTTGTTTTTATTTGAATCTGTTTTCAAATTTTTTTTGAATTATTTGTTCTTCTTCCATGTACGATCTATTAATTTGATCTTTGAGAGGAGTATGAAGAAACAATTTTGTTTGATGAGAACAAGTTCGATTTGATTTGTTGGACATCTTTGTTTTTGTTACGGGATGTGTAACTTTAAGTTACACATATATATCATGTTGTATTTTTAAGCATGTGTAAGGAAGATGCGAGATGTTATTTAGTTGCGGCATGTGTAATTTTAGTTTACACACATATATCTGTTTTGTATTTTAAGCATGTGTGAGGAAGATGCACATGTTTTTAGTTGTAGCATGTGTAATTTTAGTTTACATATGTATCTGTTGTATTTTAAGCATGTGTAAGTTTGAAGTTACATATATATGTCTGTAACATGTTTATGTGTAAATAGGTATATCATTTGTATCTTTTACTCATATTTAGCTTCAGCATAGAATATACTTCTCACGAGGGCAACGCCCGGGAGTAGATGCGTTCGTTTTAAAATTTTGATATTGTTATTGTGTGTATTGATATTTTTAGGTTTTCATGGATTCAGTTAGTTGCTTGACTGCTTGTTAGTTGCATTCTTTGTTGTTCGCTACTTTTGATTTTATTACCTGCGTGTTAATACGATATCGGACTTGAAGAGTTTAAGGAACAAGTTTGCAGGAATGGAAGCATTTTACTCCTCTTGGTATTACTTTCTTCTTTCAGAAAGTGGGAAAGATTTCAGCTTGGTGTGATTTTCGTTGCAAGCTCTTATATCCATCACAAATAGTAAACAAAGACCGGTGTTGATATTTTCTTGCAAAATGTTCCTCGTGTGGCCTCTTCCTCCGACTACTGAGGCGGATTCTTCTATTTCTAGCGGGTCTAGTAGTATGTGTTCGTCCGGAAACAATCTTCTTGTTGGAATGTATTTGGAAGATAAAAGCAAACTGCGAAACCTTTGTTATCGGATGGTTGGCCTGATGTTCTTGGTGAGATTGGTCATGTGTTTGTTGAAGGAGTTAAGCAAGTCGGGGTTGCTTACACCAAGTATCGTCTTGCGCTGGTTTCAAAATGATTGTAACTCGCAATGAGCGTTCTAGGTTCACGGCTAAGTGTGCGAGATGAAAATGCGGTGGAAATTCCATGCGACTTATTGATGAGAGAGCAGAAATGTTTCGGGTAGGTTTTATTTCATTACGTCATCTAATGCTTAGCACATGTTATGTGTTGTTACGAGTATGTGTAACTTTGGTTTACACATGATGTTTTTCACCATATTGTTTTTTGGTTTGAATTTTTTATATTTTGTATTAACATCTCGAGTCAGGTCTTATAACCACAGGCACATTTGTAGTCTTTGGTGGTGCGCAACTTGAACCAAACATACTCCACTGACTTCTCGTCTAGTTTGATTGAGGAAGAAGTTAGCAAAAATCCTCACAAAGCCCAACCAAATTCTTGCTTGATTTCAGGACCAATTATGGGATTAACATGGAGTACTATCGGGCATATAATGCTAGGAAAAGGTTTATGAGACGATTTATGGCGGCGATGTCAAGTCCTACTCGCATTTGGTATGGTATATTAATGCTATAAGAAACCAACCACTGGTAGCGTGATAAAGTTTGAGCGTGAAAATAAGCGGTTCCAGCAGTTTTCATCGCATTTCTTTGCATGCATCAAAGTGCAGGTTTTGTCGTGCAATGGTATACTTGGATACTACTTTCCTTCTTGGTACATTCAAAGGTTGCTTGATGGCGACTCTTTGGGATCAATGGTGGTAAAGGTATGTTTTTTTTTTTAACAACTTGATTGACAAATAGCTGAGTTACATGTTACCCATTACTTCTACCTAGTGTGTAACTAAGAAAATATCATACATGTAGCCTTAAGTTACACATTTGTTTTAGCATGTGTAACTTGTATTTACATTGTTTAGTTTGTGTGAAACTTATTATTCTTCGATTATGCACTGATTTTTTTGTAGGATTTTTCCCCTTGCTTTTGCACTAGTCGATTCAAGGACTATCGACAAGCTGGGAGTGGTTTTGAGGAATTTGGTTGAAGTTGTTGGTGATGGGAGGCCAATCACCTTCCTTTCGGATCGCCATGAAGGACTCTTGCGAGGTGTTCCACTTGTCTATCCAGATGGGTTCCACGACACATACTATCATTTGTGAAAAATATACCCATCCTACACAGCAGATCCTAGAGTATTCAGCTTGTGATGGACCATTTCGAGAGGCGACATACTCACTCTCACCTGAAAACCATCTGAAAGCCATCGAGAAGATTAGAGACTTGAGCGCAATTGGGTGGCTGATTACATCGAGACCATACCACAGAATCATATCGCGAATACCTATTTCAAAGGTTGTCGTTATGGACCGAACATCTAGTACTCTAGCGAGAATCGAGTCAATAGGTTGGGTTAGGTTCACAAGAAGATGCATGCATCTGCTCTTCTTGATCAGGTTAATTAAGTGTGTGTGTGTGTGTGTTTGTTGTTTCTTTGTCTTTTTATTTCATGTTTTGTCACTTTATGTATTCATCATTTTTTCCTTTTCAGATTAGGAGGAAAATAATGTGTTTGATAGCGAGAGCGTCGTGAAATTGGTGCTAATATGATGACTCCATTAACCCACGAGTATGAAGAAAAGCTTGTGGCTCTTCAAGATGAAGGTTTGGCTAGGAAGTATTGGTTGCTAGTCCTACCAGTGTTTGAAGTTATTAGCGAAAGGTCTCACATGGTGGACCTTGAACACGAGACTTACACTGTCAAAGGTTTGGTTTCTTATGCTTTTTCTTCTCTCTGTATGTTCTTTTTCTCCTTTTAAGATTAGATATATGCATGTGTAAATACTAGTTACACATATATTTTACAAGTGTAACTTAAAGATACACATCCTGTATATGCACTGTAACTATCTAATTTTGAGTGTTTTATGATTTGTATGTGCAACTAGCTTGATTTTTGTTTGTTTTGTTTTTTTCAAGGTGGCGCGTATATGGTTTTCCTTGTGCTCATGCTCTTGCGACCATACGGAAGATTAAACGTGAGGCTATTGATTTCATTTCACCATATTTTACAAGCGACTATTTTAGGAAGACTTATATGCATGCCATCAGTAGATTCCCAACTACTGACGAAGCTGTTGAATATCATCAGGATAACATCAGTCATCCAGCCTCACCAGTGAAGAAGCCACCGGGTGAGACCCCGGGAAGAGGATTATAAGTAAACGTGAGAAAAAGGTGAAGAGAAAAGTTCGTTGCGGCAAGCTGCAGAAGCAGAGTCACAACAAGGCGAGGTTGCGGGAATCCTCGGAAGTTCACACCTCACTAGATTGAGACCTACCAAAGTTCATTTACGCAAGTAATGATTTTATGTGTCGATTCTTTTTTTGTCTTGGATTGTTTCTTTTTAGTTTTCTTCATTTCGGTTCCATGGACCAAGCGTTTTTATTTTTACACAGCGTTGATTATGTGCAAGGATCTATTCATTCGGATTTTATATTTTGTCGATTAACGGTTGAAATGCGGTTTATTCTATTTTTGATTTATTGTGTATGTCGATCGGTGGTCAAATGCTTGTGTAACCGCATTCGGATGTGTAACAGAAGTTACTGCTATTGTTAATGCATGTGTAACATTAGCTTACACATGATAAATCTTTGGTTTAAATTTATTTTATTTTGATTTATTAGGTCAAGTCAGATCAATGTAGCTTGTGTAACTTCGGTTTACACTCAAATATATGGATGAGCGAAAATGTAAATAATCCAAGCGGTGATACGAACTAGCGGGATGTGTAGCTGCTAGTTACACATCTGAGGATATAAAGTGCGAAGGCGATACTTAGCAGTGGATGTGTAACTTCGGTTTACACTCAAATATATGGATGTGTAATCGGAAGTTACAACTGCTTTGTGAATGCATGTGTAATATTAGGTTACACATGATAAATGCATATGTAAACTCGAGGTTACACCTAAAGCATCATGTTAAGATGTATAGTTACTTACCACATTGCATACTTTATGAAACACATGTACCTACAGTTTGTAAAATTTCTAACAAGATAAAAGTTTTTAATTCAAAGAATTTCAATCCAAAAATATTTTCAAAACCAAGAGCTTGCTAAAATCTACTAGTCGATGAAATTTAAAAGTTTCTAACAACATATTTTCCAAGTCTAACATCTACTTTGTGGCTAACAACATATTTGCTAGTATAGATTTTTTTCTAATCCTAATATTGCTTTACGCATCTCTGAATGGATCAGAAATAATCTTGTATAGCATGCTTCCTCTCATGCGGTTGAGCTTGTCGATCCACCATAGCATCATACTTGAGGTTAATTTTTGTCAAGTGGTTTATTCTTCATCCACGATCTTCATGTAATTGCATACACATGGAAGGCAGTCGGGAATTGTACCTTGTGGGGCGAAGCCATATACTTGGTGTTTTCATTCATCCCAAGAGCATAAGGACACAAGAGTCTCGATTACGTAGTAATTGCAAATGCATATTTCTTGGCTTGATTAAGGTGTTCACTCACGAGTTGCTTAACGTTTGATGAGTTCATGTAGGACCAAGCATTAGAGCTCTTCGACTCATACTCCAGTGAGTGTGTAGTGTGTGTTGTTGTTGCACATTAGAGGCGAAAAGTTTGTTGCATCGTTCTTGTACTTGACATACTCCTTGCAAGCTTTGGAATCCAAAATTTCTTGAATTCTCAGTGATCGTTCAAGTACGTGATCTGCTAAAAACCATTTGGAATGTCAAACTCACATTTACAAGTGATTATGTAAGCGAGTTTACACATAGGGACTTGGGCTTTTCACTAGAAAAATAAGAATGTGTAACCCAGTTACACATTATAAATGAACAAGTGATTATGTAACGAAGTTACACATAGGGGCTTGGGTTTTTCACTAGAAAAATAAGAATGTGTAACTCAGATTACACATTATAAATGGTTGTGTAACTCGGATTACACATTATAACGACATTGTAACTTGATTACTACATTATAAGCTGTTTCAGAGCATAAAAAAAATCATAATCTTACAACACACACTACACATTATAAATGGAATAAGATTTCAAATATATCGAAGTACTTACATTATGCTTGTGGCGGCAGAATATCGCTTTGTCATACTTGCTGTTAGAGTTCATCTTTGTCCTCAATCTGCTAATGTAGAAGTCGATGAATTCGACTCAATAAGGATTCTTTCTTGGTAAGTTGTAGCATTGGTTCTCCAGATATATTAAGCGAGAGGCTACCATTTCAGTCATGTTCAATCCAAGTAATGTCTACGCATTACAAAAGTAAACTATTATTCATCAACATAACGAGAATCAAGTAGTAATATCCAATAATCAATAACGAGAATCAAGCTACTTGGAGTCAAGCTACTTACGTTTTCGAATGAGTATGGAAATATTCAAGAACTTTCTCCTTATTCTCGTCTTCCAGTCCTTTCGATAACTGAGAACCTTTCACATCCTTTCTCATTTGTTCCGTCATCTTCTTCACTGCAGCCTCATCCATTGCTTTCTTCTTGCTCACTAGGCTGCGTCCATTCTTTCTTTTTCCATTCTGGGCTGTGGTCATTCTTTCTTCATTAACACTCTTCTAATCTTCTTCGTCCTCTTTTCATCTGCTTGGATCTTGTGTTGGAATTTTTCTATTCCTCGTTTACGTTGTTGTATGAATCTTTGGTTAGTTTTCTCTTATTGTATTTGCAACTTCCTTGGCAACTCTCCTGCAGGTAGTGGAGTTTTATCTATTCAAGGCTAAAAAGTTCCCTTGTGTTGTAGGCTGCACAAAAAAAGAAGCAAAATCTCGAGTAAATTAGCACATGTATGTAACTTAAAGTTACACAAGCCAAAATAATAATGTCTGTGTGTAACCTCAAGATGCACATGCTTTTTACAATGTGTAACTTGAAGTTACACTTCCATTACAAACAAAACAAGCCAAAATAATAATGTAATGTATGTAACCACAAGCTACACATGCCTTTTGCAATGTGTAGCTTGAAGTTACACTTCCATTACAAACAAAACATAAAGGAAAAATAAAACGGAAGAGTGGTTACCACTTGAGCTAGATTCTGCATTCTCCATCGCTGTAGGTCCAGGGTTCACTTTTGTTAATGTCATGAGACAATCTCATCAAGCATTTTACTCACTTGAGCATCAGTCATATCGGTAGGGTTAGCTCCTAGTTGCACCAACATGTAGGTGCGAGCATTGTCGAGAGTTTGTGTTTGCGGTGTTATACTTGATTATCACCATGGAGTCCTCAAAGCTGTGTTGAAGCAAAACTATCGTCAATAGTTTCGATGTTGGTTGAGTTGGAGCGATCGGAACAAACCGTCACTAGCGGTTGCAGGTGTCTCTTCGATGACATTTGCATCATCACTACATGGCTTTCTCAGCGGCTCAACTCACAACACCACCTTACGCATCTTTCTTTTGTGCCTCATCGGTGGCATACGTCTCTTCGTCAGACTTTCTTACGCCTCATCAACATTACACTGCGGTGAGTGCGCTTTTCTTACTAGCGGGCTTCTTATTTTGATGAGCCTTGCGCCCTCTGCGAAGTTTGAGCTTACGGAATTTTTAGCGTATTTCAGTTGCCGAGGCTCATACATGGAGCTGCACTAAGCATTGAAATGAGAATTAGGATGGTGATTATGATGTTAAATTTTTTTAATAAAATTTCAAGAAGAATATATCATGTGTGATTGGTAGCCGATAACTACGCATGTGTAACTTCATGTTACACATGAGTATAGCATGGATACCTAGTGTAACATGCGATTACACATGCGTCTAACTAAGTGTAACCTGGAAGTTTCACATGCATATAGCATGTGTAACTAGGATTACATCCATATGATTAGTTTACTCAACAATAATCAAGTGTAATCAAGTTAAACAAGCATATTAAAAGCTGAACAACTAAAATATGAACCTAAAAATGTTCGAAGACCTTAGTGTCAACTAATTGGGTACCTCTATCAAGTTAAAGAAGCATATTAAAAATGTACAACTACTTACATTCTTCATGGAAGGATTTTTCAGTGTCATCTTTCTCTTTCTCTTGCTCAGTCTCTTTCTCGGATTCTTCTTCTTCATGTTCACTACTTCCATGCTCAGTAGTTCCATCTCCTTGTTGATCGAGTTGCTCCATCTGATAACTCTACTTCTTCATGCTCGGTAGCTCCACGATCGGTACCTCCATGTCCGGCATCTTCATGTTGCATAAACTCTTCCTGGGTCACTTTGTAAGGATCAATACCCATTGCTTGCATAATTTGGCAACTAAAATTGTGAATCTTGGATTATGCATTCCTGAAAGATCAACAACCGATATTCCTTCTCTTGCAATTGCATATCTTGCTTTAAACATTGCTTGGTTTGCTTGCGGTTGCTCTTTCGATTGTCCATTCTCAATGGTTTGCTTTAGACCAGACTTTGCGAGTCGTCCTTGCTAGGTACCACGGTTGATATACCTAGTTGCTTCCAAGTACGTGAAGACTTCGACCACAAAGCTAGGAGTTGGCTGCAGTTAACAGATGGAGAGGTTAAAAAGAGATAGCAAAAGCAGATTGAACATTCTAAATGTACAAATTTTCGATTGTATGTGTAACTTAAAGTTACATAAGAACATTTATATGTGTAACCTATAGTTACACATATAAATTGAATTCACTTTGGTGTTATGTTTGCATGTGTAACTATGCACAGCACATTTAAATGTGTAACTTATAGCTACATGACAATTCTAATTACATCAAAGTTTTATCTAAATTATATTGATATTACCATAAATTTACAAAACATAAACCAACTAACACTTACTGAAAACTTCTGTCATATACGTTATAGAAATGTAATCAAAAATCATGGTATAGATCCCACCTTCCAACCGCGTGATATCTTCTTACGTGGTTTGCAGACTTCGAGATTGAGCCTTGCAGTGCATGTTCAATAAGCAATATCTGCAACATATATAAATTTTAATTAGTCAAACAAATAATATTAAAATAAAATATCACGAACATAACACTAAAAGTCTTTGGAATAGAAATTACACACAAGCTTTACGGTAAGTCACACTTGCAAGCCTTCACATTTGCCAAGCAATTAATATTATCATGAATTTCTTCAAACAAGTGCTTTCGTGTATTAAGTCAGAGCCAAGACACCATGAGCACGCAGTCTCATATGTTTCAACGACACTAAGATATTTCACATTCACTCCATTAGCATTTATGTCTCCAAAAAATAATACAAGACAAAGATAAAAACCTATCAAACAAACTAGATCCTTATCATCAATTTTCTTTCTTCGCTCACTTTTTCTCCTTTTGGTCATAAGTTGTTTTATCTTCTCTAAAATTTTTGTCTTAGTCATGTATTATGCGATGTCTATGTAGACTTAATATCGGTGAAGAACTTGTTGTACAAAACATTGTCGAGTCAAATCCTTATGAGAAAAAGTTCTTTAATAGCTTTTGACCCTTTACTACTTCAATCCTTTGCATGTAAAATAAACCATGACACGGCTTGCGGTGTAGACTCTATAAACTTATCATCACCAAACTTGAAAGAACAAGGTGTGTCCAATCCATATCAAGCGGTTCAAAAGCTTCAATACGCAGCTTTTGTTGGTAGTGATTTGTTTGTTGTACTTAATGCAGTTGGATCATACTCATATGTAATACATCATTCTGAGCTTCACCGTAAGCAACTCTTAAAAGATATCTGAGCCATAATCGAGTCAATCCTATAGGTTTTATCACCTTTACCAAATCCTTAATGGCATTCAGAGTTGCCTTAATTTTCTGTACCACATCACACACAAAAATAGCATGAGTCGGTATTTTGTGTACTTAATAAATACACTCCTTTATAATTGCAAAATCAAATTCATGTCATAAACTATGTGTATTTTCCAAGTACACATAGCTTGAATCATTCTATTATGTGATTGTGTAACCTCAGTTTACACATGCATAAGAATATGTATTTCTTGTGTAACTATAAGTTAATCAGACCACCAAGGCAAGTCGGTGGTGAGATTTTGAATGTGTAAGCTTGTAGTTACACGGTCAATTGGAAAGTTAGTGTTCATATTTTCAATGTGTAAATTATAGTTACACATACGATCAATCAATATATAACCCATTGTAGAGTCATTGGTGAGATTGTTTAAAGTGTAACTTATAATTACACATACCCTTATAAAGTCGGTGGTGAGATTTTCCATGTGTAACCTATAGTTACAAATCTAGAGCTCATTTCTATAAGATTTTTAATATGTAACTATAAGTTACACAATCAATATACAAACCATACTCTGTTTCTATAAGATTTTTAATGTGTAACTCTTATTTACATACTCTCTATTTCTATGAAAATTTACAAGCATATCATGAGATCAAATTTAGTTCATGACATCATCACAAGCAAAATTGAAGTGAATCAAATTTAGTTCATGGTGAGATTTTCCATGTATAACTTATAGTTACAGGTCAATTGGCAAGAGTTAGCGTTGAGATTTTAATGTGTAAATTATAGTTACACATCAAAACATGAGATTCCAAATGTGTAAGTTATAGTTACAGCTTCAGAGCAGTGATCATCTTGAATGTGTAACTCACGGTAATATAATACTCATTTGTATGTGTAACTTCAAGTTACACACTCAATATACATACCAAATACAATCGGTGGTTAGATTTTAGATATGTAACTTCAAGTTACACAAGGCCTTGTTTGTATAGTTAAACATTCAAAGGCATTTTCACTAGCATGATATCACAACAACACGTATACTCAAATAATTTCACATCTAAGTACCTCTTAAAGCATGCTGCTTGAGGTTCCTTCTTCCTTGCGCTACGTTTTAGTTCACAAAATGTAAATTGAATGCGAATCTGGGTTTTACGTGATAAGAAAACATCAATTTGCGGTAGTCCTAAACTCCTAAACATGAGATTCAAATGATACATCATGACGAAATCATCAAAGTAAACCTAACCCTAAAACGAGAGAGGAAAAGTAGAAGGTCCAAAGTAGATTCAAACCTCTGTTCGATCTTCTTCTCCTTTCTTCGTATTCTTCTTCTTTCTTCGTCTTCTTTCTTACTTTATTCAGATCTTTGAATTAACATATCAAAAACAAATCAAATACGAGATCCAAGAGTTCCAAAAGCGATTGACATCGTTGATTCATCAAAGCAGATCAAAACTCAACATATTCAAATCAAGAAACATACCTAGTGATTAAATGCGTCGAATTATTTCATCAACGAAGAATCATTAACAGCGGCGATTTAGTTTTTGAATCTCCAGTGAGAAGCTCAAGCTGTGCTTTGATTAAGCGAGTCAACTGGTCGGTTCTTAGATTCAATGGATGATGAATAGTTTTTGATCTCGAAGCGATTTAGGAAGATTTCTTGATTTTTAGGTTTTTTGATCTCGAACTGTTTTAGTGGTGAGATTTATTTTCTCTCTCTGGTAAATGAAATAATGGCTTACGAGCGAGAGAAAGGTAGGTGATGTTTATTATATACTCGAGGCTAATTTAGTCTTTTCGCTTTCATTAATTTTTTTTTAATTATGGGCACATTTTAAAACTCTTTTAACTAGGGGCCTCATATTATGGGTTATACATGGGTGGGGCCTTAGCCTAATTTTCTCATTTCCTTAATTTTTACCATATTGCAACAAGAAGTTCTTACATTCATTTTCATCGATTTAATGTAATTGTTACAATTGATTTAAGAATCCTATGGTTGGGAAACTAGTAAATGATCATTGTTTTATGGGCTGCATAAGGGTCATACAATAGTTATACATTGGACCCATTATCCTAATATTTTTGTAATACTTAATGTACTTTTAATTTGATTAGTGCTAATTAAAATGATTAAGATGACTAATCAGTATTAGTGAATGGATTCAGACTGAAGTCAAATGAATAAATTATTGAAAATTAATAGCTGATCTTTCTTGATTTTGAAGATGGAGAAGGATTATGGTAAAAAAATTGAAAAATTTGAAGAAAAATGGTGAAATCATTAGTCACAACACTACTAGAAACCTTTGTAATCAACTCCGATAACCATCTTTGTGAGGTTCAACATTTCGCTTGGTTCAAGGAGTCTCCACACGGTCGACTCTTCAATTCTGTAAAAACCATCAAATCGTTTTTCCCCATCTACGGCAGTGATGCGTTGTACCAACGATTTAATGTGTTCTACCGAGCTGCGTTTTACTAGTCAAAAGCTGCGCATAGCACCCAAGTACAGCTATTAACGGTGGATTTTTGGTAAAGCTCATATTCGTAAAATCATACCGAGAATCATGTATTTCTGACCATGTTAGCATGCATAAGAGTTATGTCTTCGCTTTTCGCCAAAAAAAAAACGAATTGCAGTTCCATGACCTCGATACATGTGGGCAATATCAGATCCTCTTGTTTAAGAGCTCTTGATATTCCATGTATCTTATACCGAGCAATTCAGCATCCTTTCAATATGTGCAATGCATTTGAAAGATGTCTGGTGCTGATTTTTCCCAGAATAATATATGATGTTGATTACATCATATCTAAATGCTCCTAGACATATTGCATGCTAGTATAGAGCAACTAATTAATTAATTCTAGTGCGACACTCAGTGTAAATCCCTAGAAAATAATTAATTAATTCTAGTGCGGCATTCACCGGTGGATCCCAAAAAAATTACACTAATTAAACCCTAATATTTACTTACGCCGATCCATGGCTTTTCCCAGCTGAATTCCATGAAATAGTAATGGATATTTACCTTTCAGGCATTTGGGGCACCTCGGGTAAGCCCCGAGCAAGAGGCACGGGTGTATTTAGTAATAATGCTCAAAGGAGCATCAAAAACATGGAAGAACTACGATTGGAAGTTTGATCAAAGAAGGAAAAGGAGGGAAGATAAAATAATAATAAAATAGGAACCGTGAGTGGTGGGCTCTGCATGGCTAGTCGGCCGCCCGTGCCACCGGTTCTAGCCGGCCCTCCCCCTCTTTTCCTTTATTTTATTAATATTAAAGATAAAATAATAATAAAATAGGAACCGTGAGTGGTGGGCTCTGCATGGCTAGTCGGCCGCCCGTGCCACCGGTTCTAGCCGGCCCTCCCCATCTTTTCCTTTATTTTATTAATATTATATTATTATTGTTTAGGGTTTTGTTGTTTCAAGGACTTCCTCTTTCGATTAAAACTCCTAAACCTTCCATAACTTCTCCATGGATTACATGGTTAGCAAAGCCCCGCAACCATCACGTCTTTCTACTATGAGAAATATTAAAATAATATTTTTTTTTATTATTTTTTTAATAGTGGTCCTTCCACCAAGATCAAGAATTTCAGTCAGACTCAAATTCTTCATAAAAGGATGAAATAATGCTCGATGGACCATCAGAAAATACTGAAATTCTCAGATTGGTTCACGGACAACATGACGACACGGGCACACCCCCATGACCGGTCATGGTCGACCCTTTGGCTTGCATAAGCCGGTCCCACTTCTTTTGATGATATTTGACCTAATTGATCATCCAAAGTCCATATTTGGTTCAAACTCTTTCCTTCAACTGGGGAGATGATTCATTCACCATCAAGTGGGCTCACGACCACCAAGGGCCGGTTCTACACCCCTTGCTCGGTCGAACTCACAAGTGTTGTTATCTCAAGCTTGTTGTCATATTTAGTTGTCAAAATTATATCTTGATTTCTTGTCTACAATTAGTTAAGTCTCGGATTAGGATAGAAGATGTGGTTGAGAAACAGACATCACGGCAATCATCATTGCGTTCTACCGTTTGAAGGCGAAGATCAACCGAAGATTTTGGAGAATTCCTTCAATAAAAGGTAAGGGAAGACTGAACCACTTATATCTCAAGTTATATTCATCTTTCTATTTATGAGACGATGTCGCATAACTAATTAGACTATTGTAAGCATATCAAGAATTTTGATTCAAGTTTATCTCGGTAACTAGTTCTCGAAATATATGACTAAGCTTAATGAACATTTGTTCATACTTGATGAATTTCGGTTAAGGACAATCCATTGTTCGTAATCTAAATTATGATTCAAGATTTCATTCGAAAATAGAATGGAACAGTGATATGTGTCATTGATGTTATTTGGGAATGTTTCGAATTTATATTAGAAAGAAATATAAAACGTACCGATATGTGCAGATTTGAATGAAGAAAAGAAAAAATTTGGATGGAATCAAAGTAAAAGACTGATTTTTTAAAGGTTCAAAACAAGAAGCTGCATGAAAGAATGATCAGAAGAGGTTTTCGGAAGGGGTTTTTTTATGGGAAAATGGCAGCGAAAAACTCAGAAAGCATAGAGAAAATTGTAGTGAGGAGGCTCTTCTTAGGTATATTGTTTGGCTGTGATTATTATGCTGAGTAGTGGACATAATTTTAGTTAAGCGCTGCTTAAATAGTTAGGGAGCTATCCGCAAATAAGTTTTGGTTATGAGGTTTGTCTCGACGCAGTTCACTTTTGAGTACTTTTGACAAGAACGAGTTTCACACAGGATTCATACACACGTATTATATGCAGTGATGCGCTGTGCCAACGATTTAATGTGTTCTAACGAGCTGCGTTTTACTAGTCAAAAGCTCGGCACAGCACACAAGTACAGTTATTAACGGTGTATTTTTGGTAAAGGTCATATTTGTAAAATCATACCGAGAATCATGTATTTCTGAAGATGTTAGAATGCATAAGAGTTATGTCTTCGCTTTTCGCAAAAAAAAAAAACGAATTGCAGTTCCATGACCTCGATACATGTCGGCAATATCAGAGCCTGTTGTTTAAGACCTCTTGATATTCCATGTATCTTATACTGAGCAATTCAGTATCCTTTCAATATGTGCAATGCATTTGAAAGATATCTGGTGCTAATTTTTCCCAGAATAATATATGATGTTGATTACATCATATCTAAATGCTCCTATACATATTGCATGCTAGTATAGAGCAACTAATTAATTAATTCTAGTTCGACATTCACTGTAAATCCCTAGAAAATAATTAATTAATTCTAGTGCGGCATTCACCGGTGGATCCCAAGAAAATTACACTAATTAAACCCTAATATTTACTTACGCCGATTCATGGCTTTTCCCGACTGAATTCCAGGGTAAGCCCCGAGCAAGAGGCACGGGTGTATTTAGTAAAAATGCTCAAAGGAGCATCCAAAAACATGGAAGAACTAAGATTGGAAGTTTGATCAAAGAAGGAAAATGAGGGAAGATAAAATAATCATAAAATAGGGACCGTGAGTGGTGGGCTCCGCATGGCTAGTCGGCCACCCGTGCTGCCGGTTCTAGCCGACCCTCCCCCTCTTTTCCTTTATTTTATTAATATTATATTATTATTATTATTATTGTTTAGGGTTTTTTTGTTTCAATGACTTCCTCTTTCGATTAAAACTCCTAAACCTTCCATAACTTCTCTATGGATTATATGGTTAGCAAAGCCCGCAAAACGCCCGTTGCAAAAGTGGTGTTACCCACCTCTTTTGATGATATTTGACCTAATTGATCATCCAAAGTCCATATTTAAACTCTTTCGTATCAAATCTAATTATACAATATCACCCATTCAATAACAATACTTTCTTTTAATCTTTCCATTCATTCAAGAGATGATCCATTCCAAGTTCCATAATTATACAAGACAAAACAAAAATATGGTCTCACGAACTCACATAACAATTTTGCCTTCTCTTGCTAAGTCAAATACGCCTCAACCGGTTCATAAAAATAAAGGCAACATTAAGTAAATGTGAGATACCCAAGAACAAGAATCTAATACGATCGGCACAATATCAATTAGAAGAACCTAACAAGTGAGTTTCTCGTAATTTAAAACCAATAAAACCGATAAAATTAGTTATCCATCACGTCTTTCTACTATGAGAAATATTAAAATAATATTTTTATATATTTTTTAATAGTGGTCCTTTCACCAAGATCAAGAATTTCAGTCAGACTTAAATTCTTCATAAAAGGATGAAATAATGCTCGATGGACCATCACAAAATACTGAAATTCTCAGATTGGTTCACGGACAACATGACGACACGAGCACACCACCATGACCGGTCATGGTCGACCATTTGGCTTGCAGAAGCCGGTCCCACCTCTTTTGATGATATTTGACCTAATTGATCATCCAAAGTCCATATTTGGTTCAAACTCTTTCGTTCAACTGGGGAGATGATCCATTCACCATCAAGTGGTCTCACGAACACCAAGTGCTGGTTCTACACCCCTTGATCGGTCGACCTAACAAGTGTTGTTATCTCAAGCTTGTTGTCATATTTAGTTGTCAAAATTATATCTTGATTTCTAGTCTACAATTAGTTAAGTCTCGGATTAGGATAGAAGATGTAGTTGAGAAACGGACATCCCGACAGTCATCATTGCGTTCTACCGTTTGAAGGCGAAGATCAACCGAAGATTTTGGAGAATTCCTTTAATAAAAGGTAAGTGAAGACTGAACCACTTATATCTCAAGTTATATTCATCTTTCTATTTATGAGACAATGTCGCATAACTAATTAGACTATTGTAAGCATATCAAGAATTTTGATTCAAGTTTATCTCGTTAATTAGTTCTCGAAATATATGACTAAGCTTAATGAACATTTGTTCATACTTGATGAATTTCGGTTAAGGACAATCCATTGTTCGTAATCTAAATTATGATTCAAGATTTCATTCAAAAATAGCATGGAACAGTGATATGTGTCATTGATGTTATTTGGGAATGTTTCGAATTTATATTAGAAAGTAATATAAAACGTACCGGTATGTGCAGATTTGAATGAAGAAAAGAAAAAATTTGGATTGAATCAAAGTAAAAGACTGATTTTTTAAGGGTTCATGCGGAAAGAATGATCAGAAGAGGTTTTCGAAAGGGTTTTTTTTATGAGAAAATGGCAGCGAAAAACTCAGAAAGCAGAGAGAAAATTGTAGTGAGGAGGTTCTTCTTAGGTATATTGTTTGGTTGTGATTATTATGCTGAGTACTGGACATAATTTTGGTTAAGCGCTGCTTAAATAGTTAGGGAGCTATCCGCAAATAAGTTTTGGTTATGGGGTTTGTCTCGACGCAGTTCACTTTTGAGTACTTTTGACAAGAACGAGTTTCACACAGGATTCATACACACGTATTATATGCAGTGATGCGCTGTGCCAATGATTTAATATGTTCTACCAAGCTGCATTTTACTAGTCAAAAGCTCGGCACCGCACACAAGTACAGTTATTAACGGTGGATTTTTGGCAAAGGTCATATTCGTAAAATCATACCGAGAATCATGTATTACTGACCATGTTAGAATGCATAAGAGTTATGTCTTCGCTTTCCGCAAAAAAAAAAAAAAAAAATCGAATTGCAGTTCCATGACCTCGATACATGTGGGCAATATCAGAGCCTCTTGTTTAAGAGATCTTGATATTCCATGTATCTTATACTGAGCAATTCAGTATCCTTTCAATATGTGCAATGTATTTGAAAGATATCTGGTGCTGATTTTTCCCAGAATAATATATGATGTTGATTACATCATATCTAAATGCTCCTATACATATTGCATGCTAGTATAGAGCAACTAATTAATTAATTCTAGTGCGACATTGTTGATGGTGGTTTTTAGTTCAGGTTAAAATTGTAAAACCTCGCATTTGATAGGCCGTCACTCTGCAAAGAGACAGAGCCATGTAAAAGTGATGAGTGTTCAACCTCTTCACTGGCACATTTATTGAGCAACTCAATATATTCACATGAAATTTATCCAGAATGGTGCATGTAGCAACAATCCCAGATATTCTGTAAATTTTGGCACCTTGCCTGTATTATTCAGTTAATATAAGTTTCCTTGAATGCTTTCTGTGCTGTGTTCCCCGGATGAACCCTTAATATTGATGTGGCATGACAATTTGTGTTCACTCGCAGCAGAGTATCACGAATTTCCAAGTATAAAAGTATTCAATCGGAAAGCATACTGCTCTCTGGCAAATAAATTTAAAAAAGAACTCTGTGTCAACACATATAATTTAATCAATTTTGTGATAATTCACAAGATTCAAATATTATCCTAACTAATTTGCAAAAATTAGGGTTTTGCGCCCTGCGCAGTATATTAGACCTCGCCTGTCGAAATTAAGCCTAGGCAATTAATCCGCCATGGATGAGTAGGTGCAAAATCCTACCCAAAATTAGAAAACATGGAATAAAAAGAGCCGCAGAATAGGAGCAGTAACAAAGGGAGGTGTGGCCATGCCATAGACTAGCCGGCGCCACTTGCAAGTGGCCACACCCCATGTTGCTCAAATGGCCCCTATTTCCCATCGACCAATCAGGTCGCTTTAAATCCGCCACACGCACACCAGAAGTGTGGCCACGCCCACGTTTGGCTAGCCCCTCTTTTTAATCGACCAATCAGGTCGCTCTAAACCTGCCACAGTATTAAAAGAGGCAAAATTGCGCCAGATGGTCACAATGCCAAATTGGCTTTCCAAAGTCGCGCCAATACGCTAATTGGCATGCCAAACGTACATGCCAAACGTGCCATTCCGCTCCGGCATACTAGTAACATGCCGAACATGCCATGCCTCGCCAATATGCTAATTGGCATGCCAAACATGCCAAACGTGCCACTTTGCCACTGAAGCATGCCGAACGTGGCAACGTACCATAAATAGCGCGCCAATGTGCTAACCCACTTCTTGTTCGTGGCCAAACGCCATAACATATTCCAATTAGGGTATTCTAAACACGGCTGTGCCTTAGTGACATTAGTCGAAACCCTAATTTCCAGTCGTGGCCCAATTATGCTACTTTGGCCCTACAACATGCCACGAGCCATGTGGGACCCGCCAAACCTTAAAAACGGCGCCATTCTACAATCACCCATGGCCATCCTTGCGCCTGTGGTTATTCCCATATTATGGCCAGCCATAATTCCTTTAATGTGGCCATGGCACCGATTACAAAAGGCGCCACCGCGCCGCGGCCATGCCACACATGCTAATTAGGGTTTCGATATGCCAAACCCTAATTTAGCTAAAGTTGCCACGCCAACTAAGTCAAGTAATTCTCCTAAGGCCTTAAGTTTGATATAGCAAGAGGCCAAATGTTGCCGGAGCCATATTTGGGTCTAACACCAATATGCCAAAATAGCTGTCATGGCTACGCCAGGAACCACTATGCCACTGGCATGCCGCTATATGCCACTAGACCATTGGCATGTGCCAATGACGCCACTGTGCTACCATCAGGCACCAACATAATGTGGCCATAATCAATGGCCATCCTTTCTCATGAGTTACGATCTCAGCCGTCCAAATTTGCCACATAATTGACAGGCCCGTGGCAAGTTTTGGGCGACCAACTAAGACAAGCCAAATAGCATCACATGCTATTCTCCTGTGGCGAGTCTCCTGACTTTGACTTGCCACACATAGAAACCTGCTACATGTTTTCCATGAAAAGACTTGTAGATGGTGGATTTTCAACAAATGTCAAAATCGTAAAATAATGATACTGCATGTTTCTGACACGGCTTTGAAACGAGAGTTTATTCCATTTTGTGAAATCTCACATATTTAAAAAAAAATCTCTCTTATGCTAGGGATTATCGTTTGTTTCTTAAACTAACGAACGCATATTCCTAAAACAAAAATTTCTTTTTTGGGCTCGGGCCCATAAGTCCTAAACCGACTAAAACTTGAGCCTCCGGGCGTCCAAATCAGCAGTTCTTCATCTCTCCATGCTCACGGGATGACGCTCTATCAGGGTCCTTACCCGAACATTTGCCCGTACATGACATCATTGGAGCAAATCGAGGATTCTGAAATTACCTTTTTGCAACTGAGTTTAACCACTGATCTCGGCGACTGAAAATCACCATTAAATGCTTACTGCGGAACATGACTGTCCCACACTAAGCAGGGGACTTAATGTTGATGGTGGATTTCCAACAAAGGTCAAAATCGTAAAATCATGATACTGCATATTTCTGACACGGCTTTCAGGCATGTGACGATTCATATTTTACGAGCCATGATGAATATGTTTCTCGAAAGGCCTCCACTAGCTGAGCGTTCGATACCTCACATTTCATCATGACCTCTATGTAGAATAACGTAATTGGGCGGTTCTCCGTAAGATTGAGAGCAACAACGCCTTCAGGACGTCGGTGACTCGTTGTTCCCTGACTACATAGAGAGACCCACCTCTAGATAGAAGAACGATTGGGCGGTTCTCCGTAAGATTGAGAGCAACAACGCCTTCAGGACGTCGGTGACACTTACTGCTCTCTAACTATGTAGAGAGACCGTGTATAGATCCAGGCGGTTCTCCGTAAGATTGAGAGTAATAACGCCTTCAGGACTTCGGCAACACTCGCTGTTTCCTGACTATGCACCTTTCAGAACGGGTATGACGCTTTAACTGGCTAATATCCCTTCTGTAATAGATTAATTCTACCGTGACATTCACCACTGAATTCCTAGAAGATAATCAATTTTATCTCATTACTCCGATTTCATGATCGAATCCATGACTGATCTCATGCAACGGTAATAGATAATCTCATTACTCCGATTTCATGATCGAATCCACGGCTGATCTCATGGGATGGTAATAACTTATTTCATTACTCCGATTCTATGGTCGAATCCACGATCCCATGTAATTGTAATACTCGTTTTATTATTCTGAATTCATGGTCGAATCCATGGCTGATCCTATGGATTGATAATAAAAAGCTACTCACTTTTATTACTCAGTTTCATGAATCATTCTCTACTGAATTTCATAAATTAGTAATAAATACTCAACAATCGGGCATCTGGACTACCACTGAGTAAGCCCCATAAAATGGTGCAAGTGTACTCGACAATGATGCACGAACGAGCATTCGAAAATATGGACAAATGAGGAATCCTACACGGAATAAGAGAGAGAAAATATTATTAAGATGATAAAGTGGCGCTTATGGGACCGGGCCCACCGGCCGGCCATGCCGCCGTGGCCGGTCCCCCACGCCCTTTTCCCTTATTTTAATTATTTTGTTATTTTCATGAACTCATGAAAACTCCTCCATTCCAGCAACTTTCATTGTTTGAGCAAAACTCACGGTTTCTCCATATTTTCACGGTTTCATCATGAAAAATAATATAAAATAGGGAAAGGTGTTGTGGGACTGGGCAACCTAGCCGCCGGCCATGACCTAGCCATGGACGGTCCCACATATTACAATCCCTAGTCTTTCATAATTATTATTTCCCTCATCTCATGAAACTCCTCCGTTTGAGCAAAATATCATGATTTCTTCATATTTTCTCAAATATTGCTCAAACCATGAAAAAACCAAAAACCCAAATGGTCACATGACCGACTAGGCTACTCACGCTAAATATTAAAATATCATTATTTTAATATTTTCCAAATATTGATCAAACGAGCAAAAGTTCTACTTGCTCATTCGAGCAAAATCGAGGATTTCAGTCAAAGACCGAACTCTTCTGAAAATTCAAGATATTGCTCAAACGCACATCAGAAAATACCGAAGCTCTCAGGACTGATACACAGACATTAGGGTGACATGGGCATGTTCCCTTGACCAGCCAAGGGCGGCTCTAAGGCTTGCAATGAGCCGTTCCCACACGTTTTCACAATTTTGACCTAATTTGCACAATTGCTCATATTGGGTCCAGACTCTTTCCAACCAACTTGGAATTTCTTGGTCGGTCCCTCACTTCTCCATAAATTAGGTTTTATTAGCTAATGCTCAGACGAGCACTATTTTAAATAAATGATGAAACCGGCATTTAATCATCATTCTTTCACCAACCAGTCAACTAAGGACTCTGGTGCACGACCACTCGAGCATTCGGGCACCACATGGTTGTCCATTATTCCACGTGGTCAGTCCCTCCCTCACTCATGACCTATTTTCAGCAATTCATCAATTAACGAACAATTGATCAAAAATTAGGGTTTCGAACAAACGCTCAACAAATCATCATTCTGAGCAAGTTCAAGCACTAAATAAATTTATGTTGATCTAGCAAAAAACACACGGATTAATTATATAATATTTGGTAATCTACCAATATTTTAATTAATATTTCATTGGGTCACGTCACCAATAAATAATTCGTCGAATTGAGCAATTACTCAGTTGCTCGAATATTGATCCAACTATCAATATTCAGTAATTTATTCGTCGAATTGAGGAATACTTGCTCAATTGCTCAAATATTGATCAACTATCAATATCCAGTAATTCGTCGAGTTGAGCAATACTTGCTCAATTGCCCAACTATCAATATTCAGAAATTTGTCGAATTGATCAATACTTGCTCAATTGCTCGAATATTGATCCAACTATCAATATTCAGTAATTCTTCGAGCAATACTTGCTCAGTTGCTCGAATTTACAATATTCGAGCAATGTCTAACATGTTCCATTGAGCATTCGATCACTCATGCTCGATTCAACAAAACTTAGATTCACTATCTAAACTATCAAAAACTGATTAATAAAATACACGCCTGTCATGCAGACTCCACGATTCGTGAGACTTCAATCACGTCACATAGGGGATATCAATTAGGGTTTTGGTCTGGCGGCCTACGGCACGTGGATCCATCCACAATGAGAAATGTGAGTAAGACGTGCAACGGTTGAAGGAGTTAGCAAAGTAGTGGGTGGACGGTTAACCAAGTCTCCGCACGACCTGGAACTAGTTTCACCACGATCTCCCACTTTCCCACTCTTTCACTCATGAAACCGTCACACTTACTGGGATCAATGTGTTCGTTATTCTGACAATATAAATAAGTCTCTGGATTCATGATTGAACAACAATTTTTTGAGCAATCACTCTCAGAAATTTCATCAATCGACCAGAGCTTATTCACAGAACTCAACATTCAGTAGTTCATCAATTTTGCAGAAACCTTCAACACATCCATAATCCTTGATCATCATTGATCCCACACAATTCTCAGCTTCCCTCCTACAGATCAAACCATCTCCCTCTTTGTGACTGAATTGACTCTGGTTCGGCCATTGACTTGGTTTAGGCCGGAGTCTTACAGATTGATCTCTCGAATCTAAGCACTCTCTTTGCAGTGCATCTGTGTGAGGTTCAAATTTTGCTCGTTTGAGGAGTCTTGTCCACACGCTCGATTCTTTACTTCCCTAAAAAACCAGCAAACCGTTTTCCCCCATCTACAGATTGGCGACCACAGTGGGAGATTAATCTCTCAGTTGCAATCTCAAACTTTCACAAAATGGTTGATCTTAGGTCAGGCTCGGTTACAAATCCTAACACAAACAACGCTAGCACTATTAACAATGGTGGCACTCCAGAAACTACTTCCAACATCGGTGCTGGTGATACCACTCCTCCTCAAAACAACATTGAATACCATCCCCTGTTCGGACGCTCTCCCGAAGAAATCATAGAAAATCCACCTACCATAGGTGATCTCAAGAAGGTGCAAGAGACTCTCACCAAAAATCAGATTGACATGGCTGCAACACAGAAAGAGCTGTGCAATTATCTCAAAACCCTCACCGACAAGATGTCAGAGAAAACTCAAGAGAAAGGAAAATCCAAAGAAAAATCTTCGGCTGCTGATCCTGAAGTCACTCCAATCCATGTAGTGGATGGTGATGAAGTCCACAAGGCTGCAGATAACCCACAAACAAAGGAACCTGCAGGCTTCATCGCTCGTGAGGACCTGGAACACTTTATGGGGGATCGAGGAAAAGACAAAACACCATATGTTCACTGTCATCAACCTCCATATCCTGCTGCCACGCAAAGAATTCCTCTCCCGAAGGGCTACATTTCTCCAACGTTCATACTGTACAACGGAACGGGGAACACTCGAGAACATGTTTCTCGATTCTTAGAAGCACTAGGAGAACATGAACACAATCATGTCGTCCTTTTGAAGGAGTTCTCAAAGTCTCTTACAGGCCGAGCATATACTTGGTACAACAACATTGCACCAGGGAGCATCACTGGATGGGGAGAAATGGTTAATGCCTTCTACCGGAAATACTTCTTCATCTCAGAGCAGATCGCTCTTTCTGATTTAGGAAAAATGTCTCAGAAGACAATGAACATCCGAACAATTATGTGAAGAGGTTCAGAGTCAAAGCTTTGGATTATCATGACCCGAATGTCACTGAACAACAACTGGTGGACTTGTGCATCAACGGAATGATCCCGGTCTACAGAGCCTTGCTGGAAAATCTCTGGTTCCAGACTTTCTCAGAGCTTCATGAAGCAGCCAAACGATCAGTGACTACTACACCTGCTTTACTGGAAAGAGCAAAGTCTGCAAGGTCGAGGAACCTCGAAGCAGCCGAAGCCTAGTCAACAATCAGTACAATCTCCAGCCTTCAACAAACGTTGTTGCTGAAAGGAATGAAAGGAAAGCCGAGACACATCATCAGAGCGCTTCTCCAACATCCCAGGCTCCTCTGAAGGCGCAAAGAAAAGATAACCAATCCTGAAATGCACAAACCTCGACCCGGCATCAACGAACGAGGAAATGATCAGACAGACTCAAACTTCTCTCTTCTCATGAAGGAGTGATCAAGTTACTGGAAGTCTGGGTTCAAGATAGTGCAATCAAATTGTCGTTCATCAGGAAAGAGCCAATTGAAGAAGAAATGGAGAATCCCAGAAGCCTGCCCATCTCGGAAATATTCCTTGAACCTTCATCCACAAACAAGGAGATGCATGACTGGGGACTGCTCACCACAGTGCATCTCAAAGGAAATGAATTCAGAAGAGTGTTAATTGATGTTGGCACAACTATCAATATTATTTCTTTGAAGACTCTCAGAGCTGCAAGCATCACTCGACAAGAATCCATTCATGCTCCTGTATTAGTCAAGGATCACGAAGGAATATCCAGTGATGCATACGGTTTCATCACTCTCAAAGTAATCAGGAAGATCCAGGATATGGCGTGGTCTTCCGACGAGCGTGGATCCACACTGAAAAGATGGCTACTGACAAAGCGTCTTTGGTTGCACATATCTCCGAAGAAAGTTCTGATCCAGGAGATTTGGCGGGCATTCTATCATCAAAGCACTTGGAGGAATTTTGAACTTTGACGAGGTTGAAGCAAGAACCTGCAAAAGATGCATAGACATTCATCAAGAGGTTCCGCACTCAGGCAAGTCTCATTCATGCCATGTCTATGTCATTTATTTACTCACATGCTATCATAGCAGGGGGACTCAATTCTGCTGGCAACTCTGCTATTGCAAAACGTTATGAATGGATAGCTCCTCCTCCTCTCCGAATCGAGCATCTCACTGAGAAGTTCATTACTGAGATGATATCCAAAAATCAGAAAGCTTTGGGCGTTTCTCCATAGTCTTGCAGGAGCGTCCATGTGTGCCACAAAATCAGAAAGCTTTGATGTTTGCACGAGTGTGGAATTCCACCGCAAAAGGAATGCTGGATCAACAGAAGATACTCGGAGTCGAGACGATCAAACCTAAGACATGCTCAAGGGATATGCCGCTTCAACGCTCAAGCATCTAAGAAGCCTTCAAATTGTACTCCCAATCAAAGAGTACACCTTCTATAATGGCGCTTCTAGCTTCAGCACAAATATTTCGAGGATGACACACTGATTCAAAGTTTAAGTGAACTACAATCGTTAAGTCTTCACTATCTCCATGACCAGACTTCTGAAGCAGATGCAACCTCCTTCTTCCATGAATGACACTAACTCCTTCAACATACACTAGGCAACCTGAGGTGATTCCGTGAAACTTCATCAACCGAACTTCTCTACATCACAAGTGTGGATGGGTAAAAACGGTTCGCCGGTTTTTGGGAAGTGGAGAGACGAGCGTGCTGTCGAGACTTCTCGACCGGGCAAAATATTAATCCTCACACAGATGCACCGCTGCCAAGGGGGTGCTTAGATTCGGGAAATCAATCTGTATGACTCCGGCCTAAACCAAGACAATGGCCGTTCCAGAGTCAATTCGGCCGCAAAGAGGGAGATGGGTTGATCTGTAGGAGGGAAGATGAGGATTGTGTGGGATCAGTGATGATCAAGGATTGTGGGTGTGTTGAAGGTTTCTGCAACATTGCCGAACTGCTGAAGTTGAGTTCTGTGAATAAGTTTGTATCGAGTTGTTGACGGATAATGATAATGCTGATGATGATATTGTCCTCGATTTAGACTTATTTATATTGCAAGAATGATGAACCACTGATCCCTGTAAGTGTGACGATTTCTTGAGTAAAAGAATGGGAAAGTGGGAGATCGTGGTAAAGTCAGTTCCATGTCGTGTGGAGACTTGACTGATCGTGCACCCACTACTTTGCTAACTCCTTCAACCGTTGACACAACTTACGCACATTTATCGTCGTGGATGAATCCACGTCTTTGTAGGCCGCCGCCCAAAACCCTAGTTGTTATCCCCCAATTTGACGTGATTGATATCTCACGAATCGTGGAGTCTGCATGACAGACGTGTATTTAGTTTGTCAGTAGTTGACTGATTAGGCAATGAGTTTAGGTTTTGTTGAATTGAGCATGTTTGACAAATGCTCAGCGATTCATGAATGTTAATGTTGCTCGGCTGAGCAAATATTTTAAATTCAACGAGTTGTTGAATATTGATGAGTTACTGAATATATGTGGATTATTCTAGCAACTGAGCAAGTATTGCTCGATTCGACGAAATACTGATAAATTACTGAATATTGATAATTGGGTCAATATTCTAGCAACTGAGCAAGTATTGCTCAATTCGACGAATTACTGAATATTCGAGAATTTGACGTGCAATTGAGCAAGTATTGCTCAATTCGACAAATTACTGATGAATTAATAATTTGACGTGCAATCGAGCAAGTATTGCTCCTTTCGACAAATTACTGATAGGTTACTAAATATTTATAGCTGGATCAATAGTTGAGCAAATGTTGCTCAGTTCGACGAAATATTTATTGGTGACGTAACCCAAAAATATTAAAATATTGGTAGACTACCAAACATTATATGATTAATCCGTGGATAAATAGATAAATTTACTTAGTGTTTGAACTTGCTCAGAATAATGATTTGTTAGGCGTTTGTTCGAAAACCCTAATTGTGATGGATTGCTCATTATTCGACGAATTGATGAAAATAGGTCATGAGCCGAGGAGGGACCGATCACATGAGCCCATGGACGTCCATATGATGATCGATTGCTCGAGTAAGCGTACACCAGGGTCCTCAGTTGGAGAGTTGGTGAAAGAATGATGATTAAATGCTGGTTTCACCATTTATTGAATTACTGTTAGGTTCAACATTAGGCAAAAACCTAAGTATGAAAGATAAGGGACCGACCAAGAGAGCATGGGGCCGGCTCTTGGTGGTCACGGGACCAGCTGTTGTCCGTTTGAGCAATCCCCGGGTCGGTTGGAGAGAGTTTGGGCCCAATACAAGCAATTCAGCAAATTAGGTCAGAATTATGAAAACATGTGGGACCGGATTTGTGCAAGCCCTAGGAATAACCCTAGTCGGTCATTAAGGCATGTACGTGTTGCCATGGTGTCCGTGTCTCCGTACTGAGAGTTCAGTATTTTCTGATGTGCGTTCGAGCAACATTGTGAATTTTCAGAAGAGTTTTATCTTGACTGAAATTCTTGATTTTGTTGGAATGATCATGTATGCTCAATTGATCAATATTTTATAAATACTAAAATAAGAATATTTTAACATTTAAAATTATCGTGAGAGGCTAGCCGGTCACGTGACCATGTTGGCTCTTGAATTTTCATGATTTGAGCAAAATTTTAGAAATTATGAAGAAATCATGATTTTTGCTCAAACCAAGGAGTTTCATGAATTCGAGGAAAATAATAATTATAAAAGACTAGGGATTGCAGGGTGTGGGACCGGCCACGGCTAGGGCATGGCCGGCAAGCCTTGTTGCCCGGTCCCCACTCCTTTCCCTATTTTATAATATTATTTTTTCACGAATCCGTGATGATATGGAAAATCCATGAGTTTTTGTTGAAACGGAGGATTTTCATGAGTTTAGGAAATAATAATTATAAAAAGCTAGGGATTGTGAGGTGTGAGACCGGCCATGGCTTGGGCATGGCCGTCCGGCTATCTTGCCCGGTCCCTCACACCTTTCCCTATTTTATAATATTATTTCATGAATCCATGAAGTTATGGAGAATCCATGAATTTTGTTGAAACCAAGGAGTTTCATGAAATTGGGGAATAATTATTATAATAGGCTAAGGATTGTAAGGTGTGGGACCGGCCACGGCTAGGGCATGGCCGGTCGGCCATGTTGCCGGTCCCACACACTTTTTTTTATTTTATAATATTATTATTTTTTCATGAATCCATGAAGTTATGGAGAGTTCATGAATTTTGCAAAAACAAGGAAAGTTGCAAAAATCAAGGAGTTTTTCATGAGTTCATGAAAATAACAAAATAGGGTAAAATAATGAAAGAAGCATGGGACCGGCCACGGCTAGGGCATGGCCGGCCGGTGGGCCCGACCCCTGGGCGTTCCTTATTATTATTTTATTAATATTTGTTGTTTTCTCTTGTTTTGCGTAGGATTCCTCATCTATTCATGTTTTTGGATGCTCGTTCGTGTATCCGGGTGCTCAGTCGTGCATCATTGTCAAGTACACTTACACCATTTTTCGCGGGGCTTACTCAGGGATGGTCCAGATGCCCGGTTGTTGAGTATTTATTGCTAATCCATGGAATTCAGTGTAACATAATTCAAGAAACGAGACATAAAATAAGTAGTTATTTATTATCATTCATAGGATCAGCTGCGGATTCGACCATGAACTCGGAATAATAAAATAGGCATTACCATTCCATGGGATCGTGAATTCGACCATAGAATCAGAGTAATAAAATTACCTATTACCATTTCATGAGATTAGCAGTGAATTCGATCATGAAATCGGAGTAACGAGATAATTTGTTGTTGCCATTCCATGAGATCAAGTTGTAGATTCGATCATGGAATCGGAGCAGCTGTTATTGCCATTCCATGGGATCAGGCCATGGATTCGACCATGGAATAGGAGAAATTGTTATTGCCATTCCATGGGATCAGGCCGTGGATTCGACCATGGAATAGGAGCAATTGTTATTGCCATTCCATGGGATCAGGCCGTGGATTCGACCATGGAATAGGAGCAATAATAGATTATTCTGGGAATTCAGTGGTGAATGTCGCGGCAGAATTAATCTATGTGCATAGTCAGGAGACGGATAATCCTGAGGGTGCTCTCAGACACTACGGAGAACACCCGAGTCTATACGCGTCGCTCTACATAGTCAGGATCAATGAGTATCACTATCCTGAAGGCGTTGTTGCTCTCAATCTGACGGAGAACCGCCCAATCGTTCTTCTATGCAGAGGTGGGTCACTCTCCTGTAGTCAGGGAACAGTGAGTATCACCGACGTCCTGAAGGCGTTAAGCCCTCTCAACAAACAATTATGTAGGAGGACCGCCCAATTCTATTATTCTACATAGAGGTCACAATGAAATGTCGGGGATCAAACACTCAGCTAGTGGAGGCTTTTCGAAAGACATATTCATCATGGCTTCGTAAAATATGAATCGTCACATGCCTGAAGCCGTATCAGAAACATGCAGTATCATGATTTCACGGATTTGACCTTTATTGAAAATCCACCATCAACATTAAGTCCCCTGCTTAGTGAGGGACAGTCATGTTCAGCGGTAAGCATTAGATGGTGATTTTCAGTCGACGAGATCGTGGTTGAACTCAGTCTACAAAGGAAGTTTCAAAATTCTCGATTTGCTCCAATGGTGTCATGTACGAGCAAATGTGCGGTCGAGGACCCTGATAGTGTGATAGAGTGTTATTTTGTGAACGTGGAGAGGTGAAGTGCTGCTGATTTGGTTAGCTAAAAGCCTAGTTTTGATCGATTTAGGATTTTCGGGCCCGAGCCCAAAAAAGGAAACTCGTGTTTTATTAGGTTTTGGAAATAAAATTAATATAAAAGGTAAGTAACCCTAAAAATTTTATTATTTGATCAATTGAGCACCTCCATCTCTTCATCACCTTCACGTGTGCAGCAGGGAGGAAAAACAAACTCGCCGGAAAACCAGTGTCGATCACCGTCCAGCCAGTTTCCGACCGGCAAAAGGTAAGTTCGAACTTTTTTTGTTCTTTTTTTTGTATGTACTATGATTCATGAGTTGTTCACAAAACAAAAAATCCCTTAGTTGCAAGCATGCGTAGGATTTATGAAGAATTTTAGAAAACGTATGAATGCCCGTCTTTTCGTTAGTTTAGGAAACGATCAAAAATCCCTAATAAAGAGGAGATACATAAAATTTTGTATTGATGTGGTATAGTTGCAGTAGTAAAAGTTTTGTTTATTAGGTTTCATGAAAACCCAAGTTTGTTTTTGAAGCATGAACTTTGCAAATACCTTTGGAAACGTAGGTTTGTTCGTAAAAGTAACAAATAATAATCCTTAGAGTCAAAGGAATTTTGAAAAGACCTGGAGTTCATGATAAAGTTTATTTGTAAACTTTTAAAATTTATTTGGAACATGTGGACTTTTACAAAAATAGAAAAAACCCTGGTTTCGTGACGGATGCTCGTTTGAGCAAAAAAAGTGTTTTTTTTTATTTACGTGAGTTATTAACTCACGTTTTTTTTTTTTAAAAAGGCGCGTGACTCACGCTTTATTAACTATACATCAAGTTTTGATTTATGAAAGTGACTCACGCTTTATTAAATATACATCGAGTTTTGATTTATGAAAAATTGTTGAAAGAAAACAATTTATGAGTTGATGAATTCGTAGTGTATGTGGAAGTTTGGTGATTTTATAGTGTATGTATACGTAAAAATCAGCGAGTATTCACATGGAAGGTTGTGTGAATTATTCATAGTTTCATGAAAAGTCAGTGTTGACTCTTGAATAATATGTTTTATGCTCGACTTTGCAGGTTTGAAAGAACGAACAAGTCTTGGGGTTTCACGTTGTTATCACTAAGCTTGTGAAATCATAAATAGGTAAGAGTTCAGGATTACCAATTTTGCAGACGCTGATTGTGAGCATCGTAATTGTTTGATTGCTTTAATTCCATTGTACCGATGAAATTCGCGTGGAATGTTGCAGCTGTTTGGCAAAGATAACTCGATTCCGTAATGATACTGAAAGCGACGTTTCCAGAGAAGACACTTCTAGAGATGGTGACTGCTCCATGGATGACGATTCTGGAACTTCTCAGGGGAATGAGGAAATTCCCAAACCCAAGAACATTCCAAACATCGAAGACAGATTCTTTGAATATTTGTATAGGCCTGAAAAACGTCCTTTAGGTTCTTCATTTCGGTTGCTCATAAATCCCAGGACTACTACTCAGAATAAGTTGGTGTCTCCTCCAGCAATAATTCGGTTCTATTTGGAGGGGAAACATTATTCAGCTTCTCATGTGGAACTCAAACTTTCTCGGAAGCCATTGACGCATTTTTCTGGATGGGCAAGGCATATGTTAGGCTACAGACGTGTGAGGACTTTACTGGATAGTGCGCAGGTGACACGAGCCATTCAAGCTGCTGGAGATTTGATCATTAATCATGATATACCAGGTATCGTGGCTTTGCTTGCTCATTGGTGTATTCCTACTCACACCTTCATATGCAGATGGGGAGAGTTCACAATTACTTTAGAAGATGTGGTCACTTTGTTGCATCTTCCAGTCGTCGGAAATTTCCCTGGAGAAATCTCGACAGAGGAGAAGCTGATATCTCGTACTTTGGAAACTAAGATGCACGAGTTTAACGAGTCTCCTAAATTTTGCTATGCTCAAGGTTGAGATACTGGTGGCCGAGAGATGGAATTCCTGAAGAACATGTTGATAATACTCTGTCCATTGCTGCTTTCTTGTGCTTGTGGCTTTCCAGAGATGTTCTCGAGGACAGTGGATATTTGTTGAAGCCGTTGGTGATACCCTTCGCCATTAGGGTGGCCAAAGGTGAGAAAATTCCGATTGGTAGCTTGTTTTTAGGTTCACTGTTTGCCAACTTGGACTCTTTGGTTATTGATTCCAGTGTCTCTAACGGTTTCATGAAAATTGAGACATATGCTAATACCATGTTCCTCCAAGCTCTGATGTGGGAGCATCTTGATAGGTATGCTCCGATTCCCCGTAGTATTTTGCAAGGGCCCAACGTCGACACTCGCCATGCTTTTCTCGAGAAAGACAATGCCAGGATCATGAGGTGGTCTACAAAGCAGCTGCAATACAAGATATGTATCACTGATATTCTGGATATTGAATCCGATTTTAATTTTCGCCCTTGGGTGTCTGTCCCTGATCTCTTCTCACAATTGATCACCTTCAACACTGCTGAAGAAAATATCACATTGAAGACTGGTGCTGATTTGAATGACGGAGAGAGATCCTTTATATTAAGTTGCACTCCTGGCCACCTAGTATCAGTAATGCATGGAGAATTCAGAGCAGAGGAATATAATATTGACAGGATAGCTCGGCAAATGGGCGTCGACCAATGTATCCAAGGTTACCGAATGAAAAAACCATCAGTTGAGTATTTGAAGGCCAATCTAGATTGCACTCACGTGGAGGGGAATGAGTATTTATCCCCATGCTCTGATCGTGCTAGTTTTGTGACTCCGAGTTACATAGACTTCTGGCGTCAGCAACTTGAGCGTCTGTATGCTTTCGTGATGGATGTTAAGTCCGCAGTGCAAGATTTCCCTTCTTTTGACTCCATCAATGCTCGACCAAGACTAAAGTACCTTTCTCGTGGTGACAAGAGTAAAACATCCTCGGAATGCGCACAGGTAGGCCTCTTTTCTTCACGATTGGTGAGAGTAAGATATACGTATTTTTAATCATTCGTTGATTTTGTGTAGGATGGTCGTGCTGTGAGGCCTCGAATCTGTGTAAACTTCTTAGACCTTCAAGAAAGTCCCCAGGGTGGAGAAGGAAGGAGTAAAACAGCTCATAGAATGATACCGAATAAAGTGCAGTCCCCTGCCGTTTCTTTGGTAAGTTGTTAGCATTCCCCTTATCATTGCGGCTTTCTTGTCCATATAATCAGGATCTTAGAAAAGTATTACTAATTCATTTCAGAATTTTGCTCCATCGGTTATTGACGGTCTTCATATTTCCTCTATACGAACAACTCAGGAATCCAGCGTTGATGGAGAGGTTGATGTGAGTATCCTTTCGTGTAAGTGAGTTCGGCATATCTTTGAATGAAATAATGATGATTATTGTTGCTGGATCCAGGAGGAGATTGTTGTGGAAAGCCAACACAGTCATGTTATCCATTCGTCTTCGAATAGTAGTGGGAAAGAGAATTCTCCAGAATCGCGACTGAATGGAAATAATGGTGCTCCTCATGTGGATGCCGACCCTGTTAACCCTTCGAATGGATTGGAGATTCCCCAAGTAAGTATCCACTTTGTGTCATCTTCATAGAAGTGTAGGATTGATGATTTGTGAATGGATGAATGAAAATCCCAATAAATATACAAGAAATTTTGCCGAAATACGTCATCAGAAAAATCCATACCCCAGTTTTTAGTAAAAATGCTGTAGAATCTTCATTCGAAGTCGGATTTTCGCGATCTGCATATGTATCTTGAAGCCCGGAAAATTTCCAAGTTCTCTGTAAGAATATTTTTGAGTTTTGAGCATGTTTAGGGCTTGAAAAAGGCGAAACAGTAAGCTTCCAGGAGACTTTCAGAACTTTTTCAGATTGCGTGTTGCTCAATATTTCGGCCACATCTCCTTGATCGCTTCTTCAATTGCTTTGAATTTTTATATGTTGTAGATGACATCCATACGAAGAGAATGGTATATGACCCAACCTTAGATTCTTTACCAATTGTTCCCAGTTCGTCGTCTTATACAGAGTATTATAAAATTTTCCCGACGGACTAATTGAAAAGCGTGTCTTATAACTTTTATGCTATTTGCTCATGTCTTGGACGCATAGTGAAGAACTTAGATAATGTTAGTTCACTTACATGCTGGACTTTATGATTGTGTTGAGTTTTCATGCTTGTACCGCTCTAATCCCGTGTAATTTTCTTATTAGGTGCCAAATGCCGAAGCTGAGAATAATGAGACCAATAATGATGATTCGAGCAATCTTGGCGCTGTTGATAGTGAGACAACCATCTATGCACTTCAAGGCCATGAGATGGTTATTGCTGATATTGTTGAGGCAATTGAAACACCAACGGTGATTGCTTCAGGAACAGAAGAAGTTGTGCCTATGATTGTTGAAGTTTCTCCTGAGATTGAGAACCGTATAATAGTGCATGAATACTCTACTGCAGGGGTTGGTTGTGAGACTTCATTTGTTGCTTCACTCCAATATGTATTTGTTGGTGGATTCGGAGTCCCCATAGGGTATGCCAGCATGTATGAGAAGTTGTGGAAGATGTATAGCCTATCGTCGTTTCAAGAGATCCTAAACGTAGCTACTTCTTGACCATGCAATTAGGAAACATATTGCGTGTTATAGATGATTGATAGGGTGTAGAATACACCTTATTTACTGTCTATTGTTTATGCTTTCTCTGCTATATTTTCTTGCGAATTATGTACTTTACGCGTGTTTTGAGTTATTAGGTACTCTGGAGTCATACGGAGAAAAAGAAGAAGAAATCATCCAATTTGAGCAAAAAGGGCTAAATTGTCATTTTATGGGCGGACACTATCTAGAGCCAAGTCATGGTTAAGGGGCAACTCTTTTGGAGGAGCACTAAAGACAGCTCAGCTAAGGATAAGGGGAAACCCATTCAAATGTTAAAGGCATCCGGTTAGGTACTCAAGGCACCTATGTAAGCTAGCTTGGGATGTTATTGGTCGGCCCATATTAGTGCCTGTGTCCCACCCAATTTGTATAACCTAAAATTGAGTTCTCTCTCAATTATTATTTTTTCACCTGAAACTGAGAGGAAGGAAGAAAAGCTGCGCAAGCCGCTCTGGCATATGCTGAAATCGAAAGATGGGTGAGGGTTCTTGATGAGAGATCGAGAAATTATGGCAGAGAAGATGTTAATCGAAGCAAATCATGGTGTTGGTCGATGTAATTGATGAAACAGAGATGAGTCCGAGATTGGAAGGTGGAACTAGGGTTCCTGAGATGAATGTTGCTTCGACTAATGGTGGTATTGATTAGCTCGACAGAGAGGAAGAAATTGGGTTTTGATGTGATTCGAAGAACTGAGATCGGTGAATTACAGGGAGGAGATTGGGTTTTGTTGTTGATGGTCTGAGATCGAGAAGTTAATGATGATACAAAAAAAAAAAAAAAGTTTACGAGAAGACCCTGATGCTTATGATATCTGTTGAATAAAGAAGATGGGTTTGATGAATTAGGCAAAGAATAATGGTGATGAAGTGGTTACTGAATCTGCAGTCGTTGAGTGAAGAAATTAGAAATGTTTTCATGTCACAGAGATGAGCAAAGGGGATCTGCTGTTGATTGTGTTAAGAACGAAGAATTAGAGATGGGTTTAGTAAGAAGATGAAGCTGCCGCTGCCAATGAACAGAGATGAACAAGACAATGATGGTGCTATTGAGATTGATGTTTCGATTGAAGTTCCTGCTACTCGTGAATCAAGAATAGGTTCAGTTTTGAAAAGGGTTATAGACGAATGTTTTAGGAGATGAATGTATGATAAATTGTGTGCAGGAATTGAAGAAAATAATGGCCTGAAATTGGCCGGGGAAATCCCAGAAAACAGCCGAGACTCCGTCGGATTTTAATGCCGACGATTCGACTCTTACCGGCCGATGACCGATCCAACTCAGCTGAGTAAGACCAGTTAGCCGAGTAAGATGTTGACTCGGTGTCTGACTTCTCTTTCCTTGACCCGGTTGACTAACTGAGACTGTTAGTTTTGACAGTTAACTATAACAACATCTGTGACGGAATATTCTGTCATCAGATATGAATATACCAGTACCGGCGGTGGCTTTCTAGGCCGATTTCCGGTGATCCAAGGATTTCTCCGGCGATCCAACTTGTGCAGAATTTTGTGAAGAATATTCTAGACTCATGGGTGTGAAGACTTGGATTTGGAATTAGATGAAGAATCGGACTTGAATTTGGAAAGTGAAGATGGAAGATTTGAAAAAGACTTGGACTTGGAAGTTGAGCTATAAAGGGGAAGGGATTCTATTCCTTGGAAGATTTGGAGAGCATTGAAGCCTATAAATAGAGAAGTTCTCTACTACACTTTTACACACCTTTTACACACACAACACTTCTCTTTTCTTTATTCTTTGTGTGAACTCCTTAACATGAGTAGTTAATTTTATTATTGATTGAGGATGAATTCCTAGTTCTTAACATATGATTTGAGTTTTGTTTTCAATTCTATCTTGAAGTTTTTCACATGATTATCGTTTTTTTACTAATAGGAATGTTTATACATTCATGGTTGATTGATAGATTGTTTAGAGTGCATGCTAAATTGATTTGTTAATTTGATCTAAAGCTAGTGAAAGTTAGGGGATAAGTAATCGTTTCTTGACTCTTTACACAAGTAGCAAACACGAGACCTTACGGAGGGATTCTGTGGAGCAATTGTGTGTGAAAACAACGTTAGCAAGTAGACCTTGATCTAAGAGTCTACCTATTAATATCAACCTAATAAGTTCATAAATCTTAATGCGTTTATTTAAATTACATCTTGAGTGATTTACTACTAGGTGGTTTGGTAAATAGAATCCGGTAGTCGAGAACTTCCGTATCCGGTGATACAAGGGATTTAGGGGTTTAACACTGATATAGCTGCTTTACCTACGGTTGGTGATAATCTATGACTAATAAAAGGTGGAAAAGAACATAACTTGAATCATTGTTCAACGAAGAAAGATTCCTTGATCTAACTTCTCTTATTGATTTCAAATTTATCTTTGAATTGCTTTATTTTCTTTTGCTTCATAAAACAAAACCCTCCTTTGTGACAATTTTACAACTAAAAATCTCTTGCTCCTCATGGGAACGAACTTGACTACACTATATTACTTGTTAATTAGGTGGAAAGATATTGATTAATTTGTTTTGGTTACGACACACATCAAATTTTGGCGCCGTTTCCGGGGAGCAGCGGATGATTTTAGTTGTTCTTTTTATTTTTATTTTTGCTTTATTCTTGCTTTGTTAGATTCTATATCGTATCTAACTTAGTTTTTGAGAATCTTATTTCAGGAACCAGTTTTCCATGTATGGTGGACAAGAGCAAGCATATTACAACAATCAATACGGTTTTCAACCTCAACATTATGGCAACTTCCAACCATCCTTAGGATACAGACTTTATGGGTATTCTCATACATATCAACAACCTTATGACGGGTATGTAAGTGAACAATCACTAGGACGGGAGGATAGTTATGATTCTAAATCTATTCGTGATCTCCTTGGTGTAAGGCAACCTAGTTTGAGGGAACTTGAGAAAAGGTTCTATCAATTGATCGATGAAGGCCTAGCATTAGATGAAGAAATTCTTGAAGCTAAAAGAGCTTTAAGAATGGAGCGTGAAAAACGTTATTATATGGGTTACGATGATGATTTTGAACCTTATGAAAATTATTGTAACAAGGATAAAGTTATTCCAACTCCGGATCATAATAACGACCCTTCACCTATTCAAAAGGAGGAGATTGGGTGTGACTTAACTATTGTTATAAACGGTGTAACACCCGCACAAGAAGATCTTACAATCTATACCGATGAAAATCATTTTAGCGAATGGCCCGATTCCGATGATGAAAATGTTGAAGAGATGATGCTCGATAATGAAACCAAATTGATTGATTTTGTGGAAGACCCAATTGAACTTGCCAATGATTTTAATGATGCCAAGACTTTGGTTAAGGTAGACAATAACGACGAATGGTTGCAAGATTTGATAGAGGACCACGATATACAAGAGGTAAGTAATTCATATGAATTCTCTAAGGATGAAGAGGATTCCACAAAACAAGAGATTGTGCAAGGTTTGTATAACCCTTTGCCTATTGATTCTTCTCCTTTACCTCTTATTGGTTTGAATGTATGTGCTTCGAAAGTATTTTTGGATGATTTTGTTTCTAAATATCCACCATTGGAAACACTTGATGCTAACACTATGCAGTTTTGCCAAGAGGAATACATGAAAGTTCCCAAATTCTATGTTCTTTATACACTTCCGAGTGTGGACAAGAATAAGTGTGGGGGAAGCTTTTATCAAACGATAACATCATTATTATTTTCTTGTGCTAACATTTGTATGGAGTTATTATTTGCAAAACAGGTCTTATGGGTGGATCCCCAAATTTTCCGATTGTTAGTATATGGGGAGTGAATCTTACAAGAGCCAAGTCGGGCCGAGGACGTTAAAACAAGCGCTTCATGGGAGGCAACCCATAGGTTTTGTATTTCTTATCCTTTTGTTTTTTGTTTTGTTTATTTATTTTTCTTATTCCATATCATGTTTGGATTTCCCACCTTGACTTTGCTAGGAGGATTCAATTACATTGAGGACAATGTAAGGTTTCAGTATGGGGGAGTGGTTAACCATATTCAAAAAAAAAAAAAAAAAAAAAATTTTTTTTGCATAAAACGTCCAACTTGTAGAGATTTTAGAGTCACTAGCATACTTCTAGGTATGTTTATATAGAGAATTCTGACCGACATAACTGAACTTGGAAGTGTTAGGGAATTACGTTCGGATTTCTTACTTGTTAGAGTGTTAAATAATGGATTTAATCATGTCGGTGATGCAAATTAGGAGCAGAGGGAATGCATTATTAGAGTTGCTGATCAATCATTAGTGGAGACTACCCGTATTTTTATCATGTGAGGCACCGACCAAATATTCTTTGTAAGAGCTTTCTTTTGAGTATGTGTCACCGTACGTTAATTCTGGGTAGAATGGTGAGCTACCCAACCTCCCACCAATAGAAGCACTACTCTTTGATCTTTTGAGTGCTAATTTTGTCAATCATGAGGGTGACGTCTATAGATGAAAGACTCCTTCTTGTAGTTCGATTTGCAGTTAGCACCATTCTCTCCACAACAACGGCTCCATAGAAACACCATCATCATCAACAAGGAGCGACATCAAAGTCTACAAGGAAAGTTGAAGAAGTTCAAGGTTTACAAGCAACGGAACGAGAAAAAGAGCAAATTTCAAATTTAAGTAAAGCAACATACAAATGAGCGGATTTTTACATATATGTTGAGGACTTACAATACAATGAGAATAATTCTATATCCAAATATGAAGACTTATTTATGAGAGCAAAGAAAATAAAAAGGTGAGAATTGTTGAAGTTTATGATTTTGAGGCGATACAAGTTGTGAAGAATTAAGCAGTAAAATACTTCTCCCACGGCCACGGTTTGTTTTATTTTCACTTTGTTTTGTATTTTATTTCTCTTGTCTTCATAATTTTAAAGAAAAAAAAATTAGAAATTGAAAAAAAAAAAAGAAAAAAAAAATGAGACAAGATAAAAATTTATCATTGTTTTTATTTTTATTTTTATTTAATAAGCCGTGGGGAAGGAAAATATATAAGGAAGTTCAAGCGACAAGAATTTAAGGTAAAAAGGTTACAAATTGTCCAGGATCAATGAAGTTCGAGAGTTTATCATCAAAAGTTGAAGCCAAAGCCGAATACCAAGGAGATAAAGACGAGGAGCGGAAGACGTTTCTATTGGATGCCGTGAGAGTGGTGTTATCATAATTGGCGATCGGATGTGAAGGTGAGTAAGTAATCTCATCCTCGATAATAGTGGTTGATTTCCTTTCTTAGAGATCGTCAGAAAAATAGTTTTTCAAAATGTTAAAAGATGTGGGTTTTTAAAATATTTCGAAAGTTGTCCTTCCCACCATTCAACGTGTTGCAAGAATTCTCTCTTCATTCATACCTGCACACATGTGAGACCCATAAAAAAGCCGTCTTTTTGAGTGCAATTTCATAAAACCCCTTTTGGTGAGGCATAAGTCGAGGCGAAATGCTTATTGATCGCTCTCAAACACACGTTCTCTCATTATGGTGTGGTTATTTCTCACTCAACATTTAAGAATGGGAATATGTTCTTTAGTATTTATAACTTCTTATTACTAGCATGCAGAAACTCTATGTCCTCATAGCTCTTTGGATGCTTGAGACTCTGGAACGCTTTGAAGTTGTAAGTTTTAGTTTATTTTGCTTGAGGACTAGCAAAGTCTAAGTGTGGGGGAATTTGATAGGGTGTAGAATACACCTTATTTACTATCTATTGTTTATGCTTTCTCTGTTATGTTTTCTTGCGAATTATGTACTTTAAGCGTGTTTTTGAGTTATTAGGTACTCTGGAGTCATACGGAGAAAAAGAAGAAGAAATCATCAAATTTGAGCAAAAAGGGCTAAATTGTCCTTTCATGGGCGGACACTATCTAGAGCCAAGTCATGGTTAAGGGGCAACTCTTTTGGAGGAGCACTAAAGACAGCTCAGCTAAGGATAAGGGGAAACCCATTCAAATGTTAAAGGCATCCGGTTAGGTACTCAAGGCACCTATGTAAGCTAGCTTGGGATGTTATTGGCTGGCCCATATTAGTGCCCAGGTCCGGACCCAATTTGTATAACCTAAAATTGAGTTCTCTCTCAATTATTATTTTTTCACCTGAAACTGAGAGGAAGGAAGAAAAGCTGCGCAAGCAGCTCTGGCATATGCAAAAATCGAAAGATGGGTGAGGGTTCTTGATGAGAGATCGAGAAATTATGGCAGAGAAGATGTTAATCGAAGCAAATCATGGTGTTGGTCGCTGTAATTGATGAAACAGAGATGAGTCCGAGATTGGAAGGTGGAACTAGGGTTCCTGAGATGAATGTTGCTTCGACTAATGGTGGTATTGATTGGCTCGACAGAGAGGAACAAATTGGGTTTTGCTGTGATTCGAAGAACTGAGATCGGTGAATTACATGGAGGAGATTGGGATTTGTTGTTGATGGTCTGAGATCGAGAAGTTAATGATGATACAAACAAAAAAAAAGAAGTTTGGGTTTGTTTGAGAATGAGAAGACCCTGATAATGTTGATTTCTGTTGAATAAAGAAGATGGGTTTGATGAATTAGGCAAAGAATAATGGTGATGAAGTTGTTACTGAATCTGCAGTCGTTGAGTGAAGAAATTGGAAATGTTTTCATGTCACATAGATGAGCAAAGGGGATCTGCTATTGATTGTGTTAAGAACGAAGAATTAGAGATGGGTTTAGTAAGAAGATGAAACTGCCGCTGCCAATGAACAGAGATGAACAAGACAATGATGGTGCTATTGAGATTCATGTTTCGATTGAAGTTCCTGCTACTCGTGAATCAAGAATAGGTTCAGTTTTGAAAAGGGTTATAGATGAATGTTTTAGGAGATGAATGTATGATAAATTGTGTGCAGGAATTGAAGAAAATAATGGCCTGAAATTGGCCGGGGAAATCCCAGAAAACAGCCGAGACTCTGTCGGATTTTAATGCCGACGATTCGACTCTTACCGGCCGATGACCGATCCAACTCAGCTGAGTAAGACCAGTTAGCCGAGTAAGATGCTGACTCGGTGTCTGACTTCTCTTTCCTTGACCCGGTTGACTAACTGAGACTGTTAGTTTTGACAGTTAACTATAACAGCATCTGTGACGGAATATTCTGTCATCAGATATGAATATACCAGTACCGACGGTGGCTTTCCACACCGATTTCCGGTGATCCCAGGATTTCTCCGGCGATCCAACTTGTGCAGAATTTTGTGAAGAATATTCTAGACTCATGGGTGTGAAGACTTGGATTTGGAATTAGATGAAGAATATGACTTGAATTTGGAAAGTGAAGATGGAAGATTCGAAAAAGACTTGGACTTGGAAGTTGAGCTATAAAGGGGAAGGGATTCTATTCCTTGGAATATTTGGAGAGCATTGAAGCCTATAAATATAGAAGTTCTCTACTACACTTTTACACACCTTTTACACACACAACACTTCTCTTTTCTTTATTCTTTGTGTGAACTCCTTAACATGAGTAGCTAATTTAATTTTTGATTGAGGATGAATTCCTAGTTCTTAACATATGATTTGAGTTTTGTTTTCAATTCTATCTTGAAGTTTTTCACATGATTATCGTTTGTTTTTACTAATAGGAATGTTTATACATTCATGGTTGATTGATAGATTGTTTAGAGTGCACGCTAAATTGATTTGTTAATTTGATCTAAAGCTAGTGAAAGTTAAGGGATAAGTAATCGTTTCTTGACTATTTACACAAGTAGAAAACACGAGACCTTGCGGAGGGATTCTGTGGAGCAATTGTGTGTGAAAACAACGTTAACAATTAGATCTTGATCTAAGAGTCTAACTACTAATATCAACCTAATAAGTTCATAAATCTTAATGCGTTTATTTAAATTACATCTTGAGTGATCTACTACTAGGTGGTTTGGTAAATAGAATCCGGTAGTCGAGAACTTCCGTATCCGGTGATACAAGGGATTTAGGGGTTTAACAATGATCTAGATGCTTTACCTACGGTTGGTGATAATCTATGACTAATAAAAGGTGGAAAAGAACATAACTTGAATCATTGTTCAACGAAGAAAGATTCCTTGATCTAACTTCTCTTATTGATTTCAACTTTATCTTTGAATTGCTTTATTTTCTTTTGCTTCATAAAACAAAACCCTCCTTTGTGATAATTTTACAACTAAAAATCTCTTGCTCCTCGTGGGAACGAACTTGACTACACTATATTACTTGTTAATTAGGTGGAAAAATATTGATTAATTTGTTGTGGTTACGACACACATCAATGATATCCGTACCAAGCCCAGAAGTATTGTTACTCGAGATGTACTATTTGATTGGGAGTACAACTTGGAGAATTCTGAGAGACTTGGCTTTAATCTGAAGTGGCTTCGTCAGAAGATCAACACCATCAAGGATGCAGTAGTGAAGAATATATCCTTTACCAGTGATGCTGTGGTGGAGAAAATGGCTAAGATTGCTGAGTTGACTCAAAAGCTGGAGTTGGAGAAAACAGCTTTGCAAGTCTTGGAGGATGCTGAGAAGCAGAAATCGTACTTTGCTGGCTTTCTTTAGTCTTCTTTCCATAATTTCTTGAACTTTGAACTTCTGCGAGATGTGAGATTTTGGTTTTGAATTTCTGGATTGAATTTATGAGTGACTTAGAATTTTCGTTTGGATTTTGGATTTGATATAGATTTTTCTTAAATAAAGAACTTTGATAGATTGTTGAATTCAAATACTGAATGCAAGTATTGCAAACGTTTTGGAGGATTGAAATACATGTAAAGAAAATCCTAAAATACAAACGTCAAATGTCTTGAACGTTTGTCTTGGGCATGAAGTACTCAACATTGAATGCTTTATGCGTTGAAAATCTTGAGCCAATTCTATGGATCACTGGTACACTCATCTTGCCTTTCATGTCAGCCAATTTGTAATATCCTCCAGCGGCCGACTTAGCAATCATGAAAGGCCCCTCCCAGTTAGAACTCTTTGCAGAATGCGAATTGCGCCTAGTTTCCTTAAGAACCAAATCTCCTTCATGAAATTTGTTAGGCTTGGTTGCCCGTGCCTTGAATATCTTCTGTTGGTTTGGAATTCCTCGTGAATTCCACGTTGGTGGAGCTTTCGAATTCAAGGCACATATGGACACTCGTGCAAGGGAAGATATTTAGGATACTGATTATGGAACTCGGTCATTATTCTGTCAATGACCGTGTTGGTGAGATGCTGAATTTTGAGGGGTTTGTCATCCAGCCACTTGGTGAAGTATTCCTGAGGTGAGACTAACCACTCATAACGTTTGGTGACTGTCGAGTCATGAGCAAGATCAAGTACCCTAACCAGAGTAGCGTATTTGAAAGTTGGTAATATAGATGCATGAGCGGGAATGAGACTTGACTGAGTGCGGAACCTTTTGACAAATTCATGTGCTCTTTCTTCAGGTTTTTGTGTGAGTTCCATCAAGGTTTCGACTTTTCCCAATTGTCCAAACGGTGGAGAGTCTTTCATCTCTTCTGAACTGGAGCTTTCCTCCGAGTCGGAGCTTTCCACGACAGAGAAATGTGCCATCGAAGAGGATGTTGCAGTGACCTTTCCATCATGAATCCATGCTCGTCCAAGAACCATATCATATCCTGGATCTTCTCTAATTATGAAAAACTTGGTTTCAGTCCAAGTTGAGTCAGTTTTCACCTTGAGAATGATGTAACTGTAAGCATCCCTGGAGATTCCTTCATGATCTCTGATTGAGACAGGAGTGTGAGTTGCTTCTTGACGAGTGATACCAGCAACCATGAGAGTCTTCAAAGGGATAATGTTAACAGCGGTGCCAACATCGACTAACGCTCGCCTGAATTCATTTCCCTTGAGGTGGATTGTGGTGAGAAGTCCCCAGTCGTACATCTCCTTGTCCGTTACTGGAGGTTCAGGACGTATCTCCTGGATGTCTAATCGTTTCCAAGATACAATGTGGTTTAATTCAGCAAACATATCATTTCTTTGAGCTTTTCATAAGTATAGTAACTCACAGACATGCTCAATCAGGGATTTAACTGCTTCCTTGACCTATTTGCTCGAGAGAGTGTGAATGTTACGACCGGGAGAGGATTTTTGTGCACTCCTTCGATCCTCGGTTCTCCCGAGTCAACTTTTTCTTTGAATATACGCTTCAGGATTCTGCAATCACTTGTCGGATGACTGACATACCTATGGAAATGACAGTAGCGTGCATTTTCCATCTGTTCCTTAGTTGGTTCCTTTTTGACAGGAGGCAATTTGATCGCGCCGTCTTGGATCCAAACCTCCAATAGTACGATCACTTCTTCAATAGAAAAGGGGAAGCCAGGTGCATCTTGATCGCTCTGTTGATGTTGAGTAGGCGATTGTGCATTCCTGGCTTGACCATCTTTCCTTGGTGCTTTTGAGGGATTGGAGGCTGGAGCATTCTTACGTGGCTGAGCTTCAGCTTTTCTTTTGCTCCCTTCAGCAACATTCATGGAGGTTTCGACACTGTACTGCTTGTTGATTAGACGCCTGACATTGTTGCTCCGAGTGTCTTTCGATTCCTCTACTTTGACAGTTTTCGTTCTTTCTAGCAAGGCGGGAGCGGTAGTTGCTGATCGCTTGGCCGCTTCATGAAGTTCTGAGAAGGTCTGAAAACGAAGATTTTCCAAAAAGCTCAGAAACTGGGATCATCTCATTGATGCACAAATCTACTAGTTGTTGTTCAGTGACATTTGGATCGTGACAATCCAGAGCCTAGTCTGAACCTCTTTATGTAGTCGTTCGGATGTTCATTATTATTCTGAGATATCCTTCCCAAGTCGGATAGAGTAACTTGCTTAGAGACAAAGAAGTATTTCCTGTAGAAAGCATTAATCTTTTCTCCCCAATTGGCTATGCTCCCTGGTGCAATGTTGTTGTACCAAGTGTAGGCTCGGCCGGTCAGTGACTTTGAGAACTCCTTCAAACGCACAACATGGTTATGTTCATGCTCTCCCAATGCTTCCAGGAATCGAGAGACGTGTTCTCGAGCATTCCCCGTTCCATTGTAGAGTGTGAACGTTGGAGAAGTGTATCCCTTTGGAAGAGGGATTCTTCGATTAGCAGCGGGATATGAAGGCTGATGACGGTGCGCGGATGGTGTATGGCCCTTTCCTCGATTCTCCATAAAACGTTTCAGATCTTCACGGGTGATGAAACTGGCAGGTTCAGGTTCTGCAGCTTTGTGGGTTTCATCGTCGTCAGGGACTGGAATAACTTCAGGATCCATAGTTGGAGATGTTTCTTTATCTTTTCCCTTCTCATGAGTTTTATCTGACATCTTGTCAGTGAGAGTTTTGAGGTAGTTACCTAGCTCCTTCTGAGTAGCATCCATATCAGTTTGATTCTTGGCGAGAACTTCCTGAACCTTCATGAGATCAGCGATAGTAGGTGGATTTTCTCTGATCTCTTCGGGAGACCGAACGAAAAGAGGATGCTTGCCGACGTTGGTTTGAGGAGGAGTGGTATCAACAGCACCGGTGTTGGAAGCAGGAGTAGTTTCTGGAGTACCACCGTCGTTGCTAGTGCTAGAATTGTTTGGGTTAGGATTGGTAACTGAACCTGACCTAAGATCAACCATTTTGTGAAAATAAGAGATTGCAACCGAGAGATTAATCTCTCACTGTGGTCGCCAATCTGTGGATGGGGAAAAATGGTTCGCCGGTTTTTGGGAAGTGGAGAGACGAGCGTGTTGTCGAGACTCCTCGACCGGGCGAAATGTTAATCCTCACACAGATGCACCGCTGCCAAGGGGGTGCTTAGATTCGGGAAATCAATCTGTATGACTCCGGCCTAAACCAAGACAATGGCCGTTCCAGAGTCAATTCGACCTCAAAGAGAGAGATGGGTTGATCTGTAGGAGGGAAGCTGAGGATTGTGTGGGATCAGTGATGATCAAGGATTGTGGGTGTGTTGAAGGTTTTACGCAACATTGCCGAACTCAAGTCGTTGAGTTACGTGAATAAGTTTGTATCGAGTTGTTGACAGGATAATGATAATGCTGATGATGATATTGTCCTCGATTTAGACTTATTTATATTGCAAGAATGATGAACCACTGATCCCTGTAAGTGTGACGGTTTCTTGAGTGAAAGAGTGGGAAAGTGGGAGATCGTGGTAAAGTCAGTTCCATGTCGTGTGGAGACTTGACTGATCATGCACCCACTACTATGCTAACTCCTTCAACGGTTGACACAACTTACGCACATTTCTCGTCGTGGATGAATCCACGTGCTGTAGGCCGCCTGACCAAAACCCTAGTTGTTATCCCCCAATTTGACGTGATTGATGTCTCACGAATCGTGGAGTCTCGCATGACGACGTGTATTTAGTTTGTCGCAGTTGACCGTGATTAGGCAATGAGTCTAGGTTTTGTTGAATCGAGCAAGTTTGACAAATGCTCGGTGATTCATGAATGTTAATGTTGCTCGTCTGAGCAAATATTGTAAATTCAACGAGTTGTTGAATATTGATGAGTTACTGAATATATGTGGATTATTCGAGCAACTGAGCAAGTATTGCTCGATTCGACGAAATATTGATAAATTACTGAATATTGATAATTGGGTCAATATTCTAGCAACTGAGTAAGTATTGCTCAATTCGACGAATTACCGAATATTCGAGAATTTGACGTGCAATTGAGCAAGTATTGCTCAATTCGACAAATTACTGATGAATTAATAATTTGACGTGCAATCGAGCAAGTATTGATCCTTTCTAAAAATTACTGATAGGTTACTAAATATTTATAGCTGGATCAATATTGGAGAAAATGTTGCTCAATTCGACGAAATATTTATTGGTGACGTAACCCAAAAATATTAAAATATTGGTAGACTACCAAACATTATATGATTAATCCGTGGATCAATATATAAATTTATTTAGTGTTTGAACTTGCTCAGAATAATGATTTGTAAAGCGTTTGTTCGAAAACCCTAATTGTGATGGATTGCTCATTATTCGACGAATTGATGAAAATAGGTCATGAGCCGAGGAGGGACCGATCACATGAGCCCATGGACGTCCATGTGATGCTTGATTGCTCGAGTGAGTGTACACCAGGGTCCTCAGTTGGAGAGTTGGTGAAAGAATGATGATTAAATGCTGGTTTCACCATTTATTGAATTACTGCTGGGTTCAACATTAGGCAAAAACCTAAGTATGAAAGATAGGGGACCAACCAAGAGAGCATGGGGCCGGCACTTGGTGGTCACGGGACCAACTGTTTTCCGTTTGAGCAATCCCCGGGTTGGTTGGAGAGAGTTTGGGCCCAATACAAGCAATTCATCAAATTAGGTTAGAATTATGAAAACATGTGGGACCGTCTTTGTGCAAGCCCTAGGAATAACCCTAGTCAGTCATTAAGGCATGTAGGTGTTTCCATGGTGTCCGTGTCTCCGTACTGAGAGTTTCAGTATTTTCTGATGTGCGTTCGAGCAACATTGTGAATTTTCAGAAGAGTTTTATCTTGACTGAAATTCTCGATTTTGTTGGAATGAGCATGTATGCTCAATTGATCAATATTTTATAAATATTAAAATAAGAATATTTTAACATTTAAAATTGTCGTGAGAGGCTAGCCGGTCACGTGACCATGTTGGCTCTTGAATTTTCATGATTTAAGCAAAATTTGAGAAATTATGAAGAAATCATGATTTTTGCTCAAACCAAGGAGTTTCATGAATTCGAGGAAAATAATAATTATAAAAGACTAGGGATTTCAGGGTGTGGGACCGGCCACGGCTAGGGCATGGCCGGCCGGCCGGCCATGTTGCCCGGTCCCCAATATTTTCCCTATTTTATAATATTATTTTTTCATGAATCCGTGATGCTATGGAAAATCCATGGGTTTTTGTTGAAACGGAGGAGTTTCATGAGTTTAGGAAATAATAATTATAAAAAGCTAGGGATTGTGAGGTGTGGGACCGGCCATGTTGCCCGGTCCCGCACACCTTTTCCTGTTTTATAATATTATTTCATGAATCCATGAAGTTATGGAGAATCCATGAATTTTGTTGAAACCAAGGAGTTTCATGAAATTGGGGAATGATTATTATAATAAGATAAGGATTGTAAGGTGTGGGACCGGCCACGGCTAGGGCATGGCCGGTCGGCCATGTTGCCCGGTCCCACACACTTTTCCTTATTTTATAATATTATTATTTTTTCATGAATCCATGAAGTTATGGAGAGTTCATGAATTTTGCAAAAACAAGGAAAGTTGCTAAAATCCAGGAGTTTTTCATGAGTTCATGAAAATAACAAAATAGGGTAAAATAATGAAAGAAGCATGGGACCGGCCACGGCTAGGGCATGGCCAGCCGGCCGGTGGGCCCGACCCCTGGGCGCTCCTTATTATTATTATTTTATTAATATTTGTTGTTTTCTCTTGTTTTGCGTAGGATTCCTCATCTATTCATGTTTTTGGATGCTCGTTCGTGTATCCGGGTGCTCAGTCGTGCATCATTGTCGAGTACACTTACACCATTTTTCGTGGGGCTTACTCAGGGATGGTCCAGATGCCCGGTTGTTGAGTATTTATTGCTAATCCATGAAATTCAGTGTAACATAATTCATGCAACGAGATAATAAAATAAGTTATTTATTATCAATTCATAGGATCAGCTGCGGATTCGACCATGAACTCGGAATAATAAAATAGGCATTACCATTCCATGGGATCGTGAATTCGACCATAGAATCAGAGTAATAAAATTACCTATTACCATTTCATGAGATTAGCAGTGAATTCGATCATGAAATCGGAGTAACGAGATAAATTGTTGTTGCCATTCCATGAGATCAAGTTGTAGATTCGATCATGGAATCGGAGCAGCTGTTATTGCCATTCCATGGGATCAGGCCGTGGATTCGACCATGGAATAGGAGCAATTGTTATTGCCATTCCATGGGATCAGGTCGTGGATTCGACCATGGAATAGGAGCAATTGTTATTGCCATTCCATGGGATCAGGCCGTGGATTCGACCATGGAATAGGAGCAATAATAGATTATTCTGGGAATTCAGTGGTGCATGTCACGGCAGAATTAATCTATGTACATAGTCAGGAGACGGCTAATCCTGAGGGTGCTCTCAGACACTACGGAGAACACCCGAGTCTATACACGTCGCTCTACATAGTCAGGATCAGTGAGTATCACTGTCCTGAAGGCGTTGTTGCTCTCACTCTGACGGAGAACCGCCCAATCGTTCTTCTATGCAGAGGCGGGTCACTCTCCTATAGTCAGGGAACAATGAGTATCACCGACGTCCTGAAGGCATTAAGCCCTCTCAACAAACAATTATGTAGGAGGACCGCCCAATTCTATTATTCTACATAGAGGTCACAATGAAATTTTCAGGGATCGAACGCTCAGCTAGTGGAGGCTTTTCGAAAGACATATTCATCATGGCTTCGTAAAATATGAATCGTCACATGCCTGAAGCCGTATCAGAAACATGCAGTATCATGATTTTAAGGATTTGACCTTTGTTGAAAATCCACCATCAACAACAAGCCCCTGCACGACTGAGGAACTTCTTCTCTTCACTGATCACATAAAATCATGGTTCTAGACTTTTCATTCTCTAGAGCAACTTCGAACCGGTATCAAAAAGGATATCTGGAGGAACTCCATCCATGGTCTCGGCATCAACAAGAATTTATGGAGAAAATTCAATCGTGATCTCAGCATCAACAACGGTTTCGTGAGCAACATCCTCTTGACAGGGCTTCATCAACTAACCATTCTCTAAAGTATTGCTCGATGGATCGTACTTCTTCAAGCCCTAATGATTCATATCAAGATGTGTAGACATGATAAAATATTCACATAAAAGTCTTCCCAAAGCTTGCACGACTGGTGGGCACATGCCAAAGTCTTTTACAAGATGATCTCATCACCTATACAAATGAGATACAACACACTTCAGGCCATGGGTTTACAAAAACGTACCCATGGGTGAGGAATGAGACAATGCTTCCTCAACTAAAGATGTTCGTCTATGTATCTTCTACAACATACCAAAAGGGCGCATTGGTGCGCGTCGTTTACGCAACAAATTAATTACTTCTTTCCACACATTTAACTGGTAATATAATGGCAAGGAGTTCGTTCCCACAAAGAGCAGGGAGATTTTAGCTGTCAAAAAGTAACTGAAAGGGTTTTTTTTTAGATGTTAATCAAAGTAACTAATAAAATGAAAATAATAAATATTGGTTTAAATTAATAAGGAGAAATATGATTAGGGAATCATTCGCCGTCACTGAACCAAAGCTTAATACAATACAAGTTTATCTCTTTTTAAATTTATATTGTTACCAACCGTAGAATCGCAATAAGCTCTGCTATCCCCCGGATTCCTACTGTCACTGGATACGGAAGCGCTCGACTACCAGCTTCTATCCAACTAACCCACATAGAATAAGCTCTCAAGGTGTAAGTTAGTCGAATGCTTTACACTCTGTGAATCAGGTTGATCCCAACATCAGACGCATAGGCTCGGCCTGCTTACTAGTGTTATCTTTACACACAATTTCTTAACAAAATCCCTCTGTCAGCTCTTGCGATTTAGTACTTGTGTATAGAGTTGATGTGACAATTACACGTATCACACAACCCTAAAATAGTAGAAGAAATATTGATTGGTTAATTTAATTGATCATTTTAAATAACCCCTCAATATTCTTAGACAATAAAAATAATAAAGATAATCAACAATAAAATAAAAGTTGGAATAAACGTGGTTAAAGAAAATAATGCTTCATGGTTAAGGACTTTGAAATCATCCCTAATCAATTAGAAGTTTAGCTAGACATAGCTATCGAGTTTTCAATATTTAAATAAAAGAGAAACATTTAGAGTAAAATTTGCAAACCAAATGAAAGTCGCAAACTCCTCTCTAAACCGTCTCCTATTCTCTCTTTCTTTCTATTTTTCTCCTCCCAAAAACTGAATGGTAAAAGAATGTGTGTCGAAGAATGCATTTTTCTTTGCTATTTATAGCATCCATAACCATCTCCATTTACCTCATGGTCCAATAAACAAATGCCACGTTGTCTCTTATTTATCCGATTGTTTTCCAAATTCAGAATGTTTATGCATGAGAGAATAAGTGCATCAATTATCGCATGAGAGAATAAGTGTATCGCATGAGAAAATATCCCTTTTCTTGTTGTTTTTGCATGAAAGGTTACTCCATGGACCCCACTTGAGTTTTGCATGCGCCAAACACTTCTCTTGCACATTGTGTCTTAGCATGATCCTGATGCGTGTCGTAGGTGCAATCAAATTAATATCTATTTCCACTCAATTAAAAATAATATAATGGAAGTCAAGTTCGTTCCCACGAGGAGCAAGAGATTCTAGTTGTAAAAATTGTCACGAAAGGGGGTGTAAAAAGCAAAAGAAAATAAGCAAAGCAATTAAAAGATAAAGTTGAAAGCAATAAGAGAGACAAGATCAAGGAATCATTCTTCGTTGCAAAACAATGAATCAAGTTATGTTCTTTTCTACTTGTTATTAGTCACAAATTATCACCAACCGTAGGTAAAGCGACTAGATCGGTGCTAAACCCCTAAATCCCTTGTATCACCTGGGATACGGAAGTTCTCGACTACCGGATTCTATTTACCAAACCACCTAGTAGTAGATCACTCTAGATGTAATTTAAATAAACGCATTAAGATTTATGAACTTATTAGGTTAATATTAGTAGTTAGACTCTTAGATCAAGGTCTACTTGCTAACGTTGTTTTCACACACAATTGCTCCACGGAATCCCTCCGCAAGGTCTCGTGTTTGCTACTTATGTAAATAGTCAAGAAAGGATTACTTATCTCCTAACTTTCACTAGCTTTAGATCAAATTAACAAATCAATTTAGTTGGCCACCCAAACAATCTATCAATCAATCATGAATGTCTTTAAGATCATTCCTATTAGTAAAAACAAACGATAATCATGTGAAAAACTTCAAGATAGAATTGAAAACAAAAAACTTAAATCATATGTTAAGAACTAGGAATTCATCCTCAATCAATAATAAAATTAGCTACTCATGTTTTTGAAATTCACACAAATAATAATTAAAAGGAGAATTTTCAAGAGTTCACACAAATAATTAAAAAGAAGAATTTTCAAAAGCTATCAAAAACACAAGTGATGTGTGTGTAGAGAGGTGTGTAAAAGATGTAGAAAACTTCTCTATTTATAGGCTTCAATATTCTCCAAATCTTCCAAGGAATAGAATCCTTTTCCTTTAGCAATTCAATTTCCAAATCCAAGCTTTTCTCAACTCTTCCATCTTCTCTTTCCAAGTTTGAGCCCAATTCTCCATCCAATTCCTAGTCCAAGTCTTCACACCCATGAGAGAAATCCATAGAAAATTCTGGAGTTTTTGGCTCGCCGGAAAACTGGTATTATGGCCGGAATCCGACCGGAATAGTCGCCGCCGGCAACCTGAAAATTTCTCCGTCAGTGGAATATTCCGTCCGGTCCACAGTTAGGACTAACGGTCAAAGGTCAAACCTTCAGTCAAAGTCAAAGGAGGACGAGTTAGCTTAGTCAGCTTCTTAGTCGGCTTCTGAGTTGGCTGATTCGCTGGGTCGGATCGGCTCTTCGAACTCGTTCTGGATCGGTCACCGGGATCGTCTGGATCGGTCATCGCCGGTACTGAGTCAACTCGCGGGAGTGAAAAACCGGCCGAGTTCTGATTGTTTACAGGACTTCCCAAGCCCATTTTTCAGGCCATTCTCTTCACCTGTAACACACCTAAGCATACATCTAACACATTCATACCGATTTCCTACTGCTCTGCCTAGTATTAACACACAGGAACACCATTTTGCAGCCTCACACAACTCACATTTCCTGTGCAACAGCAACAAGCCATAAACCACTCCCCATCTTGTCTGCATCATCACCATTTCAATATGTCATGTCAGACTGCAACAATTCCACAGAACAACCACCAAACCCATTCTTCTTCTTCCTTGTTTTCAATTCCACAAACCCCAGCTACTACAACAGCTGCTCAATCTTCTTCAATTCATCTCTATCTGTTGTAGTGATTCCAGTTCTTTATATCCAACCTACCACCAACCTCATACCCTGATTTCATTTCTCATTTAGCCACTTCAATCTTCCCTGTAACTTGAACTGCATCTGCGCAATTCACTACCTCAACTCACCAGTGCTCATCATTCATTGAACCCATTCCTTGCAATCATAATCATCACATACCGCATCTTCCTCTCATAATCCAAAGCAATTACCGTAAACCCTTTCTTCTCCATTTCAATTTCTCACCCCACTCTGCAAAGGGTTCCAATTATTTCCCGCAATTCCATTATCGATCTTCACTGCAATTCCATTGCAAATTCAAGTACCATCTTTTGCTCTTGAATCACCATTTCAGCAGACATTACTTCCTCCTTGATTCCCATCTCCTCATTCTTACTCGAGAGACCACCACACTTTCTCAATCTAACCACTAACAAATGCTTCTCAATGCTCAAAACCCTTGAATCCCCCATTCCTCTTTTGCAATTCTAACAAAGATCAACATTTCATAATTCAAGCTGTGTCACAAACCCTAATCAATACTCATTGTTTGTTCATCAATCCACATACCCATAGAAGCAGGAACGAGCTCTTCAATCTCTCAATTTCTCTCTCGGATAACAGCAACAGTTCTTCAATTGCACAAACCCTAAAATCACATCAATACCATTTTTAATTTCTCCATCAATTTATCCAGCTAAACCCTGAGTCTCACCGATCGAATCCATAATCAACAACAACAGCTTCTCTTCCATCATCAACCCTGACTTTGATCGTAACCAGCAGACTCCCGATTTCCATCTGAATCTTGCATCAAACAACTGTTCTTCTTTGAGAAAGACGAACCCAAATCCATCCTCGTATTTCACAGCAGAACTTACCTCCCTCAATTGCAGCTTCAATTCCGTCTCTCAATTCTCTCTGAATCTCGATCTTTAGCAGCAGTCTTTTCTCTTCTCATTTCAGTGTACAATGATTGAGAAGCAAACTTCGATTTAGGGTTGTAGAGGATAATTAGGATATTGATGCCCCACGAATAGAGCCACCCAGATTGGGTGTTAACAACACAAACGTTTTCTGGATAAGGGCTACCCAGTGATGACATCCCCTAACATGTAGTTACCCCTTAACTTCAGCTGGCCTGTATTTAGCACTCCTATGAAAGAGTTGCCATTTAACCGTGGCTCGTCTCCCGATAGTGTTTTCCTGTGAAATGACAATCCTGCCCTTTTTTGCTCAATTTGGATCATTTATTCTTCTTTTCCTCCGTGTGACTCCGAGTACCTAATAACTCAAAAACACGTGTAAAATACATAATTTACAAGAAAAATAGCAAAGAAAGCATAGACTACTAGATAGTAAATTAGGTGTATTCTACACCTATCAGATCCCTACTTGTTTCAAGTGTAAAAGAAATCAGTAGATTCCATTTACATTTTGTTCTTTAATTAATTAAGGTGGTGCCACTTCATTTTTGTCCCAATGTTCAATAAATAACCAGAACAAATTTGGTTCCACGAGTAGCATATGAGCCTGTCAACAACACTTTCATGTAAAATGACCATTTTGCCCTTTGCCCTTCCAAATTCTTGTTTTGCTCATAACTTCTTCATACGAACTCAAAATGACTTCATTCTTTCGCCGTTGACTTTGTATTTTCATCCTCTTCAACGTGATAGCAAGAACTCCCGGGTTTGAACGAGTTTATCTTGGTATTTGGCCATTTCTCCACTTGTAGCTAGGTTCTTTTATTGCACAATTAAGTGCAAATTCACTTCTTTTTTGGACGATTCTCCTAATGAAACACAAATAAGAGAAAACAAACGTAATATACAATAATTTGCAAGAATAGATGCAATTACTAAAATGGAATTGATGCTAAAATTATGTGAATTATGCACTTATCAAATTCCCCTACACTTGGCTTTTGCTAGTCCTCGAGCAAACTATCTAACCTAAAATACAACAATTCTCTTTCGTTGAGGACCCGGTTTCACTTAGCATGTGCAACAAGCCTTTAAACCCCTAGGTGTCCCTAGTGGATGAGTTATAGTCTCGTGAGGGCTTACGAGAGGTATACCCCCAAAACCTACTCCAACTTCAAAGCGTTCCAGCGTCCCAAGCATCCAAAGAGCTATGAGGACATATAATTTTCTGCATGCTAGTAATAAGAAGTTAGAAATACCAAAGAACATATTCATTCTTAAATCTTGAGTGAGAAATAATCACACCATAATGAGAGAATGCGTGTTTGAGAGCGATCAATAAGCATTTCGCCTCGACTTCTTCTTCACTTAAAAGGATTTTATGATAATTGCACTCAATAAGACAACTTTTTTTTATGGGTCTCACATGTGTGCAGGTTAGGAATGAAGAGAGAAATCCTACTCACGTTGAATGGTGGGAAGGAAACCTTCTGAATTATTTCTGGAGACCCCACAAAATCGTGGGAAATAAAAGACTTTTTCTGATGATCTCTAAGAAAGGAAATCAACCACTATAGCAAGGATGGGAGTACTTACCACCTTCACATCCGATCGGCAGTAATGATAACACCACTCTCACAGCATCCAATAGAAACGTCCTCGGCTCGTCTTGTTGGTCTTCAGTCTTCGGTCTTCAACTGTCGATGATAAACTCTTTAACTTCATAGAAATTTGACAATTTATAACTCTTTTCCTCTTATTCTTTGTTGCTTGAAACTTCTTTATATATTTTTCTTCCTCATGGCTTTATTGAACAAATAACAACCTACAGTAAAACTTCGATAAATTAATAGTCTTGGGATTGCTAAATTCTATCAATTTAGCAAAGTACTAATTTATCGATAAATTAATAAATTATTTTTATATCGAAACATAACAAATTTAACTTTATATTTCTAAAATAAGTGTGTAGTATCAAATACCTAGAGATTTAATTTGCAATTCAATTATTTTCTAATTATTTTATGACATATTATGTGTATAAATGTATATATTTTAATGTTAAAATTAAAATAAGAAAAAAAACACACAATAAAATCATTTCGAAACTTCTCATAGTAGTACAGATGAAGTCCAATATATTATAAAGAGCAGTGCTATCCCTCACGACCTTGCGGGAAGCTATCCCGCTCAAGCGGTTTTTTTGTCGTTAAATCATGCTAAAACCCAGATCTAACAGCCTTGAACCCTTTAGGGGAAGTGGTGGGTCCTTCCCTGAAAGTGGTGGGTCATTTCCTGAATGTGAATGTAACCGTTGATTTGATCATCCAACGGTAAAGAAGTCGCGTTTGCGGGAAGACATCCCGTAAAGTCGTGTGGGATAGCATTTGTCTATTATAAATGCCTACAAAAACAAATAACCATATATGTATATTTTAATAAGCATCGTAATATGATGTAATCACATGGATTATTAATTTATATATTAGTTGGGCCCTATTGGAAGCTTAATTTTTTTATTATCTTATAAATTTAGCGGGGTTATTAATTTAGCACAGTGGCCCAAGTCGGGACTAGCAAAAAATATTATCTTAGCGAAGTTATTAATTTATCGCGGATTAATTTGACGAAGCTCTACTGTAAATGCAAATCTTTTTTTTTTTTAAATAAGATTGCAACTGTAATAATGAAATAAAATTAACATGGCCATGAGAGAAGGACTTGACCGCTTTGATCTTCACAACTTGTATTGTCTTCGTATCATAAACTTCAATAACTCTCATCTTTTGATTTTCTTTGCTCTTGTAAATAAGTCTTCCACTTGGATATATAATTATGCTCATTATATATAAGTCTTCAACATGTCTATAAAAATCTGCTCATTGTATGTTGCTTCACTTGGATATGAAATTTTCTCTTCCTTGTATTGTCGATTGTAAACCTTAAACGTCTTCAACTTTCCTTGTAGATTTTGATGTTGCTCCTTTGTTGATTGTTTCTATGGACCTGTTGTTGGCGAGAGAGAGAATGGTGCTAACTGCAAATCAAACTACAAGAGGGTGGTTTTCATCTATAGATGTCACCCTCATGATTGACATATTTAGCACTCAAGAGATCAAAAATAGTGCTCAAAATGGTGTGAAATTGGGTAGCTCACCATTCTACCCGGAATTAACGTACGGTGACACACACTCAAAGGAAAGATCTTTAGTAATTTATAAAGAAATATGGTTTGGTGCCTCTGTTGATTTGAAAATGGGTAGTCTCTACTAATGATTGATCAGCAACTCTAATAATGCATTTCTCCCTGCTCCTCATTTGCATCACCGGTATGATTAAATCCATTATTTAACACTCAAATTCGTAAGAAATCCGAATGTAGTTCCCTAATACTTCCAAGTTCAGTTATGTCGGTCAGAATTCTCTATGTAAACATACCTAGAAGCATGCTAGTGACTCTAAAATCTCTACAAGTTGGAGGTTTTTTATGCAAAAATTTTAAAAACTCAAAAAAAACTAAAAAATTCTATATGCAAAATACTCCCCCCACACTTAAACTTTACATTTTCCTCAATTTAATTGATTCATCCAAAGTAAAATAAGGTGGGAATCCAAATATGATATGAAAAAGAAAAGATAAAGATAGAAATACAAAACCAGCGGGTTGCCTCCCATTCAGCCCTTAGTTTAACGTCCTCAGCCTGACTTGACACACATTCAGATAACTGCTCCAGAAGGAGCAAATCACCAAGCTCAATCTCATCAACATCTACTGTAATGAAGTTCTCGTAGTATGGCTTCAGTCTATGGCCGTTGATCTTGAAAATTTTCCCAGTTTTGGGACTAGAGATTTCAATTGCACCATGAGGAAAAATATTAGTAACAACAAATGGTCCTACCCATCGGGACCTTAGCTTTCCAGGAAATAACTTAAGACGAGAATTAAATAAAAGAACTTTCTGCCCGACAACAAAAAAATTTCGAGAAATCATTTTGTCGTGAAATAACTTCGTCATTTCCTTGTATATACGAGAGCTTTCGTAAGCATCATTATGTATCTCCTCTAGCTCATTGATTTGTAGCTTCCGCTGTTTCCCAGTTTCGTCATACTCCATGTTGTACATCTTTACGGCCCAAAAAGCTTTATGCCCAAGTTCAACCGGGAGATGACAAGCCTTGCCATAAACCAACCGATATGGAGACATACCAATTGGTGTCTTATACGCCGTTTTATATGCCCAAAGTGCATCATTGAAACTCCAATCTTTTCTTGTAGTATTGACAGTTTTCTCTAATATGGACTTTATTTCACGATTTGAAACTTCAGCTTGCCCACTAGTTTGTGGGTGATACGGCGTACCAACCTTGTGTGTAATGTTGTACTTCTTGAGGAGAGCATGGAAGGATTTCTTGAAGTGCGAACCTCCATCACTGATAACCACTCGTGGTGTACCATGTCTAGAGAAAATATATTCCTTCACAAACTCACAAACGACTTGAGAATCATTAGTACAGGTGGCTATAGCTTCCACCCATTTCGAAACATAATCCACAGCAAGAAGTATATAAAATTTTCCATTCGAATTAACAAAAGGACCCATAAAATCAATACCCCACACATCGAAAATTTCTACAACAAGAATCGATGTGAGTGGCATTTGATTTCGAGCACCTAGATTTCCCGTTCGTTGACATCTATCACAAGATTTACAAAAAGCATATGCATCCTCAAATAGGGTGGGCCAATAAAATCCACTCTCAAGAACTTTGAGAGCGGTCCGTTTAGAACCAAAGTGACTACCACAAGCATAAGAATGACAAAAAGATAAAATTGATTGAAATTCAGAGTTTGGTACGCACCTGCGGATAATTTGATCAACACCATATTTCCACAAGTAGGGCTCATCCCATACACATTGTTTGGCTATTTTCTTCAGCTTTAGCTTTTGAAAATTAGACATCGTACTAGGTACTTGCCTTGTAACCAAATAGTTTACTATATCAGCATACCAAGGTGTTGATTCTTCAATAGAAAAGAGTTGTTCGTCTGGAAAACAATCTTGTAGGGGAAGTTGTTCTTCGGAAACAACAAGTCTACTAAGATGATCAACAACAGTATTTCCAACACCTTTCTTGTCTCTAATTTCAATATTGAATTCTTGCAGCAAAAGAATCCACCGTATGAGTCTTGGCTTAGCTTCCTTATTTTTCAATAGGTACCGCAGTGCTGCATGATCAGAGTATACAATCACATTGGTACCCACCAAATAAGCTCTGAATTTTTCTAATGCAAATACTATAGCTAGCAACTCTTTCTCAATTGTCGAATAATTGATCTGAGCCTCATTTAGGGTCCTTGATGCATAATAAATCACATGTGATCTTTTGTCTACTTTCTGACCCAAAACAGCTCCGACTGCATAATCACTTGCATCACACATTAGCTCGAACGGCAAACTCCAGTCAGGTGACTTAATAATTGGTGCAGTAGTCAACAATCCCTTCAATTTGTAAAAGGCATCCTTGCACTCCTTTTCGAAGTTAAAGACAACCTCCTTTTGCAACAATTTGCACATCGGCATTGAGATTTTGGAGAAATCTTTGATAAACCGCCTATAAAAACCCGCATGACCAAGAAACGAGTGAACCTCCCTCACCGAAGTGGGGTATTGTAAGTTTCTAATCAATTCTATCTTTGCCTTGTCTACTTCGATCCCTTGAGAGGACACGATGTTACCAAGCACTATACCATGGTCTACCATAAAGTGGCATTTCTCCCAATTTAAAACAAGATTAGTGTCTATGCATCTTTTAAGCACAAGTTCAAGATTATTTAAACAAATATCAAATGAATCACCATAAACACTGAAGTCATTCATAAATACATCATTGATGCTTTCCACATAATCATAAAATATACTGACCATACATCTCTGAAAAGTGGCAGGCGCATTGCAAAGACCAAACGACATCCGTCTATATGCAAACGTACCAAAAGGACAAGTAAAAGTCGTCTTTTCTTGGTCCTCCGGTGCGATAACAATCTGATTGTATCCCGAATAACCATCCAGAAAGCAATAATGAGAATGTCCTTCTAGCATCTCTAACATCTGATCAATGAAAGGCAAAGGAAAGTGATCCTTGCGGGTAGCCGAATTGAGCTTTCTGTAGTCTATGCACACTCGCCATCCTGTTTGAACTCTTGTAGGAACGAGTTCATCATCTTGATTTTGTACAACAGTGACACCCGACTTTTTCGGCACCACTTGCACCGGACTAACCCATTTGTTGTCAGAAATTGGGTAAATCACCCCCACACTTAGCAATTTGAGGATCTCTTTCTTTACGACCTCCATCATTGGGGGGTTAAGCCTACGCTGAGCATCACGTACTGGCTTGACATCATCTTCCATAAGGATTCTATGCATGCACATGGCTGGAATAATGCCTTTGATGTAAGCAATTGTCCAACCAATAGCCGTTTTGTGCTCTTTCAGAACCCTAAGTAAGCGTTCTTCCACTGCTATGAGATTCTTTGCAACAATGACTGGAAGTTATTCTTCATCACCCAAGTAAGCGTAATTTAAGTGATCAGATAAAGGCTTCAACTCTAATTTAGGTGCCTTCACAACAGAAGGTAAAGGAACTTCATCAATTGCGGGTAAAGAAATATAAGAGATATTACATGTTATGACTTCTTGTGATGCCGGTAAAGCACCACACATCTCCACTATCTCTTTGGCTAAGTCAACGTCCAAATCAGGCATGCCATGGACGTCCAAATCAATGCTATTTTGTAGCACGGATTCAAGTTCATCTTCGTCATTCAAATCAAATATCTGTTGTGCCAACGAACCGATAACATCAACAGAAAATGCAGAATGGATATCACTTGGATAACACATAGCTTCAAAGATATTGAAGCGTATAATCTCTTTTTCAAATTCCATAGTGAGTGTCCCAGTATCGCAATCAATCTTCATCTTAGCAGTCTTTATAAATGGTCTCCCGAGAAGTAATGCAGTAGACGAACAATTGTCTCCATTCTGCATATCCACAACAAAGAAATCAACCGGAAAGATCAATTCATTCACTTGCACCAACACGTCTTCCACGAGTCCCTTAGGATATATGTTAGACTTATTCGCCAATTGAATGATAATCCCTGTCTCCTTTAACGATCCCAGGTTCAAAGAATCATAAATATCGGCTGACATTACGCTTATGGAAGCACCCAAATCAAGCAATGCACGCTCAAATCGTCGGTCACCAATAGTGATCGGCACTGTAAAACCACCAGGGTCTTTGCATTTTGTAGGCGTCTTTTTCAACAACATAGCTGAAGCGCTTTCCCCACCTGAGTGATCTCGTTAGCAATCAACCTCTCATTCCTTTTACACAAATCCTTCAAAACCTTGGCATCCTGGGTACCGTTCGGATGGCCTCAATAAATGATATGTTGATATGCACCTTGTTGAAAATGTCCATAATCTCTTTGTCTAGAGCTTGCTTATTTGACTTGGCAAAACGACTAGGAAAAGGAGGTGGTGTGGTAAAAGTAAGAACCGTGTCCTTAGGTTGGCCGATTGAAGTTGGCTTTTCATTTGGAACAATTTCCACCTCTACTTTATTTTACGAGTTGGGACTAACCTTTTCTTGTTGTTTTAGCTCTTCTATCTGCTTTCCGCTCCTCAAAAGTACTGCATTAACATTCTCTCTTGGATTCACAAAAGTTTGTGATGGCAGCTTTGTTGATGCTTGTGCCTTCAGTTGATTCATCTCAGTTGCCATTTGCCCCATATGAGTCTGTAGATCTTTAATCGCGGAGTCAGTCTTCTGCATATGTTGATCAGCTTTTTGTTGACTCTATTGGAACATAGATGAGAGACCTTGCATCATAGTAATCATCTTCTCAGACGCGTCATCCTTGGGAACTTGAGGTTGCGACTGTGATTGGAATTGTGGTTGTTGACTACCACCTTTCCAAGCATATGGGTTAGGAGCTGCAGCTTTCTTGTTTGCATAGATGAAATTCGGGTGATCTTTCCATCCTGGATTGTAGGTATTAGAGTATGAATTATACCCCGGCCTCTGATTAGGGAACATATCATTCACCTGTTCAGACTCTTCTTCATAGGTAGGTATAATAACTGCTGCCATTCTTTGCACTACCTTTTCGATGTTGTTTATCCGTTGCTCTGATTGTGTAGACTCTCCTATATCGCTAACTCTTCTAAAGCTTGAGTTGTTTCTGGTGTAGAATTGTTGAGCATTCGTAGCCATGCTCTCAATCAAACTAGTTGCCTGCGAGATTGTCTTTTCAGTAAGTGAACCACTAGCAGCTGCATCAATCAAATTCCTCTGTTCTGGAAGTAATCCTTCATAAAAGTATTGGATAATAAGTGTTGAAGATATGTTGTGGTGAGGATAACTTGCCAACAACTTTTTGTACCTCTCCCAATATTCATGAAGAGACTCTCCGGTAATCTGCAGAATGCCACTAATCTCCTTGCGAACAGCAGCCGCCTTCGAAGCAGGAAAATATTTCTTCAGAAATAGCTTTTTCATTTCAGTCCATGTTGTAATACTCCCTGGGGGAAGATGATACAACCATTCTTCCGCCATATCTATTAAAGAGAATGGGAAAGCTTGCAGCATTGCCATATCACTGTCTTCGGTACCTTGCCTAAGACTTGTCATCTTGTGCTGGAATTTTTGAAGATGACGGTTTGGATCTTCACCCGGAAGTCCCTTGAACTTCGGTAAATGATGATTCAGATTCGACTTCAGCTCCACTGGGTTAGTTAAATTAATACACAATGGTTGCGAATCTAAGCATGGAGATGTCAACTCTCGTAGCTTCTTCTCCAAAGGTGGAGGTGGTGGAGGATCTCTCTCGTCGTCTGTATTAACCATCTCTTCAGTGGACGGTTCTTGTTGTGACTGTTGATGTTCTTGCAGTACTGTTCCCCTATGAGTTGTAATTCCGCACCTTGGGTAATCCCACCGTTTAGGTGCCAGAGATTAAGTACCTGAAACCGGAAAAACTATAGTAAAATCTAGAAAATATTAAAATATAAAATAAATAAATATAATCTAAAATAGATTTTTTTTACATTAACAGAAATAAATATTAACAGAAAATAATATTAATAAATATTGAAAATAAAAGTAAAAAAAAATATATATAAAAAAAATAACAATAATAATCTAAATAAAATTAAAATAAAAATTAACAGAAAATAAATTAAGGAATATCAACTAAAATTAACAAAAAAAAAAAAGTAAATTAAAGAAAAATCTAAAAACAAAAGTACCAAATAAAATTACTAATAGAAAATAAAACAACTAAAAGCTACCGACCGCTCCCCGGCAGCGGTGCCAAAATTTGGTGCGCGTCGTTTACGCAACAAATTAATTACTTCTTTCCACACAATTAACTGGTAATATAATGGCAAGGAGTTCGTTCCCACGAAGAGCAGGGAGATTTTAGCTGTCAAAAAGTAACTGAAAGGGTTTTTTTTTAAGATGTTAATCAAAGTAACAAATAAAACGAAAATAATAAATATTGGTTTAAATTAATAAGGAGAAAGATGATTAGCGAATCATTCGCCGTCACTGAACCAAAGCTTAATTAAATACAAGTTTATCTCTTTTTAAATTTATATTGTTACCAACCGTAGAATAGCAATAAGCTCTGTTATCCCCCGGATTCCTACTGTCACTGGATACGGAAGCGCTCGACTACCAGCTTCTATCCAACTAACCCACCAAGAATAAGCTCTCAAGGTGTAAGTTAGTCGAATGCTTTACACTCTGTGAATCAGGTTGATCCCAGCATCAGACGCATAGGCTAGGCCTGCTTACTAGTGTTATCTTTACACACAATTGCTTAACAAAATCCCTCTGTCAGCTCTTGCGATTTACTACTTGTGTATAGAGTAGATGTGACAATTACACGTATCACACAACCCTAAAATAGTAGAAGAAATATTGATTGGTTAATTTAATTGATCATTTTAAATAACCGCTCAATATTCTTAGACAATAAAAATAATAAAGATAATCAACAATAAAATAAAAGTTGTAATAATCGTGGTTAAAGAAAATAATGCTTCATGGTTCAGGACTTTGAAATCATCCCTAATCAATTAGAAGTTTAGCTAGACATAGCTATGGAGTTTTCAATATTTAAATAAAAGAGAAACATTTAGAGTAAAATTTGCAAACCAAATGAAAGTCGCAAACTCCTCTCTAAACCGTCTCCTATTCTCTCTTTCTCTATATTTTTCTCCTCCCAAAAACTGAATGGTAAAAGAATGTGTGTCGAAGAATGAATTTTTCTTTGCTATTTATAGTATCCATAACCATCTCCATTTACCTCATGGTCCAATAAACAAATGCCACGTTGTCTCTTATTTATCCGATTGTTTTCCAAATTCAGAACGTTTCTGCATGAGAGAATAAGTGCATCAGTTATCGCATGAGAGAATAAGTGTATCATATGAGAAAATATCCCTTTTCTTGTTGTTTTTGCATGAAAGGTTACTCCATGGACACCACTTGAGTTTTGCATGCGCCAAACACTTGTCTTGCACATTGTGTCTTGGCATGGTCCCACCTTGTTTCAAGTGTAAAAGAAATCAGTAGATTCCATTTACATTTTGTTCTTTAATTAATTAAGGTGGTGCCACTTCATTTTTGTTCCAATGTTCGATAAATAACCAGAACAAATTTGGTTCCACGAGTAGCATATGATCCTTTCAATAACACTTTCATGTAAAATGGCCACTTTCCCTTTGGCCTTACAAATTCTTGTTTTGATCATAACTTCTTCATACGAACTCAAAATGACTCTGTTCTTTCGCCGTTGACTTTGTATTTTCATCCTCTTCAACGTGATAGCAAGAAATCCCGGGTATGAACGAGATTATCTTGGTATTTGGCCCTTTCTCCACTTGTAGCTAGCTTCTTTTATTGCACAATTAAGTGCAAATTCACTTCTTTTTTTGGACGATTCTCCTAATGAAACACAAATAAGAGAAAACAAACGTAATATACAATAATTTGCAAGAGTAGATGCAGTTACTAACATGGAATTGATGCTAAAATCATGTGAATTATGCACTTATCACACATCAATCGGACATACGAGCTGAAAGATATGGCCTTTACTGCCAGGTCTATGAAATCTGAAAATTCTGTACGGATTACAAATTATAAATGTGCATGCTTGATTGGGTTACTTACACAACTCCAAATTGAGTGATTCTTTTCTCATATAATAACTCAGTCTCTTAGATTCAAAAGTTGGGGTCAAGCATCGAAATCCGACGTCGTATGAGGTTCCTACAATTTCCAGAACATACAACATGCAAGCAGAAATTCGTGGACGGGATTCATAACCTCCACAGTCGATCGGTGTCCACCAGGTCTTTCCACTAAGTCCTTCATCAAGTTACCTCCAACTTCGACCACCTAGGTCTTTGCATCAATATTTCTACCCGGGTCCTCTATCTAGGTCTTGTCGGAAGAAGGGAAAACGAAAGGGGGAGATTTAACAAAATATTGGTGACTGACGGTCCACTGATCATGACGATCAATTTCACAGTCCAAGACTCGTAGCGCCGGGCTCTCCGCTGCTAATCATTCATCGTAAAATAAATGCTACCACCGGGACATGCAACCATGGTCATTACATCATCCTCTCTTGAGAGCAACCTCAGTTATGGTCCCGTGACCAGGGTTTCAGAAGTGATGTTTCTACGACTGACAGAAACAAGATGGCACTGCAAGCACCATGCTCATGTATCAATCAAGGGGTCCTGATATCAAATGAATCAATGACATTAAAATCCTCCACCAACCGTTCAAGACACAAGCGAATGGTCTAAAGACACAACAAGAGAGTTTTACAACAAGCTCGTCTGAAGTGATTTTACACTGCCCTGTACAAAGCGACAAGCTTGGAGCAATTGGTAAGGAATATAAGTTTGAGTCATACTTCATTGTCTTCGTATGGATGTCCACTACAACATATCCGAAATTCACAGCAATTGGATAAACGAGCAAAGAGATGTGGCGAAAACATTGGACTACATGCCAGCTGAAAATTTTCTGGAAGTCTCCTGGAAGTTTAATGTTTCGTATATTTCGGCCCCTAAACCTGCTCAAAACTCAAAAAGCTTATATGTTAAAGCTTGGAAATTTCCTGGGAATGAAAAAACATGGGTAGATCGCGAAAATCCGACGTCGGACGAAGATTCTACAACGTTTTTACTGAAAGACTGAAGTCTGGATTTTTCTGGTGACGTATTTCGGGAAAATTTCTCATATATTCGTATGGATTCTCATTCATTCATTCACAACTCAGCAATTTTATACTTCTATGAAGAGAGTACAGGAGGAATACTTACTTGAAGGGTTGCTATGTAACACCCCGAGTTCCGGACCAGGGTCAAACCCGTATGGATATCCGAACTCGAAGCGTTACGGGTCGGAAAGAGACTTATGCATATAACTCTTCTAATTTATTTATTACAACAAATGTAATTTAAACTTTCTAACCTGAGTTTAAACGTATGATTTCTCTTATCACCATTAACAACATTTTCAACATACATATTATTTAAAATTACATTTCAAGCAATACAATAAAACAATTCGATCACTAAGCTAATCATTCATAACTTTCGCTGCGCCACTCTGATAAATCTGCAAGGATGTCAATTGGGGTGAGATGACAGCTCAATAGAATGCATTCCCAATTCTCCAAAGATGCGCAAATATGATCATTTTATCAAGGAAAAACATATAACAATAACATTGTACAACTTCAACGAATCAACAATATATTCAAGAATTACAATAGCAACAATATTTTCGATAAATCATCTAATCTAGAATTCAATCTATGGGTTCACAACATCAATATTATTATCAAAAAATCATCCATTTAGGATCAACTCAACAATTCACATCAACAATATTGTTTTCAACAACTCATCCATTTAAGTTTCCACATGCCATTCACATATTAATATTGTCACCAACAAACTATGAGTTTACAATACCACAATAATTGTCAACAGGCCATTCATCAATGATTCAACACATATATTCACGCATAAATATAGTCACAGAGAAACCATGAGTTCACTAATCACCCATTTGGGATTTAACACATCAATTCACAATTCATCCATATAAGTTCACACTTGAGTTCAACAATTCATTGAATTATATTTTGTACATGAGTTCATAACACCGATTATGTTTTCCAACAATTACTTCAATTCGTATTTCAATACTTGAGTTCATAAACCCAATAAGGTTTCCAAAAATCATTCAATAGAGATTTCAACACACAATTCACAATTTAATATTGTCATCACAGCGAGTAACCATGAGGTAATATTAATATCAACAATGCTTTCGACAAATCTACCAATTTAGGTTTTAACAATTGAGTTCACGGTACGAATGTCCTTGGTTCGTACACTCACCTATCGTTTATCGGCACGGACAGCCTCCATCGATGGTCAGGAACAAAAGTTCCTATGGGGATCATACCCATTTGCTCTCGGGGATCATTACCTGTTTCATTCACAGTACGAAAACCTTGGTTCGTACACCACCTATCGTTTACCGGCACGGACAGCCGCCATCGATGGTCGGGAAACACAAGTTCCCATGGGGATCATTACCCATTTAACTCTCGGGGATCATTACCCGCCATTAACATGAAACATGTTTCATATAATGGTAAAACGTGAACTCATTTTATTTTATAAATCATTTTCACAAACAACACAAGCAACCATGGCTTAACAACATGAATTTCATTCAAGCATTTAATCAAACACACTAACTGCAACCACATTACATTATATGTTACATTGTATTAACTTTATCCGATCATCTTCAAACTTTACAGGAAAATTCTTGACACATTCTTGTATTACATATCCAAATTTCACACCAAACCAACGGTTCAAACAAAAGATGTTGAATTTATAATGACAACCTAAAAACTGGGCAGATTACATGTTGTTACCAAACAATTCATGATAAATTCATAACAATCTTAAATTGACCCAATCCAAAGCACACTGAAAGATAAGATTTTTATCTACAACTTTTATTAAGACCTCAAATCCTTTTAAAACCATTAAGACTTCCTAAGAACATCAAAATCACAGCAAGGCGAAACTGTCCAGAAATTCAGAAACTATCACCCAATTTCAAACAAACATTCAACGGTGAATTTACATTGGAAAATTCTCAAATTTTAACAAGAGATACTCAATAATGTTTAATAACAATTAGAGAAGCCTGATCATCAAAAAGAGGCACATATTTATTCTAATAAATCACTGAATCATTACAATACAAAATCATATAAAGTAAACACCAAACAAAAACACCTAAAGAGAAAGGGTTTCACATTCTACCTCAATTCCATTGATTCTCCACTGGTTTTCCTAGCTCCAAATCATCTTCTTCATCTCCATAGCTTTCTCCTCTAAAAATCTCTAGCCTTTTGGTTTTCTAATCTCCAAATTCTCTCTCCAAATATCTAATACAAACTTATACTATGCTCATAATAATTCTAATAATAAATAATTAACATTTTATTATTTTCTTTATCTTTTCATTTTTCCTTAATTTTATTTATTATTAATTAATCTATTTCCACCCTAACTTGTAGCTTTTCTATTTCAATGCACCCACCTAGGCTAAGGAAAAGAAACAATATTCAAGACCACATGGTTAGCTAAGTTGGGTATAACCCGACCCGAAATGTTAACTAAAATACAGGGTATTACATGCTAAGTCATCTGGGAACTGATAATCTATGGCTATGTAGATATTGTCAACAATACCTTAATTAAGGACGGTCATTCGTGCACTTCACACGTTCTCAATGTCTGCAGTCGAAAGGGAGAATTGACGACATCCCACTGAGGAATTATAATTTCTACACATGAAATTAAATTGCTCAAACGATCACAATAATCTCTACTTCAACGGGAAATAAAATAATTAATCTTCGTAAGGATTGCGAGTAAAATTAAATCATCAGAGTCATCATCGGATTCACGATTATCATCCTCCATGGAATTCTCTTCAAGCTCTCCCTCAGAGTCAGAACCCTTACTGGGGACTTCTTCCAATTGGTCTTCGGGATCGCCATACATTTCACTCTGCTCGAAGATTCACCTTGGCCAACCGACCAGCCCTCATACCTAGTAGATATGTCTTAACTCTGCGTTCCGAAGTATTCCAGACAGATTCAAATTCCTCAGCATCGGAATCGGAAGCTATACCATCAGGACGCGGTCGAACCTCATCTATGAGCAAGAGACATATGATGTATCGGATTTCTTAAAGGTTGATCTGCTTCCACACGAGCGTCCGTTGAATTCTTCATCTGTGGTTTGATGTTTCTCGAACATTTCCCGGAAGAGTCAGAGACCTAGTCATCACCAGGAGTTGCCATTATCTGCTGCCAAAAATGCGGAGTCAAAACAAGCAGCCACAATATGTGTTAAAATGGTGACTCTCATACTCTTACCTGTTTACAATTTCACTAGATGTAGTGATTACGATGCAAAATCCCTATACTTTGTTCGTCTCTTCAAACCTACAGAGACGAATAAAAAATTCATTATTTGAAATCATAACATGATTTTCATAAAACTGTGAGCAGTTCACGAAACTCCTGTCATGTGAACAACTCACACAATTTTAACCCTGTGAGCAACTCCACTGGGTGAACGCTCATTGGTTTTGTGCATACACTATCAGATCACAAAATCCATACAAACAATATTTTATCAAAAATTGTTTACTTCTAGCAATTGCTGAAAATCAAAATTTTATTTCACATAAATTTTTACTGCACGATTCACTGGTTTTTCAAAAGTTAGACAGACGTCCATTCTATAATTGTGAAAACTCACATACAAACATTATTTCACTATGTATAATTATCTACTTTCAGCAGTTGTTCAAAATCAAAACATTGATTTTACAAAAATATATATTTTAACGTGAAACTCAAGTAACTTTGAAATATATGTATACATATTTTGCTCCCTCTTGCGAGCATCCGTCTTTCAAACGAGAGCATATTTTCAAAAAAAATTATGAAAGCTCACATATCGAAAATAAAAAATTTCATGAAAGCTCATAGACAAATTTTTTATTACTAACAGACGCACGTCTATTTTTTTTTTTTTTAAAAAAAAAATTCTCTTGACCGAGCATCCACCTTTGAAACGAGAGTTTATTCCATTTTGTGAAATCTCACATATTTTAAAAAAAAAGAATTTCTCTTATGCTAGGGATATTGTTTGTTTCTTAAACTAACGAACGCCTATTCCTAAAACAAAAATTTCCTTTTTGGGCTCGGGCCCATAAGTCCTAAACCGACCAAAACTGAGCCTCCGGGCGTCCAAATCAGCAGTGCTTCATCTCTCCATGCTCACGGGATGACGCTCTATCAGGGTCCTTACCCGAACATTTGCTCGTACATGACATCATTAGAGCAAATCGATGATTCTGAAAATACCTTTGTGCAACTGAGTTTAACCACTGATCTCGGCGACTGAAAATCACCATTTAATGCTTACTGCGGAACATGACTGTCCCACACTAAGCAGGGGACTTAATGTAGATGGTGGATTTTCTACAAAGGTCAAAATCGTAAAATCATGATACTGCATGTTTCTGACACGGCTTTCAGGCATGTGACGATTCATATTTTACGAGCCATGATGAATATGTTTCTCGAAAGGCCTTTACTAGCTGAGCGTTCGATACCTCGCATTTCATCATGACCTCTATGTAGAATAACGTAATTGGGCGGTTCTCCGTAAGATTGAGAGCAACAACGCCTTCAGGACGTCGGTGACTCGCTGTTCCCTGACTACATAGAAAGACCCAACTCTACATAGAAGAACGATTGGGCGGTTCTCCGTAAGATTGAGAGCAACAACGCCTTCAGGACGTCGGTGACACTTACTGTTCCCTGACTATGTAGAGAGACCGTGTATAGATCCAGGAGGTTCTCCGTAAGATTGAGAGCAATAACGCCTTCAGTACTTCGGCAACACTCGCTGTTTCCTGACTATGCACCTCTCGTTACTCCGATTTCATGGTCGAATCCACGACTGATCTCATGGAATGGTAATAGATAATCTCATTACTCCGATTTCATGATCGAATCCACGGCTGATCTCATGGGATGGTAATAACTGCTTTCATTACTCCGATTCTATGGTCGAATCCAAGATCCCATGGAATGGTAATACTCGTTTTATTATTCCGAATTCATGGTCGAATCCACGGCTGATCCTATGGATTGATAATAAAAAGCTACTCACTTTTATTACTCAGTTTCATGAATCATTCTCCACTGAATTTTATAAATTAGTAATAAATACTCAACAATCGGGCATCTGGACTACCACTGAGTAAGCCCCGTAAAATGGTGCAAGTGTACTCGACAATAATGCACGAACGAGCACCCAAATGCACGAATGAGCATTCGAAAATATGGACAAATGAGGAATCCTACACGGAATAAGAGAGAGAAAATATTATTAAAATAATAAAGTGACGCTTATGGGACCGGGCCGGCCGGTTCCACACGCTCTTTTCCCTTATTTTAATTATTTTGTTATTTTCATGAACTCATGAAAACTCCTCCATTCCAGCAACTTTCCTTGTTTGAGAAAAACTCACGGTTTCTCCATATTTTCACGGTTTCATGAAAAATAATATAAAATAGGGAAAGGTGTTGCGGGACTGGGCAACCTAGCCGTCGGACATGCCCTAGCCGTGGCCGGTCCCATACCTTACAGTCCCTAGTCTTTCATAATTATTATTTCCCTCATCTCATGAAACTCCTCCGTTTGAGCAAAATATCATGATTTCTTCATATTTTCTCAAATATTGCCCAAACCATGAAAAAGCCAAAAACCCAAAGGGTCACATAACCGACTAGGCTACTCACGCCAAATATTAAAATATCAATATTTTAACATTTTCCAAATTTTGATCAAACGAGCAAAAGTTCTACTTGCTCATTCGATCAAAATCGAGGATTTCAGTCAAAGACCGAACTCTTTTGAAAATTCAAGATATTGCTCAAACGCACATCAGAAAATACTGAAGCTCTCAGGACTGAGACACGAACATTATGGTGACACGGGCATGTTCCCTTGATCGACCAAGGGCGGCTCTAAGGCTTGCAATGAGCCGGTCCCACACGTTTTCAATATTTTGACCTAATTTGCACAATTGCTCATATTGGGTCCAGACTCTTTCCAACCAACTTGGAATTTGCTCAAACGGCCATCAGCTGGTCCCACGACCACCAAGGGCCGGTTTCATACCCTCTTGGTCGGTCCCTCACTTCTCCATAAATTAGGTTTTATTACCTAATGCTCAGACGAGCACTATTTTAAATAAATGATGCAACTGGCATTTAATCATCATTCTTTCACCAACCACCAACCGAGGACTCTGGTGCGTGCTCACTCGAGCACTCGGGCACCACATGGTTGTCAATTATTCCACGTGGTCAGTCCCTCTCTCACTCATGACCTATTTTCAGCAATTCATCAATTAACGAACAATTGATCAAAAATTAGGGTTTCGAACAAACGCTCAACAAATCATCATTCTGAGCAAGTTCAAGCACTAAATAAATTTATGTTGATCCAGCAAACAACATGCGGATTAATTATATAATATTTGGTAATCTACCAATATTTTAATTAATATTTTATTGGGTCACGTCACCAATAAATAATTCGTCGAATTGAGCAATTGCTCAGTTGCTCGAATATTAATCCAATTATCAATATTTAGTAATTTATTCGTCGAATTGAGCAATGCTTGCTCAATTGCCCAACTATCAATATTCAGTAATTTGTCAAATTGAGCAATACTTGCTCAATTGCTCGAATATTGATCCAACTATTAATATTCAGTAATTCGTCGAGCAATACTTGCTCAGTTGCTCGAATTTACAATATTCGAGCAATGTCTAACATGTTCCATTGAGCATTCGATCACTCATGCTCGATTCAACAAAACTTAGATTCACTATCTAAACAGTCAATAACTGATTAATAAAATACACATCTGTCATGCAGACTCCACGATTCGTGAGACTTCAATCACGTCACATGGGGGATATCAATTAGGGTTTTGGTCTGGCGGCCTACGACACGTGGATTCATCCACAATGAGAAATGTGAGTAAGACGTGCAACGGTTGAAGGAGTTAGCAAAGTAGTGGGTGGACGGTTAACCAAGTCTCCGCACGACTGTGAATCGGTTTCACCACGATCTCCCACTTTCCCACTCTTTCACTCATGAAACCGTTACACTTACTGGGATCAATGTGTTCGCTATTCTGACAGTATAAATAAGTCTATGGATTCACGATTGAACAACAATTTTTCGAGCAATCACTCTCAGAAATTTCATCAATCGACCAGAGCTTATCCACATAACTCAATATTCAGCAGTTCATCAATTTTGCAGAAACCTTCAACACATCCATAATCCTTGATCATCATTGATCCCACACAATTCTCAGCTTCCCTCCTACATATCAAACCATCTACCTCTTTGTGACTGAATTGACTCGAAAGGCCATTGACTTGGTTTAGGCCGAGTCTTACATTGATCTCTCGAATCTAAACACTCCCTTTGCAAAGGCATCTCGTGAGGTTCAACAGTTTGCTCGGTTGAGGAGTCTCGTCTACACGCTCGATTCTTTACTTCCCTAAAAACCAAAGAAACTGTTTTCCCCATATACAACACTCGAGACATCAAACATGTCACAAAGTGGGGATGCTCATCGGGTATTGGTTTGGCGGTTTACGGCGTGCGGCGTGCAACACGCCCATTACAAGAAAGTGTCGAAAAGTAGGTCGATTAGTGGCGGCAAGAAGTTGTGGGTGTAAACTAACCGGTTTCCTCCATAGTGGGAACATGGTTTCGGGATTACACATGACCCCACTTCTCCATCACTCAATCACTCCCACTTTCTACGAGATCAGGGTGCGTTCAATATGACTTGTATAAATAGGTTTTACCTATTTTCGACAAAACAACAAGTTTTGGTGAGAATAACAACACAGTATCCAGAAAAATACCAAAGAACTGATATCTTACATTCCGCAAGCCAGTTCCAAATTCTGATACAAGTCATAAAATAGCCACACCTTCAGAATATAACCATTCTGGTCTCAACACCTTCTTCGCTTCCCTTCCTAAGACTAACCCTTCTCATTCACTTTGTGACCGAAGCAAGAGACCGAACGGCCATTTCTTGGTTTAGGCCAGGATTGTCATGATTGATCTCTTGAATCTAAAGTACTCTGCAAAAAGGCATTTGTTTAGGTTTAGATTTGTTTCTCATCCACACACCCAAATTTACCAAAACCAGCAGAAACAGTTTTTACCCATAAACAACTGGCGACCATAGTGGGAGATTAATCTCTCGGTTTCAATTCCAATTTCAAAAAGATGGTCGGTCTTAGAACTGATTCCACAAATCCAAATTCCGTTCAGAACCTGGCGAATAGCGACATCCCTCATTCCAATGATATACCTAATGGAGCAACCAATGAAGAAATCCCAAGATTGGTCGAGTTGGCACGAGTCCAGGAGATCCACACAAGGAACATGGACCTGATGAAGGAAGCAATAAATAACATACTCAGTTTTCTTGTCAGATTGACGTCAGATTGGAGTGGCTCGCCTGTCCCGGAAATTCCAGCGCTGGGTACTGACGCCCCGGATGATCGTCCTCAGATCAATAGTTTCACCACCAACCAGAGGTCGGTGGACCAGGAAGCAACCTCTTTGGTAGAAAGTCTATGTGAACTTCTACATCTTTCAAAGGATCAGCGAACAAAGACGTTTGCTGCAATCAATCAGATAACTCTAGATGCGCGTTTGGCTCCTTCACATCCAGAGACTTCAAGAACATCAGAGATGTCTATCAACAATGTTACATTTATTGAAGACGACATGATGGCAGAGGAAGGTCATAACAGAGCCCTACACATCACTGCTCGCATCAAGGATTCAGAATTCAAAAGAGCTCTCAAATGTTATCACCCTTAGAACGCTCAGGACAGCCAAGGTGCGGCCAAGTAAAATTGTGCGGCAGCCTACCTTGATAACAGATTTTGAAGGAAACCAAACCAGCAAATATAGTTACATCAGTCTGAATTTTTCAGTGGGACCAGTCCAGTCGAAGGTGAAATTCTAAGTGATAGAGAAGGAGCCAGACTACCACATGATACTGGGGAGACCATGGCTCCATGATAACCGGATCGTCCCTTCAACGTATCACCAATGCGTGAAAACCATGCTGAACAAAGAAGCCGTCCGCATTCCCGCATCATTATCTCCCTATGCACCAATTTGTGGTGTAGAACTATTCAAACCAAAGGAAAATTCGTGAGACTCATCAGGCGAGGTTTTCTACACTCCGCTCCCTACATGGACGTCAATTGAAGAGGAGGACAGACTTGCATCACTAAACAAAGGAACCTAATCCTGCAACACACCTCCAACGACAAGACACGCCAATCCTCCCTTATCAACCAAGAGGGAGCGCGCTTTTGTTGCAAGTTGTGACGAAAAAGGGAAAACCGTATATCGGCGCCGCTGTTAGCAATTAACAGGGGAGACCACCACCCAGTCTCTCCGCCCAATATAATGCAATCACAAAAGCAAGCCGCAATAAGAAGTACTAGACGCACCACGACAATTGCAAGACGGAACCAACTCCACCACAGATGAACTCGAAGTTTTCAACATCGAAAGTGAAGAATCTCCATGACCCGTCTCCATTAGCTCGGCTCTATGCACAGATGAGCGCACAAAACTTGTGGACCTTCTTAAGGAATATCAACATGTATTTGTATGGACGTACGAGGAAATGCCTGGATTGGATGAAAAACTGGTCATCATCATCTACATGTATTACCTGGATCCAAACCAGTCAAGCAATCTCCAAGGCAGTTCAGACATGATGTGGAGGAACAAATTAAGACCGATCGAGAAAGTTGCTAGTCATGGTTTCATCAAACCCATTCACTGTCCTACTTTGTTGGCCAATGTGATTCCCGTTAAAAAGAAGAGCGGTCAAATTAGGTGATGTGTCGATTTTAGAGATCTGAATAAATGCTGCCCCAAGGACGATTTTCCTCTTACCAATATCGATATGCTAGCCGACGCCACCAGTGGACATGGCATGTTCTCCTTCAGGGACGGGTATATCGGCTATAATCAGATAAAGATGTATGAGCATGACGCAAGTAAGACAACTTTTCGAACTGCTCTCGGAAATTTTTATTATATTGTGATGCCTTTCGGTTTGAAAAATGCTGGCGCTACCTACCATCGCGCCATGACTGCAATCTTCCATGATATGATGCACAGGCAAGTTGAAGATTACGTGGATGACATAGTGGTCAAGTCAAAAACCCGAGCGTCCCACACAGAGGTTATGCGGCAAGTATTCGAAAGATGTCGCGAGTACAAACTAAAAATGAACCCTTTGAAGTGTGCCTTTGGCGTCTCCTCGGGCAAATTTCTAGGATTCCAGGTAACTGCTGAGGGAATCAAATTTGATCCATCCAAGACCCAAGCCATCCTCACGATGCCGCCTCCGCGAACTGTGAAAGAACTCCAGAGCTTCATGGGCAAGGTAAACTACATTCGGCGTTTTATACCTGGTTTAGCCCAGCTTATTGCTTCATTCACCCCTTTGATGAAGAAGGGAGCAAGTTTCATTTGGACCGCGCTACAACAAGAGGCGTTTCGGAAGATCCAAAAAATATTGTCATCCCCAATCACATGAGATCTCCCGTACAAGGAAGACCATTGTGCCTTTACACCGCTTTCGCCGATGCTTTGTCGTTGGAGCTCTCCTTGCCCAAGAAGATGATGAAGGAATCGAACATCCTACATACCACTTCAGTCGAACTTTGAGGGATGCGGAACTCAGATATCCTAAAGCAGAAAAAGTGTGCTTAGCCCTAATTCACTCCATTAATAAGTTTAGACATTATTTGCTGTCAAACAAAGTGGTGTTGATATCTAAGGCTGATCCTGTGAAATTTTTGCTTTCAAAACCGGCCTTGATAGGGAGGCCGGCCAAATGGATCCTCCAAATGTCGGAGCTAGATATAACATGCGCTTCCCCAAGGGCTATCAAAGGGCAAGCAGTCGTGGATTTACTAGCAGCCTTACCGGGAGAAGGAACCACCGCACTGCATGAAGACCTTCCTGGAGAATTCCCAGAAATCTCTTTTATCAAAGAAGAAGCGTGGCTACTATATTTCGATGGCTCCGCCACCCCTAGCAATAATACTTGAGGAGCGGGTGTAGTTCTGGTGTCTCCAACTGGTGAAGTCTTTTCACATTCTTTCAAGCTGGACTTTCAGTGCACCAATAATTCAGCAGAATATGAGGCTTTTCTCATAGGGTTGTCACTGGCCAAACAAGCAGGCGCTACGCACCTGGAAGTGAGAGGCGACTCTAAATTACTGGTTAACCAATTGAATTGAGTTTACGCATTAAAAGAGGTAACACTGGCGCCATATAGATCTGAGGTACAAAAGATATTAAATTATTTCGCTGGCGCGACCATAACTCATGTCACCGAAGCAACAATAAACACGCCGATTGCCTAGCCACATTAGCCTCGAACCCGCACCGAAGGTTTGGAAGAGACCGTAGCGATGAAGAGGTGGACTGTAGCGTTGACGTGGCTTTTTCAGTCTAAGGATACTGAGGCCAATGATTGGAGGACCCCGATTATTCAAGAGCTTAACAGTTTGCTTTCCCGAGGAAAGGTTAGTCTCAAAACTCTACAAAATTTCTTCATGCCTCACGGAATGCTATATCATCGAAACCCGGATGGCTCCCTGGCAAGATGTATCGGAGACGAAGAAGCATGACTACAGCTTAACCATGTCCATGGTAAAATTTGTGGACAAACATTGGTGGTGACTCTTTACCGTCGCCTTCAACGCCTTGGCTACTATTGGCCAGATATGGAGACTCAATCTCGATTGCTTCAAGGATCTTGCCCCAACTGTCAAGCACCGCCACATCAATTGGAGGTCTTTAACATTGGCCACGCTGGGGACTGGCGAGAGCCATACATTAATTACCTCCGCGACGGTGTACTCCCTTCCAATAAGAAGGACGCAACCAAGATGAAGCAAAGAGCCAAAAGATTTGTGTTTCATGAAGGAATTCTGTACCGTAAAAGCTTTGGGGGTGATCTGCTACGATGTCTGGCAAAAGAGGAAATCCCAATTATGTTGAAAGAGACGCATAAAGGTGAACACCAAGGGAAGAAGAAACTATTCCTACAGATACACGAGAAATATTACTGGCCTACTATGGAGGATGATGCAGAAGCGTTTGTTCAAAGGTGTCACGAATGCCAAATTCACGGGAGCCTCATCCACACACCTTCTACTCCCCTGCACTCGGTGAGTAGTCCGTGGCCATTTTACAGCTGGGGACTTGACATCATTGGGAAGATTAACCCGCCATCGTCAAAGCAGCATGAATATATCATAACCGCAACATAGTACTTTACTAAATGGGTTGAAGCCATTCCTCTACGAGGGACTACTGGAGCGACAATTGCAGCATTTATTAAGGAATACATCATTTGTCGTTTTGGCGTGCCTAAGCACATCATTACTGATAATGGCACTCCCTTCGCTAACAAGCAGGTACAAGGGTTACTCGAAGAATGCGGAATTAAACAAGTCTTCTATACTCCTTACTATCCCCAAGGGAATGGGAAAGACGAGAGTACCAACAAGACCTTAATTCGAATTCTCGGTCCGAATCAGTGCATGATAATCTACGTACATGGCACGAACAACCGCCTTTAGCACTATGGGCATATCGGGCGGCACCTAGAAGCTCTACAGCGTCTCCCCCTATTCAATTGTCTATGGCGCATATGCGGTTCTCTCAAATAGATATTAAAATTCCGTCGGCTAGAATCAGCGGCAAGTAGAGTCCAATGGGATGAAGCTCAAGCGTCAAGTGCCGTAATAGCAGAGCTAGATACTGACTCCAAAAGAACTAAGGCGGAAGAACATGCTCAAGTATATAGAAATAGGGTTTCCAGAGCATACAATAAGGCCGTAAAACCTCGAATCTTTCAAACAGAGATTTGGTATCGAAAACTCACAAGAACATCCAACAAGACATGTCTCCAGACCGAAATTTTATCCAAAATGGGAAGGACCTTATGTGGTTACCAAAGCATATAACAGTGGGTACTACAAGATTGTCAAATAAGATGGAGGTAAATTGGAAGCGATCATCAATGGAAAATGGCTCAAGGCATACTACGCGTGACCATCACTCCATCTCTCGCTGTTTCATGACACGACCAGCCAGGCATTTTTCCGTTTCCCTCATATTTGATTTATCAGAATTACATTTAGTCAGAACGTATTAATGAAGATTCCATTTGCTTTTTCCAAAAAACCAATACAATCCAAAAAAAAAAAAATGTTCGAACCCAAAAGAAAAAATCAGACATTCTCATAGCTGCACATTCAAAATAACAACTCAGAAAAGACCATCCAATAAGTTGTAGTTTCTTGAAAGCATCATCTTCAGCCTATTTTGGTACCTTTCAGTCCTACTTTTCAAATCCCGGATTGCCTATTCCACCTTTTGAGATTCAGCAGTCAGAGCCTTCTCCTCCTCCAAAATGGCCTTTGTAGCAGGAACAACGTTGGAAAAGATGTCGGCTCGATCAACTTTGACAATTTCAAGACTGTGACGCAGCCAGCTTACGTTAAACTCCAGGGATTCGCAGGTAGATACCATGTTTTCCCACTTTTCAACAGTTGCTTCAGTGACATCGCGAATGGATGTGCCTTCTATTTCGACAATCATGGGCAGAAGGCAGTTCACTGTGGTGACCAACGCAGACGAGCAATGTTGCACCACGTTCCTGGTTGCAACATGGTCGTATCTTCTCCATATTTTCGTGTACAAAGCCACGAACTCCTTTCGCACTAAGAATATACCTACACTTCGGTAGCTAGAAGATAAACACTTCATGTGGATATCAAACGGAAAACCTCACTACAAGAAAACTTGGCTTTAGCGACCATTTTCTTACCAACTGTTGTCGGTGGAACCCTCTAACAACCGTGTTTTGCAACTAAAATCATGCACACTTGCGTGAAGCTTCTAACCAGCAATTTTCAGCAACACAAGTTGACAGAGCCTTTTTGCTATAATGCTTTACCAGCTAAAATATCATACATGTGGCTAGTAGCTTTCAGGCACCCAGATTTAACAACTAAAAGATGCAATAAAAGCTATAGAGTTCTGAATACTAATTTTAGCCGCCAAACCATCTGTTGAAAGGTACCTATACTGACCATTAAGTTATCGAGTGTTGATAACAGCTTTCAGCCACCAGGTTTGCCAACAACAAAGTGCACTGGAAGGTAAATACTTCTACCCACTAGTTTTAGCCGCCAAAAAATTAGTTGATAGACACGTATGACAACCATCATATTTTTGGCATAGGCATTAGCTTACACCCTCCATTATTAGGCAACTAATAAATAATATAATGTGACGTGGTATCTCTACCTTGATTTAAATAAGTAAGCAAAAAATAAGGTGGGTCAAAAAAGTATATATATAAAAAAGTTGATCGTTTGGGACCTTGTGTTTTGTACAACACACCCTGCATGACATGAGCCCAATCTTTGGTCTTTCAAAAAAAAAAAAAAAAGACCACTCTTTGGCGTTTGAAGAAGATAAGTAGGTCCCACGCAAATGGAAGATGCTTTCTTCGAAGTAGATGTCTGTGACGTGTTTAGTTTTGCATCATACAAAGCATAAAGTACCCACCATAGTGTAAGCCAAATTAACGGGGGAGAGATTTTCGCATCTTGTGTTTGCATACGTGTTTTCTCTGGGTCGAGTACATATCATTCAGATTGTGGTTTTCTTTTGTGTGTGTAAATTTGGTGGTGAGCAAAATCAAACAACATCACTACTTGTATTTCTTGAGATTAGAAAAGATCCGACGCTTAAAAAACCTCCACCTGCTATTCTTTCTTTATCTCTCGTATTAAATCCCTAGATAATAATCCTAAAACTTTATTCACGCCTCCACCATCCCCTCCGATTTCTCTAAAATCTGCATCTCTCACTCTTCTTCGCCCATTTGGTGGCCGCCACCGCAACAATTTCTTTAGATCTAATTTTTCTTTTATCTCCGCCTCTTCTCGGTTCGCGGTGCTCCCCTTTCTCCCTAACCCTAACTTTCTCCCTAACTCAAATCTAATTCTTCAATCTCTTGGCTTATCATAATCAACAACACCTTGTCGTGATTCACTACCAGTTCTTATGAGTCGTTTCTTCAAAACCTCATTTCGATTTGAAACAAAAGCACCTAATCTTCAATTTACAAAATCAACAACAAATCAATACCCTAGAGAAATAAAACCATTATTTCTTGTTTTTATTTCCTCGATCTTGCTATACTCTTGAAGATTAAGAAGAACAAAGATGGGGAGAATATTGTTGTTGATTTTTATTCATTTGGTTTGCTGATTTTAATTGATTTTGTTTACGCTTCAAGCTTCAGACTTTTGTTTAACAACATTCCGATGTACTTGACAAATCCTACACCCGAGATATTGTTATTGAGGATTTGAAATAAATTTAGGGTTTGTCAATCTTAAGATGAAGCCATAAAATGTTGGCTGAATCATTACAAGTAATTTGGTTTTTGGGTTGGATGAATCATTAAGATGAAGCCGTAAAATGTTGAACTCATAGATATGAACAACTACGAGTCCGAGCTTATAGATTTTGTGTTTTTTGAGCTTTATTTATGTTTTAGTAACCAATTTCAAATGATTTTGATTATTGATTTTCTTCATTTTCAGCCGAGTAAGATGGGGTTCTTTGCTTTGCAGTGGTAAACATTGTTTTTGTTTTTATTCTTCTTTGTTTTGAAATTGTGGCGGATGATGAGCACTTACACGACTTGAAATGAGTATTCAATCTAAGGATTGTGATTTTCGATTGAATAGGAAGATCTCGATGCCTATATGTGATTTCTTTTGATTTTTTCTTTTAAGTTTAGTTTCGATTTTGAATCTATATATGTTGATGATGAGAAGTTGGAATTAATCGGTTATCCCCTGTCGATATGTGTCTTGATTTTGCTACACCCCGACATATCTATTTAGAATATCTCCGCTTATGTTCTCGTTGTTCATTATTGTTCATAATTTATAAATTAACTTATATTTGATCGTCAAAGGCTTCTTTTAGTACTAATTTGATTATTCTTTCCATGTAATAAAGATGGTGGTGCTTTTGATGGTCATATATAGGTAATGGAGATGGTGGTACTTGTATTGGAAAAATATAAGTTATCATCTATTATTTTGGTCAAGTCGTTTGAAAAATATATAATTGTCTCGAATGTTTGTATTGGATTGATGGCGAGAACCATGTGTATTCAAAGGAAGTATCAAATAAACAAGAATGCTTTCTCTTAGTGCAATATGTTGTTCGACTTCGAACTAGAAGCGATAATGGTGACTCTTCCGTCTCTTTACTCTTGTCTTTTGCTTTTCTCTGTATCAATCTTCGTCTTTTGATTCTGCTTCAGCTACATACTAATTGAATTTTAATTTGGTTTTACGTTATTCACCTTCCCATAAGTCATTTATGATCAAGAAGAAGCTACTTCAAAGGATGACACCATCCTAACTGGATCCATATGAGAACTTTTAACTCCATCAGGTTTGTGTTTATCCTTCTTTTCATGTCTCATTTTTATTGTCAGATATGTTCTTGTGTACAAGTTTTTTTTATTTTTAAAATATGTAAAGTTGAGAGTCCTAATGGTTTACCTTTGTTCAAACACATGCTCAAGAGAATACCCAAGGGTGCTTCATCTTGCTACTAGGCCTCTCTGCATAAAAACATGTCAGCAAGGCAACAACAGTAAAGCGTCTGAGTGCTGATGATGGTTATCATAGCTTCCGAACGTTGAAAATGCTCCCAAGTGATCCATTTGGTAGCCTACGGAACAGTTTTCTTGTTTTGAGCAGACAGTCTGTACTTTCATAGATGCATCCAAGAACTGCTAACATCTATAATGAGGGAAACAAAGCGAAACTATTGTGAATGGGTCGATGTCTTAATGTTGTTACTTAGTAGTTTGACGAATTGTTCCTTTGGAATATCTAATGAGCAATTTGAATCGATTTTTTTACGGGAGAGGGTGGATTTCTGGAAGATACATGTCACTCTTCCATTAGCTCCGCTAGAGCATGATTTCTTGAATGACCTAGAGCCGCTTGGGTTTATGGACTCCTTCATATCTTCTCTTCAATTTTAATTTGAGGTATATACGAGATAAATCTAATACATTTTGAGTTAATCGCTAGTATGCGACTACTAGTATAGTGTCTACTCTTGCTCCGAAAGGTAATGTATAACCCAAGATCGCTATCCTTTTAGTTATATGTGTTTGTCTGCATTGGATTTCTCTAGATTTTAAATTTTGAAGTAAAATTATCATCAAACCGGTTGTTGAGTTGAACTTGTGTGCATCCTTCCTGCATGTTTTGTGACACAATGCTTGTTCAAGATGGATACTTTGCAGCTGTACTTAACATCGAAGTTGTGTTGCGGTTATCGAGTTGCATCAAAACGAGATAAAGAGTGCATCTGTTTGGGTATGTGAGTTGGGTAGATAAGAGGTATAACTTTCTCCAGGATTGATTTCTCCTCCATACTTGAGATCATCTATGTTTTGTTGCAATGTCACAATTTTGCAGCCATGCTTGTTACCATTTCTAAGGCATATTCCATACTTGATTATGCATTTACTACGGGTCTTTAGATGAGATCGATCATATCTCAGTATATAGTTTGTCGTGGATATTGTAACATCCAATATTTCGTCCTTTGTTTATTAATTTATCAGGGCACAATTAATAATTGTGACGCTTTTAGTCTTTTAGGGTGATAAATTTTTCTCGCTTTGCACTTTGCTTCTTGTGTTATTGGCCAACTAGTGTAATAGTTTATTAGGAATCATTTTTAAGTCCGAACCTCTGTCTCTCAAATTAGTCGGATACTATACTACACTATGCAATCATAATCCTTCGAGTATTCTCTGGTGCAATCCTTGATATTCGCTTACCATCATGTGATTGTATTTCGCCATATTAAGTGTTCTACTTCGGATTACAGCTCAAGATCAGTCTGGAGTACATGGATGTTGAAGGTCTAAAGAAAATCTTACAAGGACAAAAAATTCATGGTTTTCTTGATGATGAAGCTCTAGTAATTAAGTCGAAAGTGTCGAATTGGTGCGGCTACAACCTACGGATCGATTCTTTCTCATTTGAGTGGCCGGTTATAAAGTGTGTGATCTAATTCAAAACAAGAAAATTTGGTTTTAGCGAGTTTATGGATCATTGGGGAAATATTTCAGTAAATCCGAATGAGTTAGGTATTGACGAACTTTCAGAACCTTAAACTTTTGTGGACTTTCAAGTCTATAATAGCTATCTTTTATTTTCTCACCTTTCTTATTTTGATTATCATGATTTGCGGACATGGGAAGACAACTTTGTCGAAGATATCGAATCGTATTTCATTTAAGACGATTTACACCTACTGGAGTTATAATGGTGTCTCAAACATCAAGGGTGGTTGTTATTCCAAGTTTATTCAGACACTGATCCCGACTCTTGAGTTGCTACCAATCCCTCAATGACACCTTATCTCTCGTGTGTCCTTGGTGTCTTTAGTATTCGGTCGGTTTTCTTTTTCATTTAATGTGATTTAGGATGTGAGCATGAGAATATGTTCCAAGTTTCTTCGGTTAACTTAAGATGTGTATGGATTTTGTAGTTCCATGTTTTGGATATTTTCAATATTAATGACATTCGATATTACTTTGAAAATTAAAATTTAGCAGCTCAAATCCTCGAGAGGGCCTTCACCAAGTAAACGCCAATGACCTGGATCTGATGTTGGTTGAATTCTTTACCAACTCACACTAACACCTTAACCAATCGGGCTAAAACCCTTTACCAACTCACACTAACACCTTAACCGATCCGGGCTAAAACCCTCTACCGATTTGTATTATAGTGGATAAAACTCATGGCCGTCAAAATATTGGGTGGTAAAATCCTTGGCCAACAATATCAAACACCTTCACCAACTCAAACCGAGTAAGTGAAATACTTTAGCGGTGATAGTGTTTTATAATTGGCAACCTCCACCAACGATTTAATAGGCTTCAAAGAACAAACAAATCATGCGGGTTAAATGTTTCGGCAACAAATGTTTATGGTTCTACCAACGACGTCCGATGAGTTCTTTGGAAAATTATATCGACTAAAAACCGGCCGTCGTCTCATTTAGTTGAAATATATCTCTTCCAGCAGCATGGTTGGTCCAGGTCTTTAGCAAAGAAGGCTTTAGTCACAGAGAGAATCGGTTGCCAGTGTCTGTTGCTACAAACCTCCAACCTCAGAAAACGTCCCTGTACTCAACCGAATCAGAGTAGTCGCTAAAACCCAGTTTTCTTGTAGTGCCTGCATTGGGATATTCGTAGCAGGAAATACCCAAATCAACATTTTACAGGTCTGCAGCAGTTGGCGTGCTCGAGTTTGAAAGAAGAGGTGTGGCCAGATCGTCGTCATCAACCACGGTCATGCGTGTTCCAACTGGGTACCTCTACACAAAAGAAAATCTCTCTTTGTTAACTACTGATGGTGGCAAGCAAATATCTATTCGTTAGTAAAAAGCATACCGGAATGATCTTCTTGACTCAGATGCTCCGGACGGGGGAGTTGTCACAAGAACCAGGAGTTTGCCTACTTTAAAAGAAAAAAGAAGCAGCGGTGTTATGAGGAAAAGAAGAATTATCACTTCAAAATCAGGAGGTAATTAGAGTCATACTCTGGAACCAAGCCGCATGCGTTTGACCGAGGAATTTGGCTGGCTCAAGGATGATTCACTTCTGTTCGACATGATGAAGATATATGAATTCAACAAGAAGAGTCTTTATTCTGATCTGAGAGGAACAATCTAGTTTCACCTGCATATATATTGAGGAAACCCTAAGAAGAAATGGATGCCAAATAACCCCAACAGGACTTATCCGATAGCCAAGGATTCAACCCTGACCGGGTAACGTTTCTCATCGAAACCCTAAGGAAGACCGGAAGGAAACGGCCAGATAGTCAAAGGACGGATGCGTTTCTCCAGCTTGAAGCCTTCGCAAAAACACATCCTGAAGATATGAGGCAGCCACTTTCCTGGTAATATTTACTCACTCTAGCTTGGCCTTTTATCGCTTGTCTGTCACCATCTCATGCTTACCCCGCAACAATGTTATTGTTACGTGCTAAGCAGGGGACTTCATGTTGATGGTGGTTTTTAGTTCAGGGTTAAAATTGTAAAACCTCACATTTAATAGGCCGTCACTCTGCAAAGAGACAGAGCCATGTAAAAGTGATGAGTGTTCAACCTATTCACTGGCACATTTATTGAGCAACTCAATATATTCACATGAAATTTATCCAGAATGGTGCATGTAGCAACAATCCCAGATATTCGGTAAATTTTGGCACCTTGCCTGTATTATTTAGTTAATATAAGTTTCCTTGAATGCTTTCTGTGCTGTGTTCCCCAGCTGAACCCTTAATATTGATGTGGCATGAAAATTTGTGTTCACTCGCAGCAGAGTAGCACGAATTTCCAAGTATCAAGGTTAAGGTCCTTGCATAAAAGTATTCAATCGGAAAGCATACTGCTCTCTGGCAAATAAATTTAAAAAAGAACTCTGTGTCAACACATAAAATTCAATAAATTTTGTGATAATTCACAAGATTCAGATATTATCCTAACTAATTTGCAAATATTAGGGTTTTGCGCCCTGCGCAGTATATTAGACCTCGCCTGTCGAAATTAAGCCTAGGCAATTAATCCGCCATGGATTAGTAGGTGCAAAATCCTACCAAAAATTAGAAAACAAGGAATAAAAAGATTCGCGGAATACGAGCAGCAACAAAGGGAGGTGTGGCCATTCCATAAACCAGCCGGCGCCACTTGCAAGTGGCCACACCCCATGTTGCTCAATCGGCCCCTATTTCCCATCGACCGATCAGGTCGCTTTAAATCCGCCACACACACACCAGAAGTGTGGCCACGCCCACGTTTGGATGACCCCTCTTTTTAATCGACCAATCAGGTCGCTCTAAACCTTCCACAGTATTAAAAGAGGCAAAATTGCACCAGATGGTCACAATGCCAAATTGTCTTTCCAAAGTCGCGCCAATACAGTATTAAAAGAGGCAAAATGTACCACTTTGCCACAGAAGCATGTCGAACGTGGCAACGTACCATAAATAGCGCGCCAATGTGCTAACCCACTTCTTGTTTGTGGCCAAACGCCATAACATATTCCAATTAGGGTATTCTAAATACGACTCTGCCTTAGTGGCATTAGTCGAAGTCGTGGCCCAATTATGCTACTTTGGCCCTACAACATGCCACGAGCCATGTGGGACCCGCCAAACCTTAAAAACGACGCCATTCTATAATCACCCGTGGCCATCCTTGTGCATGTGGTTATTCCCATATTATGGCCAGCCATAATTCCTTTAATGTGGCTATGACACCGATTGCATAAGGCGCCACCGCGCCGCGGCCATGCCACACGCGCTAATTAGGGTTTCGATATGCTAAACCCTAATTTAGCTAAAGTTTCCACGCCAACTAAGTCAAGTAATTCTCCTAAGGCCTTAAGTTTGATATAGCAACAGAGCCAATGTTACCGGAGCCATATTTGGGTCTAACACCAATATGCCAAAATAGCTGCCATCGCTACGCCAGGGACTACTATGCCACTAGCATGCCGCTATATGCCACTACACCATTGGCATGTGCCAATGACGCCACTGTGCTACCATCAGGCGCCAACAGAATGTGGCCATAATCAATGGCCATCCTTTCTCATGAGTTACGATCTCAGCTAGTCCAAATTCGCCACGCACTGACAGCTCAGTAGCAAGTTTTGGGCGACCAACTAAGACAAGCCAAATAGCATCACATGCTATTCTCCCCAAAGGCGAGTCTCCCGACTTTGACTTGCCACACATAGCAACCTGCTGCATGTTTTCCATGAAAACACTCGAGACATCAAACATGTTACAAAATGGGGGATGCTCATCAGGGTATTGGTCTGGCGGTTAACAGCGTGCGGCATGCAACACGCCCATTATAAGAAAGTGTCAGAAAGTAAGGCAGTTAGTGGCGGCAAGAAGTTGTGGGTGTAAACTAACCAGTTTCCTCCATAGTGGGAACGTGGTTTCTGACAGTTACACATGACCCCACTTCTCCATCACTTAATCACTCCCACTTTCTACGAGATCAGGGTGCGTTCAATATGACTTGTATAAATAGGTTTTACCTATTTTCGACAAAACAACAAGTTTTGGTGAGAATAACAACACAGTATCCTGAAAAATACCAAAGAACTGATATCTTACATTCCGCAAGCCAGTTCCAAATTCTGATACAAGTCATAAAATAGCCACACCTTCAGAATTAACCATTCTGGTCTCAACACCTTCTTCGCTTCCCTCCCTAAGACCAACCCTTCTCCTTCACTTTGTGACCAAAGCAAGACTGGAATGACCATTTCTTGGTTTAGGCCAGGATTGTACAGATTGATCTCTCGAATCTAAAGTACTCCCGTGCAGTGCATTTGTTTAGGTTTAGATTTGTTTCTCATCCACACACCCAAATTTACCAAAACCAGTAGAAACAGTTTTTACCCATAAACAGACATTCAATGTAAATCCCTAGAAAATAATTAATTAATTCTAGTGCGGCATTCACCGGTGGATCCCAATAAAATTACACTAATTAAACCCTAATATTTACTTACGCCGATTCATGGTTTTCCCGGCTGAATTCCATGAAATAGTAATGGATATTTACCTTTCGGGCATTTGGGGCACCCCGGGTAAGCCCCGAGCAAGAGGCACGGGTGTATTTAATAATAATGCTCAAAGGAGCATCCAAAAACATGGAAGAACTAGGATTGGAAGTTTGATCAAAGAAGGAAAAGGAGGGAAGATAAAATAATAATAAAATAGGAACTGTGAGTGGTGGGTTCCGCATGGCTAGTCGGCCGCCCGTGCCGCCGGTTCTAGCCGTCCCTCCCCCTCTTTTCCTTTATTTTATTAATATTATTATTATTATTATTATTATTATTGCAGGAATTAACATGGAAGGTAGTGTTAGTTTGCCCCCTTGCACGGTTCTTTTTTATGATCCCTCCCCCTCTTTTCCTTTATTTTATTAATATTATTATTATTATTGTTTAGGGTTTTGTTGTTTCAAGGACTTCCTCTTTCGATTAAAACTCCTAAACCTTCCATAACTTCTCCATGGATTATATGGTTAGCAAAGCCCCGCAACCATCACGTCTTTCTACTATGAGAAATATTAAAATAATATTTTTTTTATATTTTTTTAATAGTGGTCCTTCCACCAAGATCAAGAATTTCAGTCAGACTCAAATTCTTCATAAAAGGATGAAATAATGCTCGATGGACCATCAGAAAATACTGAAATTCTCAGATTGGTTCACGGACAACATGACGACACAGGCACACCACCATGACCGTTCATGGTCGACCCTTTGGCATGCAGAAGCCTTTCCCACCTCTTTTGATGATATTTGACCTAATTGATCATCCAAAGTCCATATTTGGTTCAAACTCTTTCCTTCAACTGGGGAGATGATCCATTCACCATCAAGTGGTCCCACGACCACCAAGGGCCGGTTCTACACCCCTTTCTCGGTCTAACTCACAAGTGTTGTTATCTCAAGCTTATTGTCATATTTAGTTGTCAAAATTATATCTTTATTTCTAATCTAAAATTAGTTAAGTCTCAGATTAGGATAGAAGATGTAGTTGAGAAACGAACATCACGACATTCATCATTGCGTTCTACCATTTGAAGGCGAAGATCAACCAAAGATTTTGGAGAATTCCTTCAATAAAAGGTAAGTGAAGACTGAACCACTTATATCTCAAGTTATATTCATCTTTCTATTTATGAGACGATGTCGCACAACTAATAAGAGTATTGCAAGCATATCAAGAATTTTGATTCAAGTTTATCTCGGTAATTAGTTCTCGAAATATATGACTAAGCTTAATGAATATTTGTTCATACTTGATGAATTTCGGTTAAGGACAATCCATTGTTCGTAATCTAAAATTATGATTCAAGATTTCATTCGAAAATAGCATGGAACAGTGATATGTGTCATTAATGTTATTTGGGAATGTTTCGAATTGATTTATAAAGAAATATATAACTACTATTATTCTCGGATACAAGGCAGTATGCATACCAATCTTACAAACTGGGAGAACTGTTATAGGTCCGGAACCGTAGTACACGTACTGGAGTAGCTATATGTCGACAGTAACTTTTTGTACGCATACCAGTATGCATACCTTAAAAAGTTTGTGAACTCGTGAACCCGAAACGGTACGCAAACCAGTACGCGTACTGAAAAAGATTTGGATTTTGGAACCAGTGTGGTATCCATACCCGATACACATACCGGAAAAGTTCTGTATGTTCCGAAACTTTAATTCGTCTTAAGCGTACACGTACCATGACAAATAAGTTCATGAACAAGGTTTAAGTATATATACTTACCCTGTCGAATAATTTCAGATGCACATAAAATTATTTCCGTGAAATAATTAGCATTTGAATAATCTCTAAAAACGATATAGACATATTTGATCACATGATTGTGACTCAAGATTAAAGTCTTAAGTGGTATATGAAAATGCTCAAGATTATAGTTCAGTTGGTTAGTCTTCGGCTAACCATTCATGAACGTTGTCTTTATACACGGTTCAGTTACGTTTCATCCTAACCAGAGTGTATATCTCGTTATGTTAATCAGATTTCAAAGATTCATCTAACGGTGGATATTGATTGCTTGGTTCCAAAGCTATCTTAGCTTAAACCTAAAGCAACCTATGCATTGAAAGTCTATTAAAATGGAACCTCAAGCAACTAGGATCTTTAAATCCCGACACAACTTTTGTGTGTGTCTTAGTTGTAAACTAGAATTGTCCTCTTCCTAAAACCCTTTTAGGGTTTAGAGACTACAAAGACTTCATAGGGATTCATGAATCCATGTCCAGTTATTGTTTATCTGATAGCTCGAGTATCCTGATCTTGTTCGCTTGTTGAGCTGCTCACTTGCACAAGATAGATAGAAATAATCAAAGTTCTCTTCGTCTCAGACTTTGTTGATTCCACAAGTTTAATACTTGTGAGGTGAATATAATAATCTAGGCTGCTCTTCGGGAAGCATAAGTCCGGATTTTGAGGTTAGCTAAACTTTGTCTATTGCTATCGATTTCCAGTCTTACCTTGATCTACGATCAAAAAATAAATCACATATATAGGCTTATCTGTGGGATGCAGATTGGTTTAAAGTCTTCAATTGAGTTGAAGCAACTCTTAGGCTGTAAAGGACATAAGCTAAGGGTATCATTTGCACGGAGTCCTGCTGGGATTCAAGAAGCGTAAGGAGTGCGACTGTAAATGAATTGATGTGAGGGTTTAATTCGGTCTCAACTACATTCTTGTTCGAAGTTAATTGGTAGTAGTCTAGTGTCTATAGTGTCTTAATACATTTTGGTGTTCAATCTGGACTAGGTCCCGGGGTTTTTCCTGCATTTGCGGTTTCCTCGTTAATAAAACTTCTGGTGTCTGTGTTATTTCTTTTCCGCATTACATTGTTTATCTTTATAATTGAAATATCATAGGTTGTACGTAAATTCAATCAAGTAGATACATCCATCTTGTTGGATATTTTCAATAACTTAGAAAATAAAATGGTTTTCGTTTTTGGTTTGCCGCTACAACGGGGGAGCGTTCTGTGTTGAATAGACACAATGGATGTTAGTTGGAGATCAAGGGGCACCTCTAATGGGTGTGATGGTTCAAAAAAGACACAACCATTCCCATTAGATACCTTACGTGTCTTTTGGAAATGAAGAGGTATCTCCAATAGGCATGAGTCCCCTATAAGTAGTGATGATTGTTTTCCATTCAAGTATGAAGAACATCAAATACTATATGTTTTCTCTCTTCTAAGCATCATCGGAATTTTATCATTGTGTGTTCTTGGTTGGGTCAAGGGGTACAAACCTTGAATCCAATGACGTTGTTATAGGGCTTCATTGTATCTTGGCGGATTTTCAACAATGATTGAGAGCAACTATTTTCTCATTGTTATTGATACGGATCTTCAACAACTATGATGCTGAGTTGAACAAATTTAGAATCATTGGAGTACTTGGAAGTGACGAAGATTTCAACAACAAGGAGATCAACCATTTGGATGAGAAGCTACAAAGTTTATTTATTTTGTAATCCATATGTATTATTAGTTTTGTCACTAAAATTGACATCGGGGGAGATTGTTAGAGCACTGCTCGGTCGAAATCGCAAGCGTTGCTATCTCAAGCTTGTTTGTAAATGTTAGTGATCAAAACTATAAGTCTTGATTTCTAGTCTACTTATAGTAATGTCTCGGACTAGGATAGATTGTGTAGTTGAGCATTAGACTTCACGGCGTTCATCAATTGAAGACGAAGAACTACTAAGGAGAGCTTGTGGAACTTCATCAACAAAAGGTATGTGGAGACTAAAACTCATCTATCACTTGGAAAGTCTATTTCTACTCTATCTCCTATATTGAGACAAAAGTCGTATTACTATATAATATTCGATTATACACATTCGAGATTTCGAACTGAGATTAAATCTGAAAAGGCGAGGGTACCCAAATATACCTCAATCTAAAACTTTTCCACATATAAGTCCTTTCTCCGAAAGTGATTGTCTATGGACTGAGTCGAGACAATACAACTAATCGGTTCACACTTCGTGTGATCATCTATGGATACGGGATCGGGACAATACGACAACAATATAACTTGTGTGATTGATTATGGATACAAGATCGAGACAATGCAACAACGAAGTATGTTTACTTGATAAATGGTTCGGACTTAACCACACACAATAGGATTACTATCAAGTAAATATGAATTAACGTTTGTGTATTTTACTTCTAATTATAATAAAAACAATTATAATTGCGGAAATAGAAAAGTAAAAGACACAACAAGATTTTGTTAACGAGGAAACCGCAAATGCAGAAAAACCCCGGGACCTTGTCCAGAATTGAATACTCTCAGGATTAAGCCGCTATACAAAATCAAACCAACTTCGTATAGTGTAGACCAAGCAACTAAACCTATAGTTCACCTATTTCCGTCGGTATTCCCACGCCTCCAACTTGTAATAAGTCACGTACTTGGAACAATTCCTTTGGTTCGTATTCCAAACAGTAAAGGAACAACAAACCATAAATGCATAAACAATTGTTAATACATCTTTGGCATTGGGTAAGACCATCCCTGAAAAAGGACATTGTGATGAAAATTCTCAGATCGTTGCCATCTAGATACGATTCTAAGAAGCATGCCATCGTTGAAGGAAATTATCTCGCAACGCTATCCAGAAATACTCTGGTTGGGAAGCTAAAGATCTTTGATCATGAGCATACGTCCAGTCTAGCAAGGATGTTGCTTTCAAAGCGCTAAAGAACACTAAATTACTTGATAAAAGTAAAAGTGTTTACATCTCTGAAGATGATCTTTCTGAGGCTGATTCATCAGATGAAGATCTTGACAAGTCAGTCTCGTTGATCACAAGACAGTTTAGGGATCTTCTTTTGAACAGAAGTAAACGGTTCTCCAGAGATAAATCCAAGTTATCAGATAAACCACATAATCGTGTTCCTCCTAAAAATAAGGATAATGATGAAACTGATGATGAGGATATGCCTCATTGCTTTAAGTGTAAAGGTTTTGGTCATCTTGCAAATGAGTGTCCAAATTGAAAGAAATATACTGGGAACAAAGGTCTTGCTGCAACTCTTGATGAAATGCCTGACAATTATGATTCTAATGAAGACGAAAAATCAAGTGTTGCACTTCTTTGTGAAAATATTGATTTTGATAATTGTAGCAATTCATACATCAATCTTGATATTCTTTCGGAAGAAAACTCAACCAATCTGGAAGATAAAATTGACCTTTCTATTGGAAACTCTGTATATAATGTTGCAGGTTCTACTATGTGTCTAGCAGCTTGCACATCTCAGATGACTGAATTATATCCAAGATTGACGTGCTCATATTGTTCACTCAAAGGTCATGAACTATCAAAGTGTTACAAGTACAGACGCACATTGAGATATGTCAACAAACTTCAACGAAGAGCAAATCGACTAGCAAACAAGCTTAAACTTGCTCAGAAGACCGCTGAGGTATGTAAGATTTTATCTTCGTCTAAGAAGTTAGTTTCCAAGGATAAAACAAGACCATTAGAGAAGAAAGTATGCTCCAATCGTTTTGATAGACAAAGGTCTGTGGATTCCTCTCAAGAGGAACATGGTGGACAAATTGTTGTTCACCGCAACACAACTTGATAGTGTTGATTTGTAAATCTTGTCTCATGTGCCTGATCAAAAAGAGACAAGGTTGTGCACCTCTCAGGCTTTAGGAAAAGTTTGTTTTCTTATTCTCTTAGTTTTGTTGTTTTTGGAATTCCCTATCTATCAATATAGGAGGGTTATTCTCGACAATTCTACTCTTTCTAGGGTTCAGAATTGTACGTGCACGAACCTGTTAAAGGTTGAGTAACCCTACATTCCTTTTTCCTTCTCTGAAACTTCTTTTATTTTAAGACTACTTGTTGAGTTAAATTGTGATTTCCTCTCACAAACCCATACGTTTATGGATACTCCAAGCATCAAGTCTTCTGATGGAAAAGATGTTGATATGATTGTCAAGCCACCAATCATGAAGGAAAAAGAGAAATCTCCATTACCTCTGACATAGAAAAGAAAAAGATGGAATGTGAGGAAGCCAAGAGCTATTCCTTCAAATTCTCAGAAGTTTTCTGATGTTCTTGAAGTTTAGAAGGAGACACAAAAGGAGATTCAACAAATAAAGGCTTTTGTGTTTAAGACTCATGAGATTCAGAAGGCCTTGGTTCAACATCAGTCAAGAAGGTTTATTGATATTAACTCCTATCTTCATGAACCTTATGTCCCAATGGTTGTTGACGACAAGGAGTTCGGGGACGATAAAGAATTCTTCAAAGGTCTTAACATCTAGTAAATCTTCTGATGAGAATTTTATTTCCTATTTTGCTTAGAAGAATAACTAGAGTTTGGAATAGCCATTATTGTGATTACACATAGCTATGTCCAACGTTTTCATCTTCATGTTTTTAGGTTTATTTGTTTAAATTCTAAAAAATTGTTTGGAAGATGATTTTTGCAGTATTAATCTTTATGGTTTCATATATTGCAATATGTTATGGGATATGTGTGTTTGCGTCCGTGAACTATGATTGTCCCATACTTTTTAAAAGTTAAGTCTTTCATATGTCGATATGCATGTACTGATAAAAGAATGAATGAACTTTTGACATTACAAAAGTTTGAAACCTATTATGTCATTATGCAAATATTGATGGTAGATAGGATGAACTTTTGTTTACAAGGATTATGTCTATTGTATGTCACTGTGCAAATAGTGATGGAAAATAGAATGAATCCTTGTTTATTCCGCAGTATTGATCTTCCCTGATCCATATTTTATGTATATACTGTGCGGCTCCGTAAGTTCTCTTATGTTGAGCATTTCCGATTAGATTAATCATGGGTTTTCTTGTGGTTAATGTAATTGAGTATTATTAGGATTCAAATTCATATTCGTATGTGATTTGTTATGTCCAAAGAAATCCTTCTTTTCTCGTGAAAGTAAGGTCGCTCTTGTTGTTCTTTCGGCAATAACATTTTATGGGGGAGAGTTCTTAATTGAACTTGTGCTTAATTGCCAAATCTTTGTGGGGGAGTGCGGCTGTGGAATATTATAGGAGTTATCTTGTATCTTTATAAACTCCTTGATGAAAGCATTTAGCTTCGGCTATATGATTGCATCCAAAAAGTTGATATGTGCTTGCTTTTGGTCATGAAATGTCTCTTTGGAAATTTCATTAGGATCCCACTAGATTTCGTACCTTTGCCAATTTTATTGACAAAAGGGGGGAGAATTAATGTGTAGTTCACACTACCAATACATATGGTTTTCGGATCATTATGTAAGGGGGAGTGGCTTCCACGTGAGATGGAGAATTGACTAAGGGGGAGTGATGCATATCACCATAGTATTGTTGTCGAAGTTGTGATGCAATTGAACTTTGATGCCGTGTAATAATACTATGACACCGTGTAACAATGATTGAGAACTCTTGTTTTCTCATTTTTATGGATACGGATTTTCAACAACGATGATGCTAAACTTACAACCTTTGGAATCATTGGAGTACTTGGAAGTGACGAAGATTTCGAGTAATGTTGAAGAACCAAGAAGATCAGGCATGTGGAAGAGAAGTTACAAAAGTTTATTTATCTATTTTTGTATTCCATATGTATTGATATTTTTGTCACTAAAATTGACAAAGGGGGAGATTGTTAGAGCACTGCTCGGTCCAACTCGCTTGCGTTGCTATCTCAAGCATGTTTGTCAATGTTAGTGATCAAAACTATAAGTCTTGATTTATAGTCTACTATTAGCTAAGTCTCGGATTATGATAGAAAGTGTAGTTGTGCTCAAGACTCCATAGCGATCATCATACAAAGACAAAGAACTACTCAAGGAACTTGTGGAACTTCATCGACTAAAAGGTATGTGGAGACTTGAACTTATCTATCACTCAAAAGTCTATCTACTCTATCTCCTATCTTGAGACAAAAGCCGTTTTGCTATATAGACTATGATTATACACATTTTCTATTTCGAGCGAGTTTATCTCGCTTATCTATTTCACGAAATATGTGTTGGTAAGCTTTCGCTTTGGCCAAGTTCATCTTTACTAGTGACGAAAGTCATGTTAAGTTTCAATCACTTGAAAATGGCTTTGACGTAAAATGGTTTGTGAATAACAACTATATAACGTCCTCTAAGAATGTTACAATGATGGAAATGAGAGTTTAGATTACATAACCATGGAAGGATATAAACATTGTGTGGTAACACATATGTGTGTAAGTCCTTATTCCTTGAACCAAAGTATGCGTACTTTGCTGCTCAGGAAAACTGGAACTAAGTCCGCGTACCAAGTCTGCGTACTGTCGAAGTTCTCATCCCGAGAAATTCTGCTGTAGTTTGTAAACTAAAAACAAACTTATTCCGCGTACTTAAGTCCGCATACCAGTCCGCGTACTTAAGTTGGTTATTTTCTAAAAATGATTATTTGTGAACTTAAACGTATATAAACTAAGGAATGCATAATTGCAAACCGTGGCTATAAAGTTCATGAATCGATTCGAGTGAATCAAATCGTTTTTGTTTCAATTGTGTCTATTATAAAGATCTAAGCAATTGAACAACTCTCTAACTAGTTCATTTGAGTCATTTGAACTAGTTATGGTAAAGAAGAATATGGTTGATATCAAAGTGCTCATATGGCTAACCATTTGGTTAACTACTGTTGAACCAACTAAATGTACATGTTTGGGTACGGTTACATAAACCTAAAAACGTGGATTTCATTTGTGTGTAACAAGCTAAGTTTGGATCTAAAGGTTGAAAGATATTAGCTTGAATCTAATCAGGTTTTCATCCAACGGTGAATATTAAATGCTTTGTTACGAAGGTAACTTAGATTGCAAACCTTGATTTGAAAGACTATATAAAGGAGAACTCTAGCAACTGGGAAACCTAATCCCCACACCTCCTGTGTGATACTAGTTGTATAAGCTAGAGTCGATTCTCCTTTAACCTTAGGTTTCTATCGAGACCCTGTAGGTTAACGACTTGAAGACTTCATTGGGATTGTGAAGCCAGACCGATACTACTTTCTCGTAGTTGTGTGATCTGATCTTGCTGTTCTATATTACTAAGTACAATCATAAAGATTGGCTTGAGATTGATTTCTCCGATAGGCAAGATATAAAAGAAGTCACAAACATCTTCGTCTCTTCGTTTGTCATTCCGCAATATCTTCTTTCGCTAGTCGATTAAGATTATTGTGAGGTGATTGATAATACTAGGCTGTTCTTCGGGAATATAAGTCCAGGTTATCAATTGGTTCCTGTTCACCTTGATTTATCAAAAGACGAAACAAAACTCGTAGGTATTTCTTTGGGAGACAGATTTATCTATTACCGTAGACTTTTCTGTGTGATACAGATTTGTTTATTAAAGTCTTCGACTTTGGGTCGTAGCAACTCTTAGTTGTGGGTGAGATCAGCTAAGGGAATCAAGTGCGTAGTATCCTGCTGGGATCAGAGATAGTAAGGAGTGCAACTGTACCTTGGATCAGTGTGAGATTGATTGGGGTTCAACTACAGTCCAGACTGAAGTTAGTTTGTAGTAGGCTAGTGTTTGTAGCGGCTTATGGTGTTTGTGTTATTTCTTTTCCGCATTATATTTTGGTATTTGGTACCGTTCAAGTGATTTCTCTTGTATTCAATTAGACTTGCAGATTTCTATTTGCTTGAGTAAGTATTGAATCGAGAAAGAGATATATAACTCTTTGATACACTTTTATTAAGATTGAGTCTGACTGTCTAGTTGATTCTCTTAAAAGTATATTGGAGTTAGTCCATACAGATTGTTAATCAAAATATTGGGTGTGGTTGTTGTACCCCCGCTTTATCACCCTCATCTACTAAAAGCGTGTTGCACCTCTTACAAGGATCGATTCCCCTCTTGTGATCAGATGCACCTCTTCATAGGATCGGTTCCCCTTTGCCTAGAGTTGGTCATACCGATAACACTAAATCGATCATACCATCTCAAGTGATTACTTAAGATCGGTTTCACTAATAAAAGTCATACCAATACAAAAGTCAGGCCTTGTGAATAGTTATACCAAGAACATAAACAAGTCATGAGCGGTTATACTAATCACACATATTGGTAGTTCAAAAGATATGCAATGAATCACAATACCAATAAGCCTAGCGATTTCCCTTTCGATTCACGAAACAAGTTCATGAATTTACTTCCTTTAAACTAATGTAAAACATTGTATCCTAGGATGAAATCTTCACCTCATACCCATACATAATCACAATAGCATTCAAACGATTATGTCGATGTCTTATATACGAAGTTCAAAAGATAAGCGTTATACTTCGTATTATATTTCTTAATACTACGTCTAACTAGAGTGTAACCATTCATGCTTCGCAGTTATGTTTTCAATATGCACGACTTGAAAGATACGTTAGGGAATGAAATAGTTCAAGTCAAATATCACTAACCTCAAGTGGAAGGATGATGTTATCGTTGTAGCTCCTTACTTCTTCACTTCTTCAAGTCTTCGCAATACTCTTAATGTCTCATATGCTAATACTTTCAAGCTAACCTATACGATGTTGACTCTAGTATATAATCAAGCGACTCTTTAAATAAGTTTTGGTTCACTAAAATATGACAACCAAACTTGACATACCAACGCTTGGTGGGTTCAACCGATCTATGCTCTAACAATCTCCCCCTTTGTCAATTTTAGTGACAAAACTCTTACATCATATGGATAAACAAATTACAAGAATTCATTACACATACGCTTGATTCCTAAATTCAACAGTACAATAACCTGTATGCATTCAATCCATAAATGCCGTTGTTGACATTATAATAACAAACCTAAAGGTAAGATAGGTAGATTTTATCAATCCGCACGTCTTTGTTATTCCTTTGTAGTCCATATAACTACAAGTATCATATGATATGCTACTCCCCCTTAGTCTATGCTTTACTCTTTCGTTAGATAAACGTTTAAGCACCAATGTCCTATCCCTTAGTGATACCAATCAATATAAATCAATACCAGTATCACTTGTTTACTCCATATATTTCTCCCCCCTTTTGTCACAAAATGACAAAGGTACGAGCAAATAAAGGACAAACCGAAAGGATCTTACAAATCTCAAAATAAACTTGCAAACCTATAAAAGTTAAGCACGAGGGTTCCACACACCATTTTTGATAACCAATCTCAAAACCGAAACTACAAAGTAATTTTGTTTTGATATGTTACCAAGGAAACAATTGCCCGAAGCAATTTTCCCTAATAGTTTAGCAAACCAAAAATCGCCTAAGCACCTTAGTTCCTTTGCTAAACCGATTCTACAAATACAATCGCTTGTTCGATATGACCAAAATAAAGATAACTCTATTTTTCTCATCAGGTTCTAATTATCCATATAACTTAGACTTTTAACTTTTAAACAAGACAAGTACTAGGTTAGTTAACTAGCATTTCTTGTTAAGGCATTCGATTAGACTTGAATAACCGAAACCTCCACTTTGATAAGTCTAACTAACTAAGATCAGAATTAACTTAGTTTCTCTTATCCGGAATCGAATTGGAATAAACAATTCATCCCGTAAACCTTTTCTTTCGTTAAGCCATAAACAATTCATACAAACCAAATAAATCAACTTGCATAATTATTCACCTCAACCGGAAGCAATTGAAACAACATAGACATTAAAGCACCGCAATTGCACTGAAATTTTGTAAGCCTAAACGATTGATACCAAACAATAAAGCAAGATAACAATAGTTTTTCTTAACCGGAAATAATTGAATCACACACACATCCATACACAAATAATGGAATAAAGCATCAATTGTACCGAAATTTTGTTAAGCAAAAGCAATAAATATACGCAATAAACTCAGGCTTATCTTAAACAGGAAAACGATTAACTAACAAAGTCGTTACCTCAAATTTCGCATCCTCTTCTCCAATATGTTTGCATCTTCTTCCAGGGATAATTGATATCGAAATATCATTACGTTGTCATCCTTATGCAAAACAAAAGAATAACAACAACCAACCTTTACCAGAGAAAGGTTGAAAACCGGTTTTAACTATTGCAAGCAAAAGTTGAAAACCCCGAAACACATATGCTTTTATGATAAACCAAACGATTCAACATATTGTGACTTTTTCACATATTGTTTCAATCAAAACCCCTCATGATCCTTTGATAAAGCCTACGAACATGGTCTAGAACTTAATCTTGCTAAACCAAAAAGTCACCCAAACCATAAGGGTTCACAACATATGAGATCGAATATCAAGGTTAGAAAACCGAAATCAAATATCCCATACACATACATAGCAATAAGATAAAGCATTCAAGCACAGGCTATGTAAATCAAAAACTATCACAAGAAAAATTATAAATCAAATAATTTTATTCTTAATAAGATAGTTTTATTCATAATAGACTTAACACAATCATTGAAAGAAATCAAAAATTGATGTCTATTTTTCTGCAACTCGGAACCCTTTAAAGTTTTGAGTTCTCTTGCGCTTGATAGGGATGACTCTCTGAATTCCCTGAAGCGATCCTTGATTGAAGACCAATTCCTCAACCTTGTGGAAGTTAGGTTCCTCCTCGTTTACCCTTTTGGAGAGTAAATCTAGTTGCTTGAGAATTTGAGCTTGAACTAGTAAGGATTTTTCAAGTCTACGTTTTAGCATCAAAACTTCCAACTTTGTTTCGGCACAAGTTCGAGCCATCTTGTAAAACTCTTTCTCATAACCAATCATACATGATGAAGGATTCATATTCATATAGGAAGCGTATCCGTTTCCATTGAAACTGAGATGACCGAAAGAGTCACTAGCCATTTTTTCACCATACCTTTCTGAAATTTTTGAAGAAAGCTTTGCATAATAATCTGATTCGTCCATGATTCCTGGTTTCAGACCGAAAACCGAAACACTCATATAAAATCGAAACTTATATATATCAATAGTTGCTAAAACTTGTTCATTGATTATGGAAATCAAATATTCTCCCTTAATAGAAAAACCGAATTTTTTTAATATTAAGGATTTTAGGAAGGTGCGTTCCTGTGAATATCTTCATAATTTTGGCATTGAACTATTCCACAATATACACTGAACTCATCAAACTAAGTTTGAGAACTTCATGAGTCAGTGTATTTCTCCCAGATACTAAGTATCTGAATGAGATAGATTAAGTTTCAAACGGTTATCAGAGAATTTCTTCTTACCTGATTTATTAAGAACCATAATCTTTTCTGACGATAAACCAAATTTATCATAGAAATTACTATCATCAAGATATTTAGGGATTACCTTAAGTGTCGATGATCTGGAGTCGTTGTCAGCTTCCTTCATGTTCAGTTCCTTGGTCTTCTTTGGAATCCACTTCTTAGTCTGTAGTTGCAGGAAATCCTACACTACACCCCTCATAATAATCCACACAACTAAGCCATTTGAAGATGAATAACAATGATTTTATTGATTAATTCCTTGAACGTTTACAAGATAAGATATAAAAGAGCTAAAGAAATTACAATCACCACACACTTTCTCTCTCCTAATGACTTGTCTAACACTCCGAAAAAGATCTCTCTCACAACAGGCTTTTTCAACTCTTTATATAGGGTAGTACACAATGGGTGACAGCTAAGCTGTCCTTTATTTTCGGGAATGACTTGCGAAATATCGCAAGTGTACAAGTATACAATCTTGCGACACTCATAAACTTCGCTAGATCTTCACATCTTTCTCGTGCTTTGGCTGTCGTCATACATTGCGTCATTTGTATTACGCTTCTGCGACGCCTTCGCGATGCTGTCGTTTACTAATCTCGCGAGGTATTGTTGTTGCGATATTCTGATCCTACATCTTGCCTCTTCTCATGTCTTCTCTGCGAAGAAGAGAATGTCATGAGAATTAGTATTTTAAATTACCGTAACTGTTCATATTTGTCTGTTTCGATCCCGTACTTCTACACAGAATTTATTACTCATGTTTCTTCTTCCACTCTTTTCTTGACACATCTATTTCAACCGTTTTTTCTTGACCATTCACGTCCCCTCTCGCATTAAATGCATTTATCTTCTCGAGAATTCTTCTCTATATATAGTTTTCTCACCCTCCTCTTCTTCTTTTTTACTTTCTCTCTGCAACTTTTCTTCGCCTCCTCCTCCGCAATTCACGTTTCGCCATCAGAAATATTCCTTTTCTTCTTTCTCTTGATATTCAATTCTCTAACCATTCCCATACTCTGAGAATGGCTCCACCTGGTCGTAGATACGAAACTCGTTTGGGTGAAACACAAAAGAATTTACAAGAGAAGGGTTTCACCTTGTCTACTATTCCCAATCAAGAATCTTCATCTATTCTTTCGCAAAGTTGTTTCATCGATCATCGGTGTGATGATCAGAAAATCATAATCTCGCTAGGTCAAATCCTCGTAGGTCTTCCCATTCCTCTCTACAATCCCGAGCTGCCCTTGTTCTATGAAATTCTTGCTCATGAGAAATTCTCGCGAGCTATTTATCAATTAAGTGGTGATTGCATCCGTCTAATGCTTGAATTCGCCAATCGTGGCGCTGGTAAGGGGTCTTTATATCTTGATAACGTCAAAGATCCTAAATTCGCACACTTAGAGATAGTCACTGAAAAGTACACGATAGAAAGCTTTTTGGAAAATTATGAAGTGATAAATATGAAGAATGATAAATCTCGCTGGGGTGCTCGATTGAAAAGAAAAGAGAACGTTCCTGACGATAAGATACTCATGTTAGATATTGATTGGCACTCTGGCAAGAATAATGTCCCTCGCTATTCTAAAGATGAGAAGTGGTGTGTCTTCCCGCTATTTTTGAACGGAACTTACATCTCAAGTTCCCATGTACTCCCTGCGAATCTCGCAAATTATTATCCTTGGGTATTTAATTGGCCCGAGAAAGCAAAAGAGGTACATTTTCTAATTTCCGTTCGCTTCGCAATGTTTCCTTCTTTTTATATCTACCGAGTTTGCAAAATTTTCGGATCATTAAATTGAGAAAGAGTTATGAAAGAAATCCAAAGCCAAGTACTTTGGCGATACTTCGCTCAATCACGGATGAAGTAAGAAATATTTTCTCTTGTTATTCACAATATTGTTGCCTCTGTTTCTTATCTTCATTCGTGTATGTAGGTTGGTGTTGAAGTTGCAGCGCGAGGATGAAACTTCAAAAGCTGCGAGAAACAAAAGAAAGGGTAAAGGCCCTCTTTTCAAGAAAAAATCTGCTGCTCTGCCTTCTAAAAAACAAAACACCCATTCTTCTTCTCGCTCAAGTCCTCAATCTAGTGAAAGTTCTGATGAAGAAGACGATGATGTAGACACTTCTACCGCGAAGGAGGATCACCCAACTGAATCTCCTATGACGTTATTGTCTAATATCTTTTCAGACTCCATGCAAGGACTTGGAGATGATCACCTTTCTGGTATATGCGAAGCTCTCGCAAGTATATGTGATGCTTCTTTACTGGAGGGTAATGAGTCTCTTCAAGGGATCTCCAGATCATTGACTCCCAATTTCTTGAATGCACTCAGTGCCTTGGTATGTCTATGTTTCTCTATTCCTTATATTTTTTAATTTTAGACCATATATTAATAGCTTCTTCATCTTTCTTTATAGTCTGAAATAGCTTCCTTTGATGTTGCCTCAGATCTTGAGAAGAGGCGCAACAACCTTGAAAAGAAAAACCTTCAGCTTAAGGAGAAGAATAAAGAATTAGAAGTTGAATCTCGCAAGAAGAATGAAAATGAGACTGCTGCTCTTCAACAAAGAATTCAACAACTGGAAACTGAATCTTCTACTCAGAAGAATAAAATTTCTACCCTTCAAAGTACTAATCAACAACTTTATGGTACAAAACTCTTCTCTTTTCCTCATTTTTATTTTGTCATTTATTTTTCTTTGCCTGACTTATCATTTTCGCAGACATTTATAATCTTTCTGAAGAAGCCATCCTTCTCCATTCATTTCCTGAGCCTATGGATAATGATGCTCTTCTTTGCTCATCTCAACGAATCTTTAAGTAGTTCGTCGAACAAAATTAACTCTCTTTCAATAAATGAACTTCGAACCAAATTTCATCTCTTAGAAATTGAACATAGATCTAGCTTAGGTTTAGCCAACCGATTTAAACGTTTATATCTTATCTCCCACGAGAATAATAATATTCTAAGGAAGAAAATTAATAGCCTTATTGATGACAAGGATCGTATTGCTAATCAAGGTGCACAAGATTAGCGAAATTCCAAAAAACTCTTCTTGAAGTCCAAATTGAACGAGATGAATCCCTTCGCCAAAATGCCATACTTAATGAACGAGAAAATCAAATTCGTTCACTTCTTGTCATAAATAGTGATGATGAATTCACTTGGGCTGCAAAAGTTCTAGATAATGCCAGAAATAATTTAGGTGTTAACGTCAGTCTTCATGCTGAGCATACTGCCTTGGTTAAAGATATGATTTCTGACAGAGAAGGTTGTTAACTGTTCTTCTTTACTTTACCACTTCTTATTTGTGAAACTGCTTTTAAATTACTGATTCATTATCATATGTTCGCAGAGGCTGAGAAGAGATATCAAACAAGGATTGAAGAACTTGAATCTGAAAAAGAACAACTCGCAAAGGACCTCTCTCTTCGCAACAACAAGTATTCCAGGTTGAAGAAGCAATTGCTAACTACAATAGCGAATTTCAATAACGACGCTGTTCGTTTTCGCAATCAAACTATTGAGACAGTTTGTGATGACCATCGCATTCCTCTTTCTTCATATCCTTGTCTTCTTGATGAAGTTCCTGAAAATATGCCTTCCTCAGATGTCTCTGATAGTGAAGCTAGCGAAGAAGAGGAGTCTGATAAAGATTCTGATGAAAAAAGAAGAATGAACTGAGAGATAACTCCATTTTCCTTTTTCTCTTCTTGTGATACTTTGTACATTTATCCTTCTAGCCTTCTATTTTTGTAATCTCATACTGTAAATCTATTACATGAAAATAAATGACAAGTTTTTACTCTAATCATTCCCATACTTGCCTCTATTATTTATTTTCATATGAGAGATTATATCGATAATCTTTAAGCAATAATACTTCTTATTTTCACAATTGCTGTTGCTAACCCTTCACAAATAAATGAAGAAATGTAGCCGTTTTCGCAAGCTTATTTGCTTACTCACTTTCTTGTGTTGTCATATCTTCATTTATGTTGAAATTCATTATTGCGACAAGATCACAGGACGTCTTTACATTTTCATGTAATGACCCATTGATCTTGTCTTATCATTGTTTTTGTGTGGTCTTATTTTGCCTTCCTAGTTAAAGGTCTTATTTTGCCACCCCTCATTTTTGTGTCAATATGACAGGCCTAAATATTCTTGCGAACATAAAGCCCAATGACATTGCCGTCTTGCGACAAAATCGCAGGACGTCCTTACACTTTCATGTAACGACCCATTGATCTTGTCTTATCATTTCTTTAGTATTTTTGCCTCTGCAGGATATTTCTCTTGCAACAATATGACAGGCCTAAATGTTCTTGCGAACGTAAAGCCCCATGACATTGCCGTCTTACGACGAAATCGCAGGACGTATTTACACTTTCATGTAAAGACCCATTGATCTCGTCTTACCCTCACGTTAGTATTATTGCCTCTTCAGGATCATCGCACAAATATGACAAGCCTAAATTTTCTTGCGAAAATAGAGCCTCATGAAATTTGCGTCTTAAGACACTTATCAGCTCCCTAATGGAGGGTGCCGCCCTTATCATCTCCCTGGTTGCCCCTTCAAGGAGGCGTACATCGGCCATACAAGACTAGCTCCTCCCATCCGGTCTTAACAACAACCAGTTATTTTCGCAGCCTCTTATCCCTTATACCTATAGGGCTTATGGTTACGAGACTGCACCCTAAGTGGAGTTTTCTTCGGGCCGAGTGCAGCATGTGCCAAGACTTGCCAAGAATGGCCGAGACACTTCAAATGCCCCGGCACTCTTGGCTCAACCGTGTACCTCGGCGCCTTGGTCATACACTGACTCCTTGGAAGAGACCCTCGGTCGTCCAACCAGGGTATAACCTTATATATATAGTTGGAAATCCAAGGTATCTCCCCCCTGGATGGGCTTTATTGACCCCAAATTTTCATGACTCAGGTTCTAGGGGCGGTGTAACCTTTTCCCTGAGCCATGTCAAGAAATACCCCCTTATATGACGCACTTTAGGTCTTACATTTGCCTCTTACGAAATATCGTTCGCGAACTAGGGTGTACGCCATAAAGGTTCGTCCCATTCACTCATTCTTTTATTTCTATCAATTCTTGCGATCATTCATTGATTTTTGATTATTTCTTCTCATTATATTTGCGAAATTATCGCATAGCCTTGCTTCATTTTCTGCAATCTCGCTCTAATTATTTAACCAGATTTTCATATGTTCTATCTTGCGAGACTTTCGCGTACTCCTTCTTCAATCATCACAATCTTTGTACTGTCGACAAATCTTTTTTATTCAAAACAAGTTTTTTTTTATTTTTTTCTATTAACACCAATCTAAAATCAATTATTCATTTCTTACACTTCTTACTTCTGCTGCTCTCTATCTCTTCATTTAAATTTCCTGATATTTCCTTCCCTTTTGCGAAGTTATCGCAATTTCCAACAGTATTCAGACATTGGTTTCTTAATGTATCTTCAGCTCTCACTTCTATTGCGTCCACCATCAATCTGTCCCTTCTTTGTGCTTCTTTAATATTCTGTTTCCAGTTCTTCTTTTGAGCAGCCCTTTCCTCGCAAGATTCCACATCAACTTCATAGCATTTTTGTCCCTCAACCCAATCTCCTTTAATAATTCCAACCCCACTGGGATGTGGAAATTTGATGCACTGGTGGTAAGTCGAAGCTACACCCAAGATCTCATGTAACCACGGCCGCCCAATTAATGCATTATAAGGGGATTCCACATCGACTATGCAAAACAAGATTTCGGTTGACAATCCTTTCAATGGTATTCGCATACGAGTTTCTCCTTTAGGTTTATTGGCGGTGCCATTAAAACCATAAATCTTATAGGTTGAAGGTATCAAATCCTCGTCTTTTCCTCCCATAGTCTTGTAAGTGTGGTAAAAAGGATGTTTACAGAGCTTCCAGTATCAATTAAGATTCTATTTATTGCCCATGAATTTTCTGCCCCATCATCTTCATCATCAACAGGTTTTGGATTAATCTCCAATCTTACCACTAATGGACTGTCATGCATCTCGCCACCTTCAGGTACTTCTTCTGCGGTAAAAGAAATAATCTGCGCTTGCCATTCTTTCAGTGGCGATGATTTCGCGATGTTCATTACTTCTCTATTGTCAACATCTCTTGCGAAAACCCTACTGAGAACACTATCATGAAAATCTTCAATTGTCCTGTATGAATGCATGATAGAATTAAAAAAAGTTTTTGGCCTTCGCTCCAACTTCTACTACAAATATTTCTTTCCCTCTTGTCGTATTTACTCTGTGATTTTCTGGAGGTGTTGGTAATGGTTGAGTCTTCTCTTCACATTTTAAGAATTGATTTAGCTTCCCTTGATCTATCATTCTGAGGATGATTCTTTTTATATTCCTACAATCATTCGTTTGGTGTCCATGAAAATGGTGGTAGGAACATAATTCATGACTTCTATCACCTGGAGGTGGTTCATTTCCCATGTTCCATGGTGCAGGTATGTTTTCCATCAAGATTATAGCTTCCCATATCTTCTCCACGCTAGCGTTTAGTGGTAGCATCTTGATTTCTTCCCATACAACTCTATGACCTCGCTGCCCTCTATGATAATTCTGTCTCTGGCCTCCATAAGTCTCTTGCGGATTATGCCTCTGACCTCCATAGGTTTCTTGCGGTTGATCAAGCCTTTGAATTTTATTATTTCCGCCACGGTTGTAGAAATTTCTTTCTCTTTCAAATTCTTCCTGATCGCGACTTCCCATGGCTACCAACTTTTGCTGACCATCATCTGGTATCCTTATTCCTTGTTGACCTTGCGAGGTACTCGCCATAGTGTTTATCAATTTGGGTAACAAACTTGCATTCGCAGCTCCTGAACTTGTATTCGCAACAGGGTATGATTCCATCTCATTTTGCTTTTCTTCTAGAGCAATATACTCCTCCTGAAGCTCTCGCAACTCAGTCATGGTGATTGTATTTTTGACTCTAAAAATTTGAATATATACAGATTTGTCGCAAACATAGTATTGATGAATGATAAGATGAGATATCTCTCCTCCACATGGCCAGCCATTTCGCTACACATTGTCTTCCATCTCACAGTTAGATGCTTCAAACTTTCACCAACCCTTTGTTTTAACCCAAATACATCTTCAATACCTGGTCGCGAGGAATTATTACTTATATATGCCCCTAAAAATATAGCCTGCAAGTGATTGAAAGATGTTATTGTATTCTTCGGTAGCCCTTCAAACCATTTCAAAGCTTCTCTGTCAGGACTTGATGCAAAATATTTACACAATATAGCATCATAATTCTCCCATTGTAGCATACATCTCATATAAGCTTTGATATGTCAGATCGCACAAGTTGTTCCATCGAAAATGCTTTGGTTAATGTCGGTAAATTGCACTTCGGTGGTATTCCTCTTAATTGTATCTCTTGTGTGAATGGAGTTTTCGCAGCTTCTTCTATTGCTTCATCCAACCTGTCTCTTTCCTCCTCCCCTTTACTTGTTCATCATTCCTCTCATTTCTGCCAATTCTCTCAAAATTTGTTCATTTACATCGAATTTGAATCCATTGGTCTTTTTAGTTCCGCTTCTCTTCTCCTGTTCATGTCTACTTTGACTTTCTTGTTCATCATTCTCTTCTCGTCTTTCTCTGCGATCTTCTCCTTCACTTCATTCACGAATTCGCACACCGTTATATCTATCAATTTCTCTTCTTTGTTGCCTATCATCTCTCCTATCATCTCTCCTTTGTGCTCTTTCATATTCTTCATTAATATTATCATTGTTGCGATTTTGTTCTCGCCTTCTTTCTCGATTATCATGATTATTCTGGCGAATTGCCTCTTCTAACTCCCGTTCTTCCATTTCTGCTCTCAATCTTTCTCTCTCGCGAGCTAGACGTGCTTGTTCGGGATAATGTCTTTCAATTTCATCCTCAATTTCTTGTTGCTTCCTCTGTGCTTCTCTCCCATGCAATATTCTTCTTCCTTCTTCTTGATTTTCTTCATCAATTGGATTATTCTGCTCCTGACGCTGCCTATTTCCTTGGTTTCCACCATTCTGCTCATTTTGAAGAGTCTCGGGATGTGGGATATAACGATCTTCCATCATTTCTCTTCTCTCGCAATGTTCTGTGCCTCGATTTTGCGCTTCTTCTTGGTTTTCTTCATCAGCATTTTCTGTAGGTAAAATTCTCCTTCTTTCCTCTCTAACTGATCTTGAGCTTGACCTTGTAGTGCTTCTCGACCTTCTTTTTTGTAATCTCATGTTTTCCATCCTCAATTCATGATTATGTCTTGTTAAATTTTCACGTTCCTCAGCTTCTAATCGCCTTTCTTCATGTATTGTTTGTCTCAACGCCTCTAATGCTGCGATTTCTTCATTTCCATGAATTATTTCTCCAATCTCTTCTCGGTTTCTCTCCTCTTGTCTATTGTTTTCCAATTGTTGCTCTTCTCCCCTTTCTTCCATAGAGTCTGATCTCCAAGTATGCACGCTTACTCTATCATAATCCACAGTTCTATTTGCTACTGGTTGAATTGGTGATTGAATTTGATTTTCTTCATTATTTCTTATGTTCATTCTGGAGGATTCTCCCATTTCATTTCTCCCTTCTCCAGCAATTCTCCTACTCCTTCTAACAGTTGTTGGTTGCTCGGATGCATTTCTTCTTCTAGCCATTTCTTAATTTTGGTAAACTGTTGAAAATTACAAGAAATTCCTTCCTTACCACTCCAATTTCTTTCAAATCACGATGTCAATCCTTACTCAAACAGCCCTTTCTAGCGCCAATATGTAGTTGCAGGAAATCCTACACTACACCCCTCATAATAATCCACACAACTAAGACATTTGAAGATGAATAACAATGATTTTATTGATTAATTCCTTGAATGTTTACAAGATAAGATATAAAAGAGCTAAAGAAATTACAATCACCACACACTTTCTCTCTCCTAATGACTTGTCTAACACTCCAAAAAAGATCTCTCTCACAACAGGCTTATTCAACTCTTTATATAGGGTAGTACACAATGGGTGACAGCTAAGCTGTCCTTTATTTTCGGGAATGACTTGCGAAATATCGCAAGTGTACAAGTATACAATCTCGCGACACTCATAAACTTCGCTAGATCTTCACATCTTTCTCGTGCTTTGGCTGTCGTCATACATTGCGTCATTTGTATTACGCTTCTGCGACGCCTTCGCGATGCTGTCGTTTACTAATCTCGCGAGGTATTGTTGTTGCGATATTCTGATCCTACATAGTCTTCTGATCCTTCTTTCTTTTGTGATGAACTACACCAGTTGAGTTCTTTCAAGAATCCTTTGATTTAGAAGGATCAGGTGTACACATGCTTTCTTTAGAAGATGATCTCATGTTATACTTTCGACCTGAGAAAGTTTTTACAGAGTTCAAATAAGAAAGTTGTTCACAATTCTTAACAACATGACCTTTGTTTCCACAGTGAAAACATCGATTACGATGACCTGATGACATGAAGAATTCTGATGTGAGTGGTTTATCTTGTGATTCCCTACTAATTTCTTTGTACAAGATGAAAACTCCTTTTTAGTGTTCTTATTGTCTACATTCTTGTTTTCCTTCAGAGAACAGAATGCTCCGGATTTTTCGTACCTTCCCGGAAGGGATGTGTCCAACTGGTGTTCGGACATTAAAGAACACATATCATTCTTCAGCCTTTTAACATGTTCGGAAACAGTCTTTATCTCATAATCATATGAGATCTTTAATGCGTTGTAATTATCAGTTGCAGTTTTTCTTAACTGCTCGGATTTCTTTTCTTGATCAATACTTTTACTTAGTTTTGCTTCTAAGGCTTGGATCTTCAAGGAAGAATTTCTCTTGAATGAGTCTAGATCATTTTTACATGATGAAAGATCACGTTTGAGTTGATCATTTTCAGTTTTCATATGACATAAGTCTTCGAGAAGTTTTCCTTCTCTTTTTAGTGCAAGAGTAAGCTCAGTTGCACAAGAAAGGAACTCTTTGCTTAGTTCTTCAATATGAGATGTTACATAATCAACATCCTCTTTATCATTAATTGATTCAGAATCAGAATCATTGATTGTGAGCACAAGGGCTTAACTTAACTTCTTCTTGAGAACACTGGGACATATTTTCAGAAGAGTAGATAGAGCTTGTAGAAGACATCCCTTCTAAGCATTTTTGGAAGTTAAACCCAGGACGAGTTTTTCTCAAATCTTGAGATACGTTAACTGAATCACTCATTAGATTCTATTTCTTATAGTTTGGATTGCACCAAACACAGATTGTTAGATATTTTTGTATTTTCCTGCTCTGATACCAATTGAAAAGACGAGGGTACCCAAATATACCTCAATCTAAAACTTTTCCACAAATAAGTCCTTTCTCCGAAAGTGATTGTCTATGGACTGAGTCGACACAATACAACTAATCGGTTCACACTTCGTGTGATCGTCTATGGATACGAGATCGAGACAATACGACAACAAGATAACTTGTGTGATTGACTATGGATACAAGATCGAGATAATGCAATAACGAAGTATGTTTACTTGATAAATGGTTCGGACTTAACCAAACACAATAGGATTACTATCAAGTAAATAGGAATTAACGTTTGTGTATTTCACTTCTAATTATAATAAAAACAATTATAATTACGGAAATAGAAAAGTAAAAGACACAACAAGATTTTGTTAACGAGGAAACCGCAAATGCAGAAAAACCCCGGGACCTTGTCCAGAATTGAATACTCTCAGGATTAAGCCGCTATACAAAATCATACCAACTTCGTATAGTTGAGACCAAGCAACTAAACCTATAGTTCACCTAGTTCCGTCTATATTCCCACGCCTCCAACTTGTAATATGTCACGTACTTGGAACAATTCCTTTGGTTCGTATTCCAAACAGTAAAGGAACAACAACAAATCTGTTTGGTATCAACTCTTTTCAACCAAGTGATGTGAGTTCAACAAAAGGCTCTTCCGTTTATTTCAATAAACTCCTTTGTCAGGTCCTTAGATCTATCTACTAACAATTACCGAAGTAATCGTCTATATTTTGCAATCAATACTTTGAATCACAAAGAAACGTATTGATGCCGATCTACTCAACTAATCAATCCAATCTACCACAAGGATAAACCGATTATAATTGGATCCTCTTTAACCGAAACAAGTATTGTGCACACCAAAGATTATGAACCCAAATCATAAATCTTTAAAGTCTTCTTTGTCTTCAAATCTTCTTAGATCTTCAATAAACACCTGCACACAATCAACTTGAATCTCTTGTGATCAATCACGCACATAAAAGAGTCTGTTAACAATGGATTATCACAAGACGTCTTTAGATCTACAAACAGTCTAAAGATCCCCGTCGAAACTTCGATCAAGTTTGAGTGAATCTTATATCAGAAGAGAAGATTCTCAAGCATAAACAAACTAGGTGAAATCAAAGTTCAACAACCGTTAGTCAATCAAATCAATCGAAAACTAATAATAAACCACAATTATCTAGTTTCCCACCAACGGTACTAATAGAGCTTCTCAATACCAAAGAAGTCTTTAAACTGAGCGGTCGAAAGAGATTTCGCCTAATTAGGTTACTTTCCTCTCCGAATAGGCGACTCCACCAGTAACAGCACAACTAGGTAGTTTTGATGGCTCTGAGAATTAGTTTGCTAGAAATGCAAACTTTGGTATCTATAGACCAAGGAAGTTTGGACACCAAGGAATTTCCAAAACCGAAAATATTCTCAAGATATGCAATATATTCCAGATTCGGCTTCCATGATTCCTGGAAATGCTTTGTCCAAACATTGACCGAAAATCTCTTAGAAAATCTCCAATTAGTAAATGCACATTACCAATTTTCATTTTCCAAAAATAAAATTAAAAACCTTAATTAAAAGATTCTCAACTTATTTTTCGATCCGGGATTTTCCTTTTGATATTAAGGAATATCTTTGAACAATAAAAGATAAGCGTTATTGCACATGTTCAAAGAATGTCAACATCTTTACTTTGTAAGTCCTCTTTCATACTTACAATCTTGAAACCGATTTGCCACACTTCCAAACGAGTTTAGAATTGGTTCATCTGACTTTCAAGAACTATGTGATTGATTAAGAACACTCAATCACAAATCATGGGTTTCACGGTTATACCAAAATAAGTTTCGGTTCTACCTCCATGTGAGTACTGTGCATAGTCACACTTGCTTTCCAAAAATTCGGTTGACTAGTGTTGATGGTGGATTTTCATTTAAGGGCTGAAATTGTAAAAGCCAAAATTATGCGCTAACATCTTGCAAAAGATAAAGCCATTAATAAGTGATGAATACTTCTTCACCTTACTAATCCACCTAGAATAGAGCATGTGGCAACAATCCCAGCATTCTGTGAATTTAATACACGAAATTCATCCAGGTTGGAGCATGTAGCAACAATACCATATACCTCGTGAATTTACAAAGATTATTAATTAATGCATGACCAGCCTCGTATTTCGTACTCATTACCGGTGCGGCATGACGACTGAGTGTTGTTCTCAGCAGAGCAACACGAATCTCCAAGCATTAATAATAAAACATGTACGAAATACCCATACAGGCTACAACTCTCGGTATGTTATACTAGCCCGATTGAGCATGTTTGAACCTGAACTGACCATATCAGTCTCAAAAACGATCATGACCATCCAACCTCACCAGCATGATTGGATGGCTTAGATTAAAGCCATGACCCCAAGCAGGTATTGGAATATTCACCACCAACCCAACGCGGGCCCGCATGGTCGGCCTCCCCAAAACGGTGGCATAGTTTGCCAAACCGTCCAAACCAAACCAGTATGGACGGAAAACCCTAAATTAGGGTTTGCGGCGCATTACATGTATCGCAAAATAGTCTCAACCATCCATCTTCGCAGGCATAGATGGAGGGTGTAGATGTAGATTCAAAGGGCCCAGAGCATGTCAACACAAACACCGTGGTCCCGCCTACATACCTGATTGATCGGTCAGGACCAACTATGGTTGGTCGTCTTGATTCGTGCGTCCCAAACTGGGTATGACACACGGCCGGCAAAACCTAATTAGGGTTTGTGTCGCGATCACGAGCGTCCATTTTCTCCCGCTCGGATGAAGGGTCCAGAATAGACTAAGCAGTCCTAAGTATCAACATGATCACTGCGGGCCCACCTATCTCCACACCCGATCGGCCAAGACCAAACTTGGCTGTACACCTCAATTCGCACGCCCAAACCAGGCGTGGTCGCACCTCCTAATTGTAAACTGATCTCGACCACTCAAATTCTCCGGAAAAATTGAGTGGCTTAGATCACGTTTCTATGAGGCAATGAAGTACAGGCGTGAACACCAGCCTACCACCCATGATAGGAGCTAAAAGAGGCTTTTCCTATGTCTTAATCTGCAAGTGCACAGAGCCTTGAAGGCAGTGGCAAGCACAGGTCTTTCCACAGGGAACTAGAGGATGCTAAGTTATTCTAAGGCTATCTCAAGTGTTTTCAGGGGCAAGTGACGAAATGCAAAGCTTTTGTTTATAGTCTTTAAGACTAAGTGATGTTGTGGTGACAGTGAACTCAAGATGTATTGTAAATGTTAAGATTGAAGGATACTATGATTTTCCAATCCACCACTGGTTCAAGTTATGTGTGTCAACTAGTTGGAAAGTTCTTAATCCTATTGCAGACAAGGACAATGTGTCAAGACTATCTCTTATCTAAGGAGATTCACCAATGTAATAATTCAATCAACAACTAGAGTACCAAGCCAGAGCACTAATTGTCTAAGTTAAACACAATTAGTCAAGGGTTTGGCAGCTATCTCTTAAGCATGAGCTGAGCACAATCAATACAGCTTTAATCCTAGCTACAATGAATACATGATATTCAATGTGAAAGCAAAGTATTGAAGTGCAAGGATTGAAATTATCTTAAGAGTTCAAAGATTCAAGAACAATCACAACATAGTTGAACAACGAACAAGAATTAAGGCTTCATGTAAATCCTAGCAAATAAGTTTAGCACATGATGAACATTAGAAACAGATTTTATTGAAAAATAAACTAAACATGAACCCTAAATTGAAACTAAAACTGACTGCTCTCTCTTTCCTCTAAAACATGAATTTATACTCTCAAAACAATTGTACTAACCACTACACTGATGACCCAAACCTGCTCTCGCTCCCTTGACGCGTCCCTGACCTCTGAATCGAACATGCAAAGGAGTTGGTGAAAACCCTAACCCTATTTATCTTTAACCTAGCTTCTAGGTTGAAGAGAAGCTATGAAAAAGATAAATAAGAGAGAGAGTGGTGGTGCAGAGGCTAGAGGAGTTGTTGGTGATAAGAGAAAGAGTGGTGGTGATGATGATGGCTCTGCATCAGGCGTGGGAAGAGAAGAGGGAGGTAAGGGTTTTGCAGAGGGGTGTGTGTGGAGAAGAAAGAGAAAGTGAAGGAGAGGAATGGTAGAGTCGAGTGGGGGTATAGGGTTAGGGCTGTTTCGTTGTGAGGCGGGCGCAGCAAGTGATGATGAGAGTGATGCGGCGAGCGTTGGATCTTGGGGGACAGATCTGAACGGCTGAGGCCCTGTTGGGGTGTTTTGGTGTTGAGCAGAGACATCAAGGGTCGATGCATAGGAGGCAGCGAGCGTAGGATGCAGCAAGATGAGATCTCAACGGCTTGGAGTGGCCGGACTCGGATCCGGGTCGCGGGTCGAATCTAGCTCAAACCCATGTCTTGTAGATGAGTTGCTACTTGTTGGGTTGCAACTGTTGCGCGCGGGCTTTGGCTTTCTGCTCCATAGATGCTCGACTCCAATTCTTCTCTCTTTTGGCTCCTCAGATTCTCCGAGCTTTATTTATTACCTAAAAACACAAAATTAATTAATACAAATATTTATTCTTGAAAACAAAGAAAATACATAATGCTGGGATAATATCTGATTTCTAAACGCAAAAGATGAGTAAAATGCCAATAAAAAGGTGTATAAGTATGCACTATTTGGCACTCATCAAATACCCCCAAACCTGAATTTTACTTGTCCTCAAGTGAAACAGAAAATAAGAAATCCTAACTATACCCCTGTCGCAGGTCTCTCGAATGCATTTAGTGTATGCACTAAGCCTTTAAACCCCTAGGTGTCCCTAGTGGACGAGTTGTAGTCTCGTGAGGGTTTACCAGAGGTGTACCCACAAAACCTTCTCCAACTTCAGAGTGTAAAAGAGTCTCAAGCATCCAAGGAGCTATGAGGACATAGAGTTTCTGCGTGCTAGTAACAAGAAGTTAGAACTACTAAAGAACGCATTCTCATCCTTAAGTGCTGAGCGAGAAGTAACCATACCATATGAAAGAATTCGGATTCGATTGTGATCATAAGCCTCGACTTCTGCCTCACCATTAGGGTTTTATGATAATTGCACTCAAAAAGATCGCTTTTTTAGTCTCTCATGTGTGCAGGCAGGAATAAAGAGAGAAATCCTGCACACGTTGTAGGTAAGAAGGCTAACCTTCTGAAATAAAATCTGGAGACTCCACAAAAGTGTGGACAAAAAGAATCTTTTTCTGATGATCTCTAAGGAAGGAAATCAACCATTAGCAAGGGTGGGAGTACTCACTACCTTTTCACCCGATCGACAATTAATATCACTATCTCATAAGAACCATAGAAACGTCTTCACTCTTCGGTCTTCGGTCTTCAAATGTTGATGACGAACTTCTAAACTTCACAAAACTTGACAATTTTTAACTTTTCTACTCAATTTCCTTGTTACTTGGAATTTTCTTCTTTACCATGGTGGTATCAAAACTAAGAAAATAAACTACAATATTTTTTTTTTTTTTTTTTTTTTTTGAACAACACTATATACATTAATTGAAAATAAAAACAGTAAAACTACTAACTCCATGGATGAAGGACTATATCACACAATTTCCATAACTTGTATTGTCTTGATTTTACAAACTTCATTAATTATCATCCTATTTTCTTTTCCTTTCTTTGTTGCACGTAACCTTGGACTATATCAACTTTTCTTCGAATATTCTCGATGTTGCTCCGCTTGCTGACGATGATGTGTTTCTATGGAACTACTGATTGAGAGAGAGAGTGATGTTAACTGCAAATCGATATTTAGAAGGAGTTTTCATCTTTAGACGTCACCCTCATGATTGACGGAATTAGCACTCAAGAGAACAAAAGTAGTGCTGAAAGTGGTGCGAAGTTGGGTAGCTCACCATTCCTACCCGGAATTGACGTACGATGACACACACTCTAAAAGCTTTTCTAGAAAGTCACAAAGAGTGAAGGTCGGTACCTCGCTTGATGTAAAATGGGTAGTCTCCACTATGGTTGATCACAATTCTACTACCGAATATCTAAACAAAGACCTAATTCGCCCTCCGGTATGGTTAAATCCGACTTTAACGCTCTAATCAACTAAGGAACCCGATTGCGTTCTCCAAGTACTTCCAAGTTCTTGTTATTTCTACGACTCTCTATGTAAACATAGCTAAAAGCATGCTAGTGACTCTAAAATCTCTAAAAGTTGGAGGTTTTTCATGCAAGTATTTACAAAGATTTTTTTTTTTTTTTTTTTTTTTTTTTTTTTTTTTTTTGAAAAGAAGGACTAAAAACTCTATATGCAAATGTATGTACCCCCAAACCTAAATTAAACATTGTCCTCAATGTGTCAACAGATAATAAGAATTTAAAAAGTCACATACCGAGAGAACTATGTTAAATAAAGAAAAGGGAAGAGATTACCGGATGTACAAGGGTGTTGCTAAACCATAGAAAGATGAATGCTTTGAAAGCAAACAATCACGAGCGCAAGACAAAAAGGTTGGTTAGCAAACATCAAAATTATGCAAAAAGAAAAAGAAAAGGGAAAGACGATGGATTTTTAGTCCATAAGTATGTACACAAGTGAACTAGATCAGTCCACATAGATGGGGTCTTCCAAGTCAACGGTCTCAACTTCGGTGGAAGATGTTCCGAAAAATGGTTTCAATCTCGACCATTGACTTTGAAAATGTTCTTGTTTGCTGGGTTTTCAACTTCTACCGCTCCATGGGGGAAAACGGTACGTACCACGAATGGTCCAGACCATCGGGAACGTAGCTTTCTTGGAAACAAATGCAACCTAGTGTTGTACAATAAAACTTTTTGACCTGGGGTGAAAGACTTGCGCAGAATGCGCTTATCGTGAAACACCTTCATTCTATGTTTGTACGTTTTGGCACTATCATATGCATCGTTTCTCAATTCTTCTAACTCATTGAGTTGAAGTTTCCTACGGGTACCAGCCTTATCAAGATCAAAATTTAATTTCTTCACAGCCCAATATGCACGGTGTTCTAACTCAACAGGTAGATGACATGCTTTTCCGTACACAAGTCTGTAAGGCGACATCCTAATGGGAGTCTTGTAGGCAGTCCTATAGGCCCATAAAGCATTATTTAAACGCAAAGACCAATCTTTCCTAGAAGGATTGACGGTCTTCTCAAGAATATGCTTAATTTCCCTATTAGAAACTTCTACTTGGCCACTGGTTTGAGGATGGTAAGGTGTTGCGACCTTATGAGTGATTCCATACTTGCGCACTAGTGATTCAAAGGGTCTATTGCAGAAATGACTACCTCCATCACTGATTATCGCTTTCGGGGTTCCAAAACGGGAGAAAATGTTCTCCTTAAGAAAAGAAAGAACAACTTTATGGTCGTTGGTTTTGGATGCAATGGCCTCTACCCACTTAGAGACATAATCGACAGCTACAAGGATGTACAACTTACCTTCAAAATTCGGAAATGGACCCATGAAATCAATGCCCCAAACATCAAACATCTCAACAATCAAAATGGGTTGTAAGGGCATCATGTTTCTCCTAGATATACTTCCTAGTTTCTGGCATCGGTCACAAGCAACACAGAATGCATGGCAATCCTTAAACAAGTGTTGGCCAATAGAAACCGCTTTGCAAGATCTTGCAAAGCGGTTTTCTTGGCACTAAAGTGGCCTCCACAAGCATGGTCATGACAGAAAGAGATGACGTCCCTTTGTTCAGAATTGGGGACACATCTCCTAATGATTTGGTCTTGGCAGTACTTAAACAAATATGGGTCATCCCAAAGGAAATGTTTAACTTCAGCCAAGAACTTGGAACGGTCTTGTTTAGACCAATGCAAGGGCATTCTACCCGTAGCAAGGTAGTTCACAATATCAACAAACCAAGGCATCTCGAGACACAAGCATCAATTGCTCATCGGGGAATGATTCCCTAATCAACACGTACTCATCGAAGATTCAACATTCAACCTAGACAAGTGATCAGCAACAACATTTTCTCGACCCTTTCTTATCTCGAATTTCGAGGTTAAACTCTTGTAGCAAGAGTATCCATCGAATTAGACGAGCCTTAGCATCTTTCTTAGACAAAAGATATCTCAATGCAAAGATGATCGAATAAATGATGACCTTAGACCCTATCAAATAAGATCTAAACTTGTCTAATGCAAACACAACAGCTAGCAACTCCTTCTCAGTAGTGGAATAATTCAATTGAGCATCATTAAGTGTTTTACTAGCATAGTAGATCACATAAGGGAGTTTGTCTACTCTTTGGCCCAAAACAGCTCCTACAGCATAGTCAGACGCATCACACATAATCTCAAATGGTAATGACCAATCAGGGGGTCTGACTATAGGGGCAGATGTAAGGAGAGCCTTCAGTTGCTCCCATGCTTCCTTACAAGCATCATCAAAGACAAATGCAACATCTTTCGCAAGAAGATTGCACAAAGGTCGTGAAATTTTACTAAAGTCTTTGATGAATCGGCGGTAAAACCCGCATGGCCTAGAAATGATTTGATGTCCCTCACAGAACGAGGTTGAGGCAATTGTTGAATGAGATCTACCTTGGCTTTGTCTACTTCTATGCCTTTTTCCGAGATAATATGCCCTAGAACAATGCCTGAATTAACCATAAAATGGCATTTTTCCCAATTCAAGACCAAACTCTTCTCCTTACACCTAACTAGCACACATGTGAGGTGATGCAAACACTCATCAAATGAAGATCCAAACACAGAAAAATCATCCATAAAAATCTCAAGAAACTTATCTACCATGTCGGAAAAAATGCTCATCATGCAACGTTGAAAAGTAGCGGGTGCATTGCACAGCCCAAAAGGCATACGACGATAAGCAAATGTTCCATAAGGACATGTAAATGTGGTCTTTTGTTGGTCTTCGGGCGCTATGTGAATTTGGTTGTAGCCAGAATAGCCATCTAAGAAGCAGTAGTACTTATGTTTGGCTAACCTTTCCAGCATTTGGTCAATGAAGGGAAGGGAAAAATGGTCTTTCTTGGTTACTGTGTTCAGTTTTCTATAATCAATACATACTCGCCACCCAGTGGTCACACGGGTGGGAAGGAGCTCATTCATCTCGTTTTGAACTACAGTAATGCCAGACTTCTTGGGTACTACCTGAATAGGACTGACCCACTGGCTATCAGGGACGGGGTAAATGATACCCGCGTCAAGCAGTTTCAGAATCTCACCCTTGACAACATCTCTCATGTTGGGGTTAAGTCTCCTTTGCATTTCCCTAGATGGTTTAGTGTTCTCCTCAAGGTTTATGTGATGCATGCAAATTGTGGGACTTATACCCTTAAGATCGGAGATGGTCCAACCTAAGGCTCCTTTATGCTCTTTAAGTACTTCTAAAAGTTGACTTTCCTGTTCCGTGTCTAAACATGATGCAATAATCACAGGTAAAGTCTCAGAAGGACCTAAGAATGCATACTTCAAGGTATCGGGTAAAGGTTTCAAATCAAGCTTAGGTGGTGTATCAAGAGGTGGGGCAGATTTGGTATCAGAGAGTGGAAGGGGTTCCACTGCATTCTGCCATTTAGCAATATCCATGGGTAGCACAGACTCTAGCAAAGAGTGGACTTCACTAATGTACTCAGAACTGAAGAGATCTAAGTCAAAATTGTCTAAACATGCTTGCACAGGGTCCACTGACAAAATGTCGGGCAATGAGTCTTGAATCAGACTCTCAATCATGTTAACCTCGTGTACTTCATCATCATCACACTCTATGGGTTGTTGATTAACACGAAAGACATTCAGTTCTACAGTCATGTTGCCAAAAGACAAATTCAATATCCCGCTACGACAATTTATGATAGCGTTTGACGTTGCCAAGAAGGGACGTCCTAAGATAACGGGAATATGATTTTCAGGATTTTGCACAGGTTGGGTATCCAACACAATGAAGTCCACAGGGAAATAAAATTTATCAACCTTGATTAGCACATCTTCAACGATTCCCCGAGGGATTCTCACAGATCTGTCCGCTAATTGTAGCGTGACAGGAGTGGGTTGCAATTCCCCAAGACCTAACTGCACATACACAGAATATGGCAGTAGATTCACACTAGCTCCTAAGTCCAATAAAGCTTTTCTGATTGTATGCTCACCTATAGTACAAGAGATAGTCGGGCTACCTGGGTCTTTGAACTTAGGTGGGGTTTTGTTTTGAATAATTGAACTTACTTGCTCGGTGAGAAAGGCACGCTTATGCACATGAAGCTTTCGCTTTTGTGTGCACAGGTCCTTCAAAAACTTAGCATAGGCATGTATTTGCTCGATTGCTTCGAAAATGGAATGTTTATGTTAACTCTTTTGAACAATTCCAACATCTCGTTGTATTGGGTACCCCCTTCATTGCACCAACCGTTGTGGAAATGGAGCAACAGAACATGACTTGGCACAGAACATCTATATTAGTAGGACTCTTGGTTTTCTCAATAGGCTCGCATTCGTTCTCTACATTAGATGTTTTACTCGTGGTGTTGTGTGTACTTGGGAGTCCGATGTAGACTCGCTTGATGGTGGTACACCTACATGGTTCTCAACAATTCTACCACTTAGGAGAGTGGTGACGAGATTCGCTTGACTATGTGAAGTTTCATTGCAGGTAGAGGAGCCCGCTTGAAACACGATCTTTGGATTTTGTAGGGGTTGACTAGGGAATTTTCCTTTCTCTCTCTCATTCAATGCATCACAGATTTGCCCTATCTTAAGATCTAGGGTTGTGAGACGTTGGTCGGTACTTTTCTCAAGTTTTGAAAGACCTTGGGTCAACAGAATGACACAGTCTTCCAAGCTAGTCTTTTTCTCTGAGGTACCGAGGGGTGGTTGTACTTGGGGGTTTCTAGGATATGAGTATCCTTGGTTGTTATGTGTTGGTCCCCCTTGTGCATGCCCTTTAGACCATGAGAAGTTAGGGTGATTCCTCCACCCTGGGTTGTAGGTTTGAGAATAAGGGTTGTTCTCTTGTCTCTGGTATAATGCATTGGCTTGCTCGGTTTGGGACTCTTGAAATGCATGTAGATCTGGACAGCTGTCCACTAAGTGGTCGAAACTATGGCATGCGGCACAAGTGGCCATAGCAATTTGGTCACGGAGAGTAGGGGCATTAGATCTTACATGCTTTTCCAACTCAAGCTCTTCTATCTTCCGGGCCATAGCAGCCATTTTTGCCCTTCCCTCAAAGTCAGACTCGATTCTATAAACATTGTTCGTAGGGGTAGTCCGTTTTGGTTCTCGGATGGACTCCCACCTGTTGAGTCTTTTCTCGCGACTTCGATTAAGAAAGACCAACCGTCATCGGCACTCTTCTCAATAAATGCACCATTGCACATTGACTCGACTGTGGTTCGGGTTCTAACATCTAGACCCTCATACAAGATTTGCACGAGTCTCCATTTTTCAAAACCATGGTGGGGACATTGGAGTAGTAATTCACTGAATCTCTCCAAGTACCTTGCTAGAGTCTCATCTTCTAATTGCACAAAACCATTTAGACTTTGGCGAATTGCCGCAGTCTTATGGTTTGGGAAAAACTTTTTGAAAAACTCCTTTGTGAGGTCATCCCAGTTCTAATGGACTGTGGTTGTAGAGAGCATGTAGCCAAGACTTGGCTTTGTCTTTCGAGAGAAAAAGGAAACAGTCTCAATTTGAGGGACTCCTCGACATTTGGTTAAAACGCAGAGTCCCACAAATATCCTCAAAGTCTCTCACGTGATGGTAGGGGTTCTCATCATTGACCCCTCTAAACACGGGTAGCATATGAATGGTGCTTGCTTTCAGTTCAAACTGACAAGCATCGGCTGGCAGAATGATGCAAGAGGGCTGGGTTGCCCTAGTTGGGTACATGTAGTCCTTGAGACTACGGGGTGGGTTTGGTTCATCACCCATGGTTTCTGATTCGGATGGGCTTTCTGATGGAATTGGGCTTTCGGTAGAAGAACTGGGTATGCTAACGATTTCGTCCGGGCGGATTCTAACTAGTCGGTTTGTTTGGTCTCTAAAAGACACAATCATAGCCTAGCTAGCATCTAGCATGTTAACAAACAATCAAGTTCAACACATAAAAGCAAGGCTCAAAAATGACTCACCAATACAAGACTCAAGCCCAAAGGAATTGGTTATTGGTGTTGTAGAGCCCAGCTGAAAAGGTTGGTTCCAGCCCAAAAGGTGTAGGTTTGATTGTTGCACGGCCCAGGTTGGGTTGAGAAATATATAGCCCAGTTGTTGTGGTGTTGGGCTCGGTTTTGTGCAAGCCCAGAAGTGGGTTGATAATGCACAGCCCAGAATTGAAGTGAGCCCAGTAGTTGGGTTTTTGTTTTTGGCAGGCTTACAGCCCAGGTTGTGGGCTGAGGGTTTAGTGGAATGCAAGCCCAAAAATGGGTTTTAGCTTAAACAGCTCAGTTGATGTGTAAACAGCCCAGTAGTTTGCCAGAAGGTTGGCAGATTGCCAGGCCAGTGGTTAGGTTCAGTCAAGTGGTTGCCAATTTAGTAGCCCAGCAGCTCCAGCTGATGGGTTAGCAAATCAGCACAGTCTAAAGCAAGGTTTCAACACAGCTCTGGTATTGCACAGATTGCAAATGAGCACAGCACAGCTCAGAGTAATCAGCAATGGGTAGTGGCACAGCAAAGAGCTCAACTCAATTTACACAGCACAGCTCAGGCAAAGAAGAAAAAGTTTTGTGAATTGTGCACAGGGTAGAGGTTGTGCTCACTCAATGGTGCAGCATGTGCCAGGGTTTGTGTGTTTTAAAAACAATCTAACTGCTAATCACAAATCTACTACTCAACAACTCAATCACTTGTCACAAGATCACACAGATTGCACAAAAAATGAAGCTAACAGTTCATGTCAACTGGGTCAGTTGACCTCAGTTGTTAGGGATCAAAATCACAAGGGTGCAGGTCTTAGCAGAGTATAAAAACTTCACAGCATGCTCTGGGGATCAACACAGGGGTTATATGACTCCAAAGCTCACAACTTCAGGGTGTCATGGTCTGTCCACACTTGGTTTTCCAAGGGGTAGCTGGCTCACCTGAGTTTGTTGCATCAACTCACTCAGATACCAACACTCTGAGTTGATGTCAAACTCAGAGCTCAGGGTTTATTGTAGAACACACAAGGCAAGGCTTCACAGAGCAGGGTTGCTGGGAAGGAAATGCTGCTTGAATGTAGCAGATAGCTCACAGGTTTTGTGGAGTCAACTCACTCAGTTGACTTCACTTAACTTTCACAGATTAAGCTCACAGCCTGCAGCTACAGGGGCTTGCAGCTAAGCTCAGGGGCTAGCAAGGCAAAGCAACACATAAAACAAATGCACAGATGCAAAAGAATATGCTCAGGTGCACAGGGCTCAGTAAGGTTAAAGGTCTAGCAGAATAAGGTTTAGAGATCAATACCACCACTGCAATACTGGGTTTAGGCAAATCCACCAATGGTTTTGCTCCAGCTACTCCTTGGGTTATGTCTTAGCCCACATCAAGCACCTGTAACTCAAGAGAGAAATCTCAGTTCTCAAACTTGCAAAGTTAAAGCAAAAGAGCAAGAATGTTATGGCAAGATTCTAAACTTCACCTAGCTACAACTAAGTTATGCTCAGTGGTATGTAAACAAAAGGCAATGACAGAGGAAAACAAGTTACCCACTGTGGCAGACAATGAGCTAGAAGAAGCTCAAAGGAAACTTAACAATGTAATATTCACAATGGATGGTTAATGCACAATTACACTAGGGTGACACCAAGAACTAATGATGTTATGCAATTATAGTTGAAGATATGCAATAAAAGATATGTAATAAAAGAAAACTACAGCTAACTAAGCTAAAAGAAGCTAAAATCAGGGATTCAAAGCAGAAATATACAACAGAAGATAGCTCAGATGATTGAATAGTCAAAATGTACAGGGGAGAATTGAAAACAGTGAGATGAAGCTTTAAAGACAATTAGCACACTACCAGTTCCCCGGCAGCGGCGCCAAAAACTTGATAGGAGCTAAAAGAGGCTTTTCCTATGTCTTAATCTGCAAGTGCACAGAGCCTTGAAGGCAGTGGCAAGCACAGGTCTTTCCACAGGGAACTAGAGGATGCTAAGTTATTCTAAGGCTATCTCAAGTGTTTTCAGAGGCAAGTGACAAAATGCAAAGCTTTTGTTTATAGTCTTTAAGACTAAGTGATGTTGTGGTGACAAGAACTCAAGATGTATTGTAAATGTTAAGATTGAAGGATACTAGGATTGTCCAATCCACCACTGGTTCAAGTTATGTGTGTCAACTAGTTGGAAAGTTCTTAATCCTATTGCAGACAAGGACAATGTGTCAAGACTATCTCTTATCTAAGGAGATTCACCAATGTAATAATTCAATCAACAACTAGAGTACCAAGCCAGAGCACTAATTGTCTAAGTTAAGCACAATTAGTCAAGGGTTTGGCAGCTATCTCTTAAGCATGAGCTGAGCACAATCAATACAGTTTAATCCTAGCTACAATGAATACATGATATTCAATGTGAAAGCAAAGTATTGAAGTGCAAGGATTGAAATTATCTTAAGAGTTAAGCATTCAAGAACAATCACAACATAGTTGAACAACAGAACAAGAATTAAGGCTTCATGTAAATCCTAGCAAATAAGTTTAGCACATGATGAACATTAGAAACAGATTTTATTGAAAAATAAACTAAACATGAACCCTAAATTGAAACTAAAACTGACTGCTCTCTCTTTCCTCTAAAACATGAATTTATACTCTCAAAACAATTGTACTAACCACTACACTGATGACCCAAACCTGCTCTCGCTCCCTTGACGCGTCCCTGACCTCTGAATCGAACATGCAAAGGAGTTGGTGAAAACCCTAACCCTATTTATCTTTAACCTAGCTTCTAGGTTGAAGAGAAGCTATGAAAAAGATAAATAAGAGAGAGAGTGGTGGTGCGAGAGGCTAGAGGAGTTGTTGGTGATAGGAGAAAGAGTGGTGGTGATGATGATGGCTCGCATCGGGCGTGGGAAGAGAAGAGGGAGGTAAGGGTTTTGCAGAGGGGTGTGTGTGGAGAAGAAAGAGAAAGTGAAGGAGAGGAATGGTAGAGTCGAGTGGGGGTATAGGGTTAGGCTGTTTCGTTGTGAGGCGGGCGCAGCAAGTGATGATGAGAGTGATGCAGCGAGCGTTGGATCTTGGGGGACAGATCTGAACGGCTGAGGCCCTGTTGGGGTGTTTTGGTGTTGAGCAGAGACATCAAGGGTCGATGCATAGGAGGCAGCGAGCGTAGGATGCAGCAAGATGAGATCTCAACGGCTTGGAGTGGCCGGACTCGGATCCGGGTCGCGGGTCGGGTCTAGCTCAAGCCCATGTCTTGTAGATGAGTTGCTACTTGTTGGGTTGCAACTGTTGCGCGCGGGCTTTGGCTTTCTGCTCCATAGATGCTCGACTCCAATTCTTCTCTCTTTTGGCTCCTCAGATTCTCCGAGCTTTATTTATTACCTAAAAACACAAAATTAATTAATACAAATATTTATTCTTGAAAACAAAGAAAATACAGAATCTGGGATAATATCTGATTTCTAAACGCAAAAGATGAGTAAAATGCCAATAAAAAGGTGTATAAGTATGCACTATTTGGCACTCATCAACCCACACGCCGAATCAATCGGCCGGGACCGACCAGGCTTGGTCGACTTGAAACGCGCGCCCGAAGTGGGCATGATGCGCGGCTTTTGCGGCACCAGATTTCTGTTGCAAATCGATCTCAACCGCTCCTCTTTGCTGGTCGAATTGAGTGGCCTAGATCGCACCTTCATGGGACAGTGAGGTACGGACGTGTACACCGGCATGCCGTCTACACGCATGCCCGGTCGGTCCTTTCCAAAACACCTCCCATGCTTGGTTTCGACCAAGCTGAAGAGTAATGCCTGCGCACCTCTTCAAAAGCCCTAAAACTTCATCAACGGTCGCAGATGAGCGTCACAGATCATCTCGTCCGTCCAACTCTACCAGCTTGGTCAATCAGCCCTGGTTAGGAGTTAAGAGACCAGCAAGGCATTACCACGATCACCGTCCACCACTCTTCCACATGAGGTGATCAGCCAAATCAGGGCTTGCCTGTATAGCCTCCAAACGATCACTCGAAGATGGCTGGACATGATGCTATTTTAAGACGCTTAAATTCGTGACTTACTCCGTTAAGCCTTAAAAACAACGATGCTTCATACATGCTGAATATACTTGATGCAGTGCCTGCATAGAATACACACGATACTTCACAAGTATCGACTTCCTAAATAACTTAGTTATTTAGTATAGCATTACATGCTACTTTCTGTGGGTCCCACGATCCTCACACTCTCGAGACATCAATCATGTCACAAACTGGGGGATACATACTGGGGTATTGGTCTGGCGGTTTACAGCGTGCAACGCGCCATCACAAGAACATGTCAGGAAGTCATGGACGGTTAGAGACGACAGGAGAAGTGGGCAAGACTGGTCGTGTAACGCCAACACACAACTCCACTACTCCATCACTCCACTTCCTCCACTTCCCACGAGAGACGTGAATAAGGCTCAAATGACTTGTATAAATAGGTTTTCCTCCCTATTTCCAAAAACAAGAACAAGTCCAGACAACATAGGCAAGTGTTGATACCATCGTATTCAAACACCGAATCGATAGCTTACATCCTGCAAGCCGCCTTCAGCTTTTCTCGATACAAGTCATACATAGCCAACACCTTCACAATCTCAACACCTTCTTCGCTTCCATCCCTAAGATCAACCCCATCTCCTTCACTTTGTGACCGAAACAAGTCTGGAACGGCCATTTCTTGGTTTAGGCCGGATTTGCACAGATTGATTTCTCGAATCTACAAGCACTCCCGTGCAGTGCATTTGTTTAAGGTTTAGACTCATTTCTCATCCACACACCCCAAATTACCAAAACCGGCAGAAATAGTTTTCACCCATAAATAATTGGCGACCACAGCGGGAGGTTAATCTCTCGGTTGTAAAGTCAATTTCTTTAATACCATTCAATCAATTTCTAGATGGTTGGTCTTAGGACCGCCTCGACAGTCTCAAATCCTGATGGTTCCTCCAACGGAGATACCCCTCCTCCTAACGGCGTATCTGACGACATGATCAGGAGATTTCCAACATTAAGCGAACTAGCACGGGTACATGAGATTCACACGAAGAACATGGATCTAATCAAAGAAGCGGTAAACGGCATACTTGATCTCCTCATCAAGATGACATCAGAGATGAGCATTCCGGAGACCTTTACACCGGGTACTAGTTCCCCTCAGATCAACAGTTTTACTACAAACCAGAGACCAGTGGATCAGGAAGCGGCATCTCTAGTGGAAAGCTTGTGTGAACTCTTGCACCTATCGAAGAATCAACGGGCAGAGACGTTTGATGCAGTTAATAAAATAGCTCTGGACGTACACCTGACTCCTTCTCATCCAGAAGTCTTAACTGCATCGGAAACATCTGTAAATAATGTTACATTTACAGAAGACGACATGATGGCAGAGGAAGGTCACAACCGGGCCCTACATGTTACCGCACGCATCAAGGGTTCAGAGTTCAGGAGGGCCCTCGTCGACACAGGAGCATCTTCGAATGTGATTACTCTCAAGACTCTCAGGACAGCCAAGGTTAGCCCATGCAAGATTGTACGGCAGCCCACCACGATGACGGACTTCAAGGAAACTGCACCAAAGACATACGGGTATGTCAATCAATTTATCAAGTAGGGACCCGTTCAGTCAAAAGCAAAATTTGAAGTCATAGAAAAGGAGCCAGACTACCATATGATACTAGGGAGACCATGGCTTCATGAAAATAAGGTCATCCCTTCAACGTATCACCAGTGCCTGAAGACCATGCTAAATGAGGAAGTCATCCGTATTCATGCATCATTGTCTCCGTACGCACCAATATGCGGAGTGGAACTGTTCGAGCCAAAAGATACTCCGCATGGAAGGTCAGACAAGTCCTGTGCACCCCACTACCCACGTGGGATTCAATCCAGGAAGAAGACCGACTTGCATCACTGGGGGGCCAAGCACCACGACACGCCTTTTCTGACGAGGCGTCCATCTTTATCCGGTGAAGATTCAACCCACGATCACACCAAAAGGGAACGCACTTTCGAGACGAAACGTGATCATAAGGGGAAGACAATATACCGGCGACGTTGTTAGCAATTAGCAGGAGAGACTGGAACCCAGTCTCTCCGCCCAATTGAATGCTACAAGAACGACGAAATACAAGAGGAGATATTAGATGCCCCGCAACAGCTACAAGATGGAACCAATTCCACCACTGACGAGCTCGAGACTATTAACATCGGGAATGAAGAATCTCCCAGGCCTGTCTCTATCAGTTCGACTCTGTCCACGGACGAACGTGCGAGTCTTGTTCAACTACTCAAGGAGTACCAAGATGTGTTTGCCTGGACATACGAGGAAATGCCTGGTCTAGATGAAAAATTGGTCACCCATCACCTACATGTCATACCGGATCCAAGCCAATCAAGCAATCTCCGAGGCAATTCGGACATGAAGTAGAAGAACAAATCAAGAACGAAATTCGAAGTTACTAGCTCCCCGGCTTCATCGGACCTATTCATTATCCGACCTGGTTAGCTAATGTGGTCCCGAAAAAGAAGAAAATGGACAGATTCGGTCTTTGCATGGATTTCAGAGACTTGAACAAGTGCTGCCCCAAGGATGACTTTCCTCTGCCTAACATCGACATGTTAGTAGACGCCACTAGCGGACACAACATGTTTTCCTTCATGGATGGTTACAGTGGCTACAATCAGATAAGGATGTATGAGCACAATACAAGTAAGACAGACTTCCGAACCCCTCTTGGCAATTTTTACTATACTGTTATGCCATTCGGTTTAAAGAACGCCGGCGCAACGTATCAACGTGCTATGACGGTAATCTTCCACGACATGATGCATAAACAAGTAGAAGACTATGTAGATGATATCGTGGTCAAGTCAAGGGCTCGAGCAGATCACACCAGCGTCTTACGGCAAGTGTTTGAGAGGTGTCGAGAATACAAATTAAAGATGAATCCTTTGAAATGCGCTTTCGGCGTCTCTTCAGGTAAATTTCTGGGATTCCAAGTAACTGCAGAAGGGATCAAGGTAGACCCATCCAAGACTCAGGTTATCCTCACAATGCTGCCCCCACGAACTGTGAAAGAGCTCCAGAGTTTCATGGGCAAGGTGAACTATATTCGACGTTTTATACCTGGTCTAGCCCAACTTACCGCCTCATTCACCCCCTTGTTTAAGAAAGGAGCCAGCTTCGTTTGGATCGCAACCCAGCAGGAAGCTTTTCAAAAGATTCAACGAATACTGTCATCTCCAACCATCATGAAGTCTCCTGTACAAGGGAAGCCTCTATATCTCTACACTTCCTTCAGTGACACCGCCGTATGGGCTCTACTCGCTCAGGAAGACGACGAGGGAATCGAACGTCCAATATACTATTTCTGCCGAATATTAAGAGACGCTGAACTCAAATATCCCAAAGCAGATAAAGCATGTTTAACTTTGATCCATTCCATTCAGAAGTTTAGGCATTACCTACTATCCAACAAAGTTACTCGTGTTTAAATCTGACCCTGCAAAGTTTTTACTTTCAAAGCCGGTCTTGACGGGAAGGACAGGCAAGTGGCTTCTCCAAATGTCAGAGCTGGGCATAACATGTACGTCACCTAGAGCTATCAAGGGTCAAGCAGTCGCAGACTTACTAGCAGCATTCACTGGAGAAGGCACTACAGGGCTACACGAGGATCTTCCTGGAGAATTTCCAGATATCTCTGTTTTGGAAGAAGAAGTATGGCTCTTATATTTTGATGGCTCTGCTACCCCTAGCAATAGTACTGGAGGAGCGGGCGTGGTATTAGTATCTCCAACTGGGGAAGTATTCTCACACTCCTTCAAGCTGGACTTCGAATGCACCAATAACTCAGCAGAGTATGAAGCCTTCCTCATAGGGATGTCAATAGCTAAGCAAGCAGGAGTCACGCGTTTGGAGATAAGAGGTGACTCCAAGTTACTGGTGAATCATATGAATGGAGTATACGCATTGAAGGAAGTAACGCTAGATCCATACCGATCAGAAGCACAGAGGTTACTAAACTATTTTGCCGATGCAACCATAACCCATGTTGGTCGCAGCAACAACAAACACGCAGATTGTTTAGCAACGCTAGCTTCCAAGTTAAAATTCGAGGGTTTGGAAGAAACCCTGATAGTAAAGAGAAGAACCATAGAATCGACATGGCTATCACAATACAAAGACACCAAGACCGACGATTGGCGAACTCCGATCATTCAAGAACTCAACAGCTCACTCTCCCAAGGAAAGGTCAGTCTCAAAGCCCTGCAGAACTTCTTCATGCTTCATGGTATGTCAGATTATCGGAACCCGATGGTTCCCCGTCAAGATGTCTTGGGGATGACGAAGCACAACTACAAATGAGTCGTGTTCACAATGAAATTTGTGGACAATCACCGGTGGTAACGCTTACCGATGACTTCAACGCTCGGGCTATTATCGGCCGCAGATGGAGACTCAATCCAGACTACTTCAGAAGTCCTGCTCAAATTTCCAAGCACCCCTACATCAATTGGAAATTTTTAATGTGAACCACACTGGGGACTGGAGAGAGCCATACATTGGCTATCTCCGTGACGGAACAACTCCTGCCGATCAAAAGGATGCTATCAAGATAAAGCAAAAGGCCAAGCGGTTCGTATTCCACGAAGGGATCCTGTATCGCAAGAGCTTCGGAGGTGATCTACTACGATGCCTGGCTGGGGAAGAAATCCCAGTCATGCTGAAGGAGACACACGAAGGAGAACATCAAGGGAATAGGAAACTGTTTCTCCAGATACACGAGAAATACTATTGGCCGACCATGGAGGATGACGCAACCGCTTTTGTTCTGTAGGAGCAGAATATCGCGACATCAATACTTCGCGAGATTAATAAACAACTACATCACGAAGGCATCGCAAGAAAGAAATATAAATGACGCAATGGATGACGAAAGTCAGAACATGAGAAAAGTATGAAAACTTGGCGATATTTAGGAGTGTCGCAAGTAAAGACGTTTATAACGTTCGCGACACTTCGCGAGATATTCCCGAAAATAAAGGACAGCTTAGCTGTCATCCACTGTATACTACCCTATATAAAGGGTTGAGCCAGTTTGTTGAAAGGAGAGGTCTTTTTGAATTGTTAAGCAAGTCATTAGGAGAGAGAAAATTAAGAGGGATTGTAATTTCTTTAGTTCTGTTCTACATTACTTTGTAAACCTTTCAAGTAACAATTAATAAAACACATTATTATTCATCTTCAAATGGATTGATTAAGCAAATTCGAGTGAGGGGTGTAGTGTGGGATTTCCCGCAACTACATATGCGCTAGAAACAGGGAATTGAACCTTGTGAATTGGAAGAATTAGGTGTAACAAGAAATAAATCTTGAATAATTTTTAAACAAGTTACTAAAATTGAGAAATGGCTAGGAGAAAGAATGCATCAGAACAACCAACGATCATAAGGAGAAGTGGAAGATTAGTGGGAGAAAGGAGAAATGAAGTAGGTGAACCATCAAGGATAGATGCAAGAAATGGAGAAGAAGGTCGAATTCAACCACCGATTCAACCACCAATTCAACCATCAACTCAACCACCAATTCAACCAGCACTAAACAGAGTAATCGATTATGATAGGGTGAGCGTGCATACATGGAGATCAGATTCTATGGAAGAAAGAGAAGAAGTGCAACAATTGATGAATAATGGACAGGAAGAGAGAAATCGAGAAGAGATGGGAGAAACAATTCGTGGAAACGAAGAAATTGCGGCATTAGAAGCGTTGAGATAGACAATACACGAAGAAAGGCGGTTAGAAGCAGAAGAACGCGCAAATCTAACAAGGCAAAACCACGAATTAAGGATGGAAAATAGGAGGCTGCAAAATAGAAGATCAAGAAGTAGTAACAGATCGAGATCAGGATCGAGTAGAGAAAACGTGAGAAGAACATTACCTGCAGAAAACGTTAATGAAGAAAATTTGGAAAGAGAGTTAAATCTTGGTGAAGGAGGTCGCGAAGAGAGAGAATTAATAGAGAATCGTTATATTTTGGTGAATAATCACGATGATGGAAATCAAGAAGATAGGCAGCCTCGAGGACAGAATAACCCAGTTAATGAAGAAAATCAGGAAGAAGGAAGGAGAACACTACATGGGAGAGAAACACAAAGGAAATAAAAGGAAATTGAAGATGACATTGAAAAGCATTATACCGAGCAAGCGCGTCTAGCCCGCGAGAGAGAAAGATTGAGAGCAGAAATGGAAAATCGGGAATTGGAAGAGGCGATTCGGCAGAATAATCATGACAATCGAGAGAGAAGGCGCGAGCGAAATCGCAACAATGGAGATATCAACGAAGAATATGAAAGAATACAAAAAAGTAGACACGAACGAAGAAGGAGGGAAGTGATGTTGTAAAAATTGTCACGAAAGGGGGGTGTAAAAAGCAAAAGAAAATAAACAAAATAATTAAAAGGTAAAGTTGAAAGCAATAAGAGAGACAAGATCAAGGAATCCTTCTTCGTTACGAAACAATGAATCAAGTTATGTTCTTTTCTACTTGTTATTAGTCACAGATTATCACCAACCGTAGGATAGCAGGTACGCTTAGCTAGCCCCAAAATCCCTAATTTTACTGAGTAATAGGTCCGCTTAGTTATCGATTCTATTCAAAAGAACCACCTTGAGGTCCGCTTACAAGATGTAATTCCTGCATGCATTAAGATTTATGAATTTAGGTTTAGTACTAGTAGTTAAACTCGGTTCGCTTGGTTCACTTTCTAGCGTTGTTTCTACACACAATTGCTCCACGGAATCCCTCCGCAAGGTCTCGTGTTTGCTACTTATGTAAAGAGTCAAGAAACGATTACTTATCTCCTAACTTTCACTAGCTTTAGATCAAATTAACAAATCAATTTAGTTGGCCACCTAAACAATCTATCAATCAATCATGAATGTCTTTAAGATCATTCCTATTAGTAAAAACAAACGATAATCATGTGAAAAACTTCAAGATAGAATTGAAACAAAAACTCAAATCATATGTTTAAAAACTAGGAATTCATCCTCAATCAATAAAATTAGCTACTCATGTTAAAGAGTTCACACAAAGAATAAGAAAAGAAAAGAATTGTGTGTGTAGAGAGGTGTGTGTAGAAGTTGTAGAAAACTTCTCTATTTATAGGCTTCAATATTCTCCAAATCTTCTAAGGAGTAGAAGCCTTTTCCTTTTGCAATTCAATTTCCAAATCCAAGCTTTTCTCAACTCTTCCACCTTCTCTTTCCAAATTTGAGTCCAATTCTCCATCCAATTCCTAGCCCAAGTCTTCACACCCATGAGAGAAGTCCATAGAAAATTCTGGAATTTTTGCTCGCCGGAAAACTGGGATTGTGGCCGGAATCCGGCCGGAATTGTCGCCGCCGGTCACCTGAAAAAGTTCACCGTCGTCGGGAGAATATTTGACGGAATATTCCGTCAGTCCACCGTTAGGACTAACGGTCAAAAGTCAAACTTAACGGTCAGTCGTCAGTCAACGGTCAAGGGAAATCAAGGGAAGGAAGAGTCAGCTAGACGAGTCAGCTATAAGTCAGCTCCCTAGGTGGCTGACTCGTCTGACTGAGCTGGGCTGAATCTGCTGAATCGGTCATCGCCGAGTTAACTCGCCGGTGCAGGAAACCGGCCGAGTCTCGGCTGTTTTCTGATGTTTCCCGGCCAAATTCAGGCCTCTCTTCAGCTCCATCCCTGTATCAATCACAATCCCTAACATACATCTATTCATTCCATTCATTCATTAGTCGCAACCCATTTGATTTCTCCATTCCTCTCGTTGCTTCTTAGATCGAACTCAAGACAAATTTGCAAAGATCATCCTCTTCGTTATCGATTCAATCCCCTCGTGACAAAGACCACCAGCTTCGTTTATCAGAACCTTATCAATTCCTTCTGAGCTTCATCAATTTCCAACAGTAGCAATGAGGTCTCGTTCTTCAAAAAAAAACCACAGACCCATAGCAGCACTCCCATACATAGCTCTGTTGATTCACAGACCCCTCTGCTTCTCTCTGATTCGAACAAGCTCAACCACAGACCCATCTCTAATCTCCACAACACCTCAGACTACTACCCCTCTCTCCGATTTCAACCGAACCACCTTCATCTTCTTCTCCCCCGTCTATTTTCCGATCTCCAACAAACCCTTTTCGCTTCTCACTCACAGACCAGATCTTCTTCCATTCCGATCTTCACACAGCGGCCACCATTATCGATTCTCAATCCCAATCGATTCCAGCGAACTATTCAATCACCTCCAGATCCATTATCCGATTGATTACAGCCACATCAAACTCTACCCATTTCGACTGGCCATCATTTCGATTCAAGACCCAACAGCAATCTCTCGATTCTACTCTCTCTGAGCTCCTCTCCATCTGTTCTTGATTTTAATCCTTCAATCACTCAGACTCAACAGCAGCCATGACTGCTCGATTATTCAGGTGGAAGAAGAGAATGATTGAGAAAGATAGCTCTTCTTCTCGATTTAGGTTAAGTATTGGGTTGGTTATTCAGTGTCTGGTCACTGTGATAAGGGCTAACCTGATGGCAGCCCCTTAACCTGAACTAGACTGCGTTTAGTATCCTCCCAAAAGTGGTTGCCCCTTAACCTCAACTGGGCTGTCTTTAATAATTCTCCAAAACAGAGGTGCCCCTTAACAATGACTGGGCTCCAGATAGTGTTCGCCTGTGAAATGACCTTTTTGCCCTTTTGGCTCAAATTGGGTGATTTCTTCTTCTTTTCCTCCGTGCGACTCCATAGTAGCTATAAAACTCAAAACAAGCGTAAAATACATAATTTACACGAAAAATAGCAAAGAAAGCATAAACTACTAGATAGTAAATACGGTGTATTCTACACCTATCAAATTCCCCCACACTTAGACTTTGCTAGTCCTCGAGCAAATCAAACCAAAACTCACAACTTCAAAGCGTTCCAGCGTCACAAGCATCCAAAGACCTATGAGGACATAGAATTTCTGCATGCTAGTAATAAGAAGTTAGAAATACTAAAGAACATATTCTCGTTCTTAAATGTTGAGTGAGAAATAACCACCCCATAATGAGAGAACGCGTGTTTGAGAAACGATCAATAAGCATTTCGCCTCGACTTCTGCCTCACCAAATAAGGATTTTATGATAATTGCACTCAAAAAGACGGCTTTTTTATGGTTCTCACATGTGTGCAGGTAGGAATGAAGAGAGAATTCCTGCGACACGTTGAATGGTGGGAAGGACAACTTCCGAAATATTTTTTAAAAAAAAAACCACATCTTTTAATATTTTGAAAAACCATTTTTCTGACGATCTCTAAGGAAAAGAAATCAACCATTATTATCGAGGATGAGATTACTTACTTACCTTCACATCCGATCGCCAATTATGATAACACCACTCTCACGGCATCCAATAGAAAACGTCTTCCGCTCCTCGTCTTCGGTTTCAACTATTGATGATAAACCCTTGAATTTCATAAATCCTTAAAAATTTGTAACTCTTTTTACCTTAAAATCCTTGTCGCTTGAAACTACCTTATAAATTTTCCTTCCCCACGGCTTATTAAATAAGAACAAATATTTCTCTTGTTTTACTCTTTTTTTTTTTTTTTTTTTTTTTTTTTTTTTTTTTTTAAAGAGAAATTAAATACAAAAATAAACCATGGCCGTGGGAGAAGTATTTTACCGCTTGATTCTTCACAACTTGTATCGTCTTGAAATCATAAACTTCAAAAATTCTCACCTTTTAATTTTCTTCGCTTTCATGAATAAGTCTTCATACTTGAATATAAAAATTACCTCATTGTAGTGTAAGTCTTCAACATATATGTAAAATCCGCTCTTTGTATGTTGCTTTTACTTGAATTTGAAATTTGCTCTTTTTCTCGTTCCGTTGCTTGTAATCCTTAAACTTTTCCAACTTTCCTTGTAGATTTTGGTGTCGCTCCTTGTTGATGATGAGAGTGTTTCTATGGATCCGTTGTTGTCGCGAGAGAGAATGGTGCTAACTGCAAATCGAACTACAAGAAGGAAGCTTTCATCTATGGACGTCACCCTCATGATTGACAAAATTAGCACTCAAGAGATCAAAGAGTAGTGCTTCTATTGGTGGGAGGTTGGGTAGCTCACCATTCTACCCTAATTAACTTACAAAGACACACACACTCAAAAGAAGCTCTTTAGTAGATGGAAGATTTCTGGTCGGTGCCTCTCATGATATGAATACGGGTAGTCTCCACTAATGATTGATCAACAACTCTAATAACGCACTTCTCCCTGCACCAAATTTGCATCACCGGCATGATTAAATCCATTATTTAACACTCAAACAAGCAAGAAATCCGAATGTAATTCTCTAACATTTCCAAGTTCAATTATGTTGGTCAAAATCTCTATGTAAACATACCTAGAAATATGCTAGGGACTCTAAAATCTTTAAAAGTTGGAATTTTTATGTAAAACTCTTTTTTTTTTTTTTTCAAAATTTTTTTCATTTTTTTGTAATTTTTGTTTTAAAAACATGCTTAACCACTCCCCCACACTTAAACCTTACATTGTCCTCAATGTAATTGAATCCTCCTAGTAAAGTCAAGGTGGGAAATTTTAACATGATAAGAAACAAGAAAAAGAAATAACAAAAAGCAAAAAGATAAAAAATACAAAACCGATGGGTTGCCTCCCATGAAGCGCTTGTTTTAAAGTCGACGGCCCGACTTGGCTCTTGCAAGATTCATTCCCCATATACTAACAATCGGAAAATTTGAGGATCCACCCATAATACCTGTTTTGCAAACAATAACTCCATACAAATATTAGCACAAGAAAATAATAATGAAACTATCGCTCGATAGAAATCTCCCCCACATTTATTCTCGTCCACACTCGGAAGTGTATAAAGAACATAGAATTCGGGAATTTCCATGTATTCCTCTTGGCAAACCTGCATGGTGTTAGCATCAAGTGTTTCCAATGGTGGATTTAGAAACAAAATCATCCAAAAATACTTTCGAAGCACATACATTCAAACCAATAAGAGGTAAAGGAGAAGAATCAATATGCAAAGGGTTAGACAAACCTTGCACAATCTCTTGTATTATAGAATCCTCTTCATCCTTAAAAAATTCGAGTGAACTACTTACCTCATGTATATCGTGGTCCTCTATTAAACTTTGCAACCATTCTTCGTCGTTTTCTACCTTAACCAAAGTCTCGGCATCATTAAAATCATTCGCAAGTTCAATTGGGTCTTCCACAAAATCAATGAATGTGGTTTCATCCTCTAACATCATCTCTTCAACATTCTCATCATCGGAATCGGGCCATTCTTCCCTCATATAATCTTCCTCGGTATAAATTGTAAGATCTTCATGTGCGGGTGTTATTTTGTTTACAACAATAGGCAAGTGATATCCAAACTCCTCCTTTTGAATAGGTGAAGGATCGTTATTATGATCCGGAGTTGGAATAACTTCCTCATTGTCGGAACATTCATACACTTCCGCGGACTCCCATCTTTCCTTAAGAAATTTTTGCCAAGCAATAAATGCATCTTCCTCAAGCTCTTCCTTTTGAATAGGTGATTGATCATTATTAAGATCAAGGCTCGAGTAATCTACACTAGCGTCATCAAAAGTCTCCAAAGGTTGGTCCTTTTCAACACAATCATCTTCATTTTCGGACTCACCATAATAAGAATCTTCATCGGTTTCATAACCTTTATCCCGACGTCGTTTAAGTTCCATATGAATAGTCCTACTAATTTCTCTGCGACAAGCTCTTCCGAGTCTCCATCATCTTCCAATTTGTATAATTTCTCGTGCAAGTTTCGACGTTCACACGCTTACCACCGTTGATAGAGTTTCTAGACTGTATCTCCTCTTTTGGAAAAAGTGAAGGAAAAACACGATGAAGAGGAGTATATTCCAAATTCTCTGTCTGCACATTACTAGAAAACAAATTATTAGATGTGTAACTATCCTTCCATCCATGTGATTGTCCACTTACATACCCGTCATAAGGTTGTTGATATGTATGAGAATATCCATAAGGTTCTGTAGAAAATTTATCATAGCCAAAATATTGGTTTTGATTGTATCCTAAGGATGGTTGGAAGTTGTCATAATGTTGAGGTTGAAAACCGTATTGATTGTTGTAATATGATTGCTCTTGTCCACCATACATTGGAAAACCGATACCTAGTTAAGATTCAAAAACCAAGTTAGATACGGAATAGAATCCAACGAAGCAAGAATAAAGCAAAAAGAAAAATAAAAACAACTAAAATCATCCGCTGCTCCCCGGCAGCGGCGCCAAAATTTGATGCATGTCGTACCACAACAAATTAATTAATACTCTACTACCTAATTAACAAGTAATATAGGGTAGTCAAGGTCGATCCCACGAGGAGCACGAGATTCTAGTTGTAAAAATTGTCACGAAAGGGGGGTGTAAAAAGCAAAAGAAAATAAACAAAACAATTAAAAGGTAAAGTTGAAAGCAATAAGAGAGACAAGATCAAGGAATCCTTCTTCGTTACGAAACAATGAATCAAGTTATGTTCTTTTCTACTTGTTATTAGTCACAGATTATCACCAACCGTAGGATAGCAGGTACGCTTAGCTAGCCCCAAAATCCCTAATTTCACCGAGTAACAGTGTCCGCTTAGTTATCGTGATTCTATTCAAAAGAACCACCTTGAGGTCCGCTTACAAGATGTAATTCCTGAATGCATTAAGATTTATGAATTTAGGTTTAGTACTAGTAGTTAAACTCGGTTCGCTTGGTTCACTTTCTAGCGTTGTTTCTACACACAATTGCTCCACGGAATCCCTCCGCAAGGTCTCGTGTTTGCTACTTATGTAAAGAGTCAAGAAACGATTACTTATCTCCTAACTTTCACTAGCTTTAGATCAAATTAACAAATCAATTTAGTTGGCCACCTAAACAATCTATCAATCAATCATGAATGTCTTTAAGATCATTCCTATTAGTAAAAACAAACGATAATCATGTGAAAAACTTCAAGATAGAATTGAAACAAAAACTCAAATCATATGTTTAAAAACTAGGAATTCATCCTCAATCAATAAAATTAGCTACTCATGTTAAAGAGTTCACACAAAGAATAAGAAAAGAAAAGAATTGTGTGTGTAGAGAGGTGTGTGTAGAAGTTGTAGAAAACTTCTCTATTTATAGGCTTCAATATTCTCCAAATCTTCTAAGGAGTAGAAGCCTTTTCCTTTGCAATTCAATTTCCAAATCCAAGCTTTTCTCAACTCTTCCACCTTCTCTTTCCAAATTTGAGTCCACCTCCATCCAATTCCTAGCCCAAGTCTTCACACCCATGAGAGAAGTCCATAGAAAATTCTGAATTTTTGCTCGTCGGAAAATCGGGATTGTGGCCGGAATCCGATCGGAATTGTCGCCACGGTCACCTGAAAAAGTTCACCGTCGTCGGGAGAATATTTGACGGAATATTCCGTCAGTCCACCGTTAGGACTAACGGTCAAAAGTCAAACTTAACGGTCAGTCGTCAGTCAACGGTCAAGGGAAGTCAAGGGAAGGAAGAGTCAGCTAGACGAGTCAGCTATAAGTCAGCTCCCTAGGTGGCTGACTCGTCTGACTGAGCTGGGCTGAATCATTGACCGGTCATCGCCGAGTTAACTCGCCGGTGCAGGAAACCGGCCGAGTCTCGGCTATTTTCTGATGTTTCCCGGCCAAATTCAGGCCTCTCTTCAGCTCCATTCCTGTATCAATCACAATCCCTAACATACATCTATTCATTCCATTCATTCATTAGTCGCAACCCATTTGATTTCTCCATTCCTCTCGTTGCTTCTTAGATCGAACTCAAAGACAAATTTGCAAAGATCATCCTCTTCGTTATCGATTCAATCCCCGTGACAAAGACCACCACTTTCGTTTATCGAACCTTATCAATTCCTTCCGAGCTTCATCAATTTCCAACAAAGAGCAATGAGGTCTCGTTCTTCAAAAAAACCACGTACCCATATCAAGACTCCCATACATAGCTCTGTTGATTCACGACACCCTCTCGCTTCTCTCCTCGATTCGAACAAGCTCAACCACGCACCCATCTCTAATCTCCACAACACCTCGACTACTACCCCCTCTCTCCGATTTCAACCGAACCACCTTCATCTTCTTCTCCCCGTCTATTTTCCGATCTCCAACAAACCCTTTTCGCTTCTCACTCACGCACTGATCTTCTTCCATTCCGATCTTCACACAATGCCACCATTATCGATTCTCAATCCCAATCGATTCCAAATAACTATTCAATCACCTCCAGATCCATTATCCGATTGATTACAGCCACATCAAACTCTACCCATTTCGACCGCCATCATTTCGATTCAAGACCCAACAAAGAATCTCTCGATTCTACTCTCTCTCGAGCTCCTCTCCATCTCTGTTCTTGATTTTAATCCTTCAATCACTCAGACTCAACAGCAGCCATGACTGCTCGATTATTCAGGTGGAAGAAGAGAATGATTGAGAAAGATAGCTCTTCTTATCGATTTAGGTTAAGTATTGGGTTGGTTATTCAGTGTCTGGTCACTGTGATAAGGGCTAACCTGATGGCAGCCCTTAACCTCGAACTAGACCGCGTTTAGTATCCTCCCAAAAGTGGTTGCCCCTTAACCTCAACTGGGCTGTCTTTAATAATTCTCCAAAACAGAGATGCCCCTTAACAATGACTGGGCTCCAGATAGTGTTCGCCCGTAAAATGACCTTTTTGCCCTTTTGGCTCAAATTGGGTGATTTCTTCTTCTTTTCCTCCGTGCGACTCCATAGTAGCTATAAAACTCAAAACAAGCGTAAAATACATAATTTACACGAAAAATAGCAAAGAAAGCATAAACTACTAGATAGTAAATACAGCGCAATTAAAGAGACCGATAAATTCAAATTAAGAGGCAAATGAACAAATTCTCATGAGAATTGGCAGAGATGAGAGGAATATTGAACAATGAAAGAGAAGGAGGAAGAAGACAAGTTAGATGAAGCTATCGCGAGGTCGCGAAAAATCCTTTTACATTAGAAGTGCAAGTTAGAGGAATACCCCCAAAATGCAACTTACCAAAATGCTAACTAGCATTTTTGATGGGTCAACATGTGCAGTACAACACATCAAGGCTTACGTGAGATGTATGCTACAGTGGGAAAACCATGATGCTATATTGTGCAAATACTTTGCGTCGAGTTTAACGGGAGAAGCATTGAAATGGTTTGAGGGTTTACCAAGGAATACAATCACATCATTCAATCATTTACAAGCTATATTTTTTGGGGCGTATATAAGCAACAACTCTTCGCGACCTGGCATTGAAGATGTATTTGGGCTAAAACAAAGAATTGGCGAGAGCTTGAGACATCTGACAGTAAGATGGAAGACAATGTGTAGCGAAATGGCTGGACGGGTGGATGAAAGATATCTCATACTATCATTCATAAATGCTATGTTCGCAACCAACTTATTATATGTTCAAGTTTTCAGAGTCAAGAATACAATCACGATGACCGAATTGAGAGAATTGCAAAAGGAATATATTGCTTTGGAGGAAAGACAAAATGAAGTAGAATCGTACCCAGCCAAATACAAGTTCAAGTGTCTGCGAATGCAAGTTTGTTACCCAGTTAATACAAACAGTGGCGAGCACCTCGCAAGGGCAACAAGAGAGAGTGGTAGATGATGAACAGCCAAAATTGGTAGCTATGGGAAGTCGCGATCAAGAAGAATTTGAAAGAGAAAGAAATTTCTACAGCCGTGACGGAAATAATAAAATTCAAAGGCTTGATCAACCGCAAGAAACCTATGGAGGTCAAAGGCATAATTCACAAGAGACTTATGGAGGCCAGAGGCAAAATTATCATAGAGGACAGCGAAGTCATAGAGTCGTATGGGAAGAAATCAAAATGCCACCATTAAACGCTAGCGTGGAGAAGATATGGGAGGCTATAATCCTGATGGAGAATATACCTGCACCATGGAACATAGGGAGTGAACCGCCACCAGGTGATAGAAGTCACGAATTTTGCTCTTACCATCGTTTTCATGGACATCTGACAAATGACTGCCGAAACATCAAAAGAATTATCCTTAGAATGATTGATCAGGGGAAGTTGAATCACTTTTTAAAAAGCGAAGAGAAAGTTCAACATTTACCGCCGCCACCATTGAAGGGAAAAGAAACGTACATGATAGAAGTTGGGGCGAAAGCTAAAAATTTGTTTTGCAACTCCATTGTTCATTCATATCGCACCATTGAAGATTTCCATGATAACGTACTCAGTAGGGTTTTTGCAAGGGATGTTAATGATAAGGAGGTAATGAACATCGCGAGGAAATCGTAGTTAAAAGAATGACAATTACAGATTATCTCTTTCTCGGCAGAAGAAATACCCAAAGGTAGAGAAATACATGATAACCCGTTGGTGGTAAACTGGATATTAATCCAAAACCTGTTGATGGGGAAGATGATGAAGCAGAAAATTGTTGGGCGATAAATAGAATATTAATCGATACTGGGAGTTCAGTCAACATCCTTTTTTACCATACTTACAAGACTATGGGAGGAAAGGATGAAGAGTTGATCCCTTCAACATACAAAATATATGGTTTCAATGGTACCGCGAACAAGCCCAAAGGAGAAGTACACATGAGAATACCATTGCAAGGATTGTCAACTAATATTTTGTTTTGTGTGGTCGAGGTGGAGTCCCCTTATAATGCATTGATTGGAAGGCCATGGTTGCATGGAATTCTGGGTGTGGCGTCAACGTATCATCAGTGTATAAAATTTCCCCATCCTAGTGGTGTTGGAATTATAAAGGGAGATTGGATAGAAGGGGAAAAATGTTATGAGATCGATGTGGAAAGATGTGAAGAGAGAGCCGCAAAAAAGAAGGGATGGAAGAAGAATATTACAGAGGAACAAAGAAAAGAAAGATTGATGGTAGATAGCATAAACATAAGGAGGGAAGACACATTGCGAGGAGAAGATATGACGGCAGTTGAAAGTCATGCTGGAAAAGAATTATTCAGAGGTTTTAATGATACAGAGGCAGAGGGAAGCAGGAATAAAAGGTGTAAGAAGTGAATAATTGCGAAAAGTAACAAAGATAAAGTGGCGAAGGCACGTCAAGGACAAGAAGAATAAGAGGTAGTTGTAGGCGCTTTGCGAAGTGAATGCATGAAGGCAGTTGAAAAGTTGCGATGGAAAGGAAACGATAAGAGATTTGAATGGTGAAAAGGCAGAATGTAGTAAGAGTGAAAAGTGTAAGAAGTGAATAATCATCAAAAAAGCAACAACAAGAGATTATTCAAAGTAAGAGGAAGAAACAATAATAGAAGCAGAAACATGTGAAGATCTCGTAAATGTGTCTTCAACTCTCTATTCATTTGCCTTCAACTCTCGTAAATGTATGCAACTTTGATTGAAGAATTGAAAAACGAAAATGTTTAAATAATGTAAGATTGTGCGATAGCTTCATAAAATGAATGAATGCTTGAATGAATTAACAAATATGAATGAGTGAGTGAATGGGATGAACCTTTATGGCGTACACCTTAGTTCGCGAATGATATTTCGCAAGAGGCAAATGTAAGACCTAAAGTGCGTCATATAAGGGGGTATCTCTTGACATGGCTCGGGGAAAGGTTACACCGCTCCCGGAACCCGAGTCATGGAGATTTGGGGCCCATGAAAGCCTATCCTATGGAGATACCTTGGATTTCCAACTATATATATAAGGTTATACCCTGGTTGGACGCCCGAGGGTCTCTTCCAAGGAGTCAGCATATGACCAAGGCGCCGAGGTACACGGTTGAGTCAAGAGTGCGGGGAGCATGGAACTTCCTTACCACTCTTGACAAGTCTTGGCACATGCTGCACTCGGCCCGAAGAAAACTCCACTTAGGGTGCAGTCTCCTAACCATAAGCCCTATAGGTATAAGGGATAAGAGGCTGCGAAAACAACTGCTTGCTGTAAAGACCGGATGGGAGGAGCTAGTCTTGTATGGCCGATGTACGCCTCCTTGAAGGGGCAACCAGGGAGATGATAAGGGCGGCACCCTCCATTAGGGAGCTGATAAGTGTCAAAAGACGCAAATGTCATGAGACTTTACTTTCGCAAGGAAATATAGGCTTGTCATATTTGTGCAATGATCCTGTAGAGGCAATAATACTGACGCAAGGATAAGGCGAGATCAATGGGTTATTGCATGGAAATGCAAAAACGTCCTGCGATTTCGTCGCAGAGACGATAATGTCATGGGGTTTTACATTCGCAAGGGTGTTTAAGCCTGTCATATTGTCGCGAATAAAATATCCTGCAGAGGCAAAAATACTCAATGATAAGACAAGGTCAATGGGTCATTACATGAAAATGTAAAGACGTCCTGCGATCTTGTCGCAACGAGGGGTGGCGAAATAAGACCTTTAATTAGGAAGGCAAAATAAGACCACACAAAAACGATAAGGCAAGATTAGTGGAGTTCTTCATTTATGGAGACATTCTGATGATCTTGTCGCCATAGCGAGCTTCAATATGCTTCGAAAAATGATAACAGAGGTAGATCTCTCATTTGGGAATGAATAATGAAGCAAGTATGGGAATGAATAGGATAAGGTTTTGTTATTCATTCCCATATGAGGAATTTATGCATTCATGATATTGGTAGTCGAATTATAAAAGAGAACTGCTTGATTAATATGTGCAAGTAAAGAAAGCTAAGATTGAATTCATATTTGACAATCCAAGAAGATTGAAAGAGTATGTATATTACAAGTAGCAAAAGAAGAAAAAGAAGTTATTTTTTTGAAGGATCATCTTCTTGGTCGATTCTTCGATTTCATCATTCTCTTCGCTGATTCTTCGCTTCGCTAGCATCACTATCGAGACATCCGAGAAAAGTGTATCTTCAGGAATATCCTCACGAAGACAAGGATATGAACTAAGAGGAATCTTGTGATCATTGCAAACTATCTCAATAGTTTGATTGCGAAAACGAACTCCATAATTATTAAAGTTCGCCACCGTAGCTTGCGTTGTTTCTTCAGCTTAGAATATTTGTTGTTGCGAAGAGAAAAGTCTTGTGCGAGTTGTCCTTTTTCGTACTCAAGTTCTTCAATCCTTGTTTGAAGTCTTTTCTCGGATTCTCGAACACATGATAATAAATTAACAATACAATAACAAGATCTTTAGAGATAAAGGACAAAGAAAGTATAATAAACAACCTTCTTTGTCGATATCATGTCTTTAACCAAGGCGTATGCTCGGTATGAAGGCTAACATCAACACCTAAATTATTCCTGGCATTATCTAGAACCTTCGCAGCCCAAGCAAACTCATCATCATTATTTATAACAAGAAGTGAACGAACTTGTTCTTCTCGCTCAGTAAGTATGGCATTCTGGCGAAGGGATTCATCTCATTCAATTTGTACCTCGAGAAGAGACTTTTGAAATGCTGCTAGTGCCTGCGCACCCCTATTAGCAGTACGATCTTTTTCATCAATAAGGCCACTAATTTTCTTCCTTTGAAGCTCGATTTTTCTATGGGAATCAAGATACATTTGTTTAAATCGGTTGGCTAAACCTAAACTAGCTCTATGCTCAATTTCTAAAAGGCGACATTTATTTTGAAGTTCATTTAATGAAAGGGAATCAATTTTGTTTGACGAGTTACTTAAAGACTCGTTGAGATGGGCGAGAAGAACATCATTATCCATGGGCTCGGGAAATGAATGGAGAAGAATGGCTTCTTCAGAGAGATTATATATGTCTGCGAAAATAATAAATCAGGCAAAGAATAATAGCTAACAAAGTAAAGATGACTTGAAGAATAAATTTTTTTTTATACCATAAAGTTGTTGGTTAGCGCTTTGAAGAGTAGACATCTTAGTCTTCAGGGAAGCAGATTCAGTCTCCAATTGTTGAATTCTTTCATTTTTATCGCGAGATACCGCAACCTCAGCTTCTAATTCTCGGATCTTTTCTTTAAGATTGAGATTTTTCTTGCGAAAGTTGTCGCATCTTTTCTCGAGATCTGAGGCAACAACAAAAGAAGCTCTCCCAGACTATAAAGAGAAAAATAAATTGTTAGGATAAGAGCTTATAATCGAAATTACAGAGAAACAAAGGAATGTGAACATACCAAAGCACTGAGGGCATTTAAATGACTAGAAGTCAACGTTCGGGAAACCCCGCGAAGAGACTCATTATCCTCTAATAGTGGAGCATCGCAGATTTTAGCGAGAGCTCCGCAAGTAGCAGTTAGATGATCATCTCCTAATCCTTGCATAGAATCGGAGAAGACACTGGACAATTGTGCCATGACAGAAGTAGTCAAACGATCCCCTTCCGCGGAGGAAATACCAACCTCATCTTCACCCTCATCAGAATCTTCATTGGTTTGAGAAGAGAGCAGGGTTTTCCGTTTTTTAGAAAGCGGAGCATAAGACTTGTCTTTGCGAAAAGCAATTTTATCCTTGCCTTTAACCTTCGCAGCTTCAGCCTCTTCAAAGTTAACCTTCGCATACGCATGAAGATAAGAAACAGAGGCAACAATATTGTTTAAAATAAAAGAAGATGTTTCTTACTTCATCCGTGAGCGATCGAGTATCGCCAGGGTACTCGGCTTTGGATCTTCTTTATACTTCTTTCTCATTCTGGCGATCTAAAATTTCTTGAAAGTTAATAAATAAAAGAGAAAGGAAATGTCGCAAAGCGAAATTGAAAGAAGGAAATATACCTCTTTTTTCTCCTCAGGCCACTTAAATTCCCAAGGATGGTAATTCGCGAGGTGTGCGGGGAGAACATGTGAACCTGCGATGTAAGGTCCACTCAAGAATAAAGGAACAACCCACCACTTCTCATCTTTGGAGTGGCGGGGAGTACTATTGTTACCCGAATGCCAATCGATATCATGCATAAGCAGCTTGTCATCGGGAACGTTATCTATTCTTTTTAGTCGAGCGCCCCAGCGAGATTTATCATTTCTCATGTTTATCACTGCATAATTCGCAAAGAAATTTTCTACAGTATACTTCTCGGGGACTATCTCCAAATTTGCGAAGTTAGGATCTCTAACATTAACAGGATATAAAGATCCTTTGCCAGCGCCGCGGTGTGCGAATTCAAGCATCAAGCGGATGCAGTCGCCGCTCAACTGATAGACAGCTCGCGAGAATTTTTTATGAGCAAGGATTTCATAGAATAATGGTATCTCGGGATTATATAGAGGAATGGGAAGTCCTGCGAGGAGTTGACCTAGCGAGACTTTTATTTTATGATCATCACATTGATGATCAGAAAACAGTTTTGCAGAAAGAATAGACGAAGATTCTTGATCGTGAATAGTTGATAAGATGAAACCCTTCTCTTTTAATTTGTTTTAAGTATCTTCAAAAAGGGGTTTATATGTACGACCCAATGAAGCCATTGATATAATATGGGAATGAATGGGAATGGAAGATTGAGAGAATTGAAGAGGGGAATTACAGTAGCAGTAGCACAAATTGCGGAAGAAGAAAGTTAAACGAAAGTTGCAGAGGGAAAATAAAAGAGAAAAAGAGAAGGATAAGAAAGCTATATATAGAGAAGAGAATCCTCGAGAAAACAAATGCATTTAATGCGAGATGGGACGTGAATGGTCAAGAATAAACGGTTGAAAGAGACGTGTCAAAAAAAGAATGGAAGAAGAAACACCTGTAATAAATTCCGTACGAATAAAAATGAATAATCGCGAGATAAAGATGAGCAGTTGCGGGACTTTAATAATTAGTTCTCATGACATTCTCTTCTTCGCAGAGAAGACATGAGAAGAGGCAAGATGTAGGAGCAGAATATCGCGACATCAATACTTCGCGAGATTAATAAACAACTACATCGCGAAGGCGTCGCAAGAAAGAAATATAAATGACGCAATGGATGACGAAAGTCAGAACATGAGAAAAGTATGAAGACTTGGCGATATTTAGGAGTGTCGCAAGTAAAGACGTTTATAACGTTCGCGACACTTCGCGAGATGTTCCCGAAAATAAAGGACAGCTTAGCTGTCATCCACTGTATACTACCCTATATAAAGGGTTGAGCCAGTTTGTTGAAAGGAGAGGTCTTTTTGAATTGTTAAGCAAGTCATTAGGAGAGAGAAAATTAAGAGGGATTGTAATTTCTTTAGTTATGTTCTACATTACTTTGTAAACCTTTCAAGTAACAATTAATAAAACACATTATTATTCATCTTCAAATGGATTGATTAAGCAAATTCGAGTGAGGGGTGTAGTGTGGGATTTCCCGCAACTACATGTTCAAAGCTGTCACAAATGCCAAATTCATGGGAACCTTGTTCATGCGCCTTCTACCCCTTTGCACTCGATAAGCAGTCCATGGCCATTTTACAGCTGGGGACTGGACATTATCGGGAAAATCAATTCGCCATCATCGAAGCAACACGAGTACATCATAACCGCGACAGAATACTTCACCAAATGGGTAGAAGCCATTCCCCTACGAGGAACTACAGGAGCAACAATTGCGGCTTTCATTAAAGAACACATCATTTGTCGTTTTGGCGTGCCCAAGCATATCATCACTGATAACGACACTCCCTTCGCCAATAAGCAGGTACGAGAGTTACTTGAAGAGTATGGCATTAAACAGGTATTCTCCACCATCTATTATCCTCAAGGGAACGGACAAGCTGAGAGTACCAACAAGACATTGATCTGGATCATCAGTCGAACAGTACACGACAATTCTAGGGAATGGCATGATCAGTGACCAATGGCGCTATGGGCATACCGAACATCACCCAGAAGCTCCATTGGAGTTTCCCCATACTCACTTGTTTACGGAGCGGATGCAATTCTCCCAAAGAGAGATCAAAATCCCATCGGCCCGAGATTGCAATGCAAGAATCGGATCCACCGAACGAGGTCAAGCCTCTAACTCTAGAGTAGCGGAGTTAGACACTCTGGATTTCAGAAGAAACAAAGCAGAAGAACGCACTCAGGTGTACATGAATCGAATTTCCAGGGCATACAACGAAACTGTGAAATCACGTATTTTCAAAGTGGGAGATTTGGTCTTGAAAACGTCCAAGCACATCCAACAAGACATGTCTGCACCAAAAATCTCACCAAAATGGGAAGGTACTTACACAGTCACCAAGGCCTACAATACTGGTTACTACAAGATCATTAAGGTGGACGGAGGCAGGCTGGAAGCAGTCGTCAATGGAAAGTGGCTCAAGGCATATCATGCCTGACCACTATCTGCTCTGTCAACAATACAGGCATTTATTTTCATTACATGTTTGAATCATCAATTATATTCAGAGATGCATCAAAAAAAAAAAAAAAAAAAACTGTTTCACCAATCAAAAAACCAATGCAATTTATTCCACAAAGACGTTCAAAAAACCTTTGACATAAACGTCATTAACAATAAGGGAGTACAGCTGAATACGACTTAGAAGAGGCCATCTAGAAGATTATAGTTCCTTGAAAGCATCATCTCCAGTCTAGCTTGATATCTTTATGTTCTTTTCTTCAAGTCATGTACAGCCTGCTCTACCTCCTTTGATTCTGCAGCCAGAGCCTTCTCCTCTTCCAAGATAGCTTTCGCAGCAGGAACAACATTTACGAGGATACCCGCTCGATCAACCTTGATGATATCAAGACGCTTCCGCAACCAGCCCACGTTGAACTCCATGGATTCGCAGGTAGATACCATATTCTCCCACTTTTTGAGGCTTGATTCGGCAACGTTGCGGATATAAATATTCTCCATCTCAGCAATCATGGGAAGAAGGCAGTTTACCGCGGTGACCAAAGCAGATGAACAAAGTGCTTTGACCACATTCCTGGTTGCGATATGGCCGTACTTTCTCCATAACTTTGTGTATAAAGGCACAAACTCCTTCCGCACTAAGAATCCACCGACATCTCGGTAGCTGGAGGATAAACATTTCATGCGAACATCGAATGAAAGACCTGCATTAGGGTATTCATAAGATGAGATACCCGAGATCAAAGATCTTCGAGGTCCACAGGGGTAGGCGTGTTTGAGTTTGAAGGAAGAGGACTGGTTAAGTCGTCATCATCGATAACCGTCACACATGTTCCGGTAGGGTATCTCTGCAAGAATGAGAGGATTATTCACCTGATCATTATGAAGAACAAGAAATTGTTCATAAAAGGAAAAAGAGACGAACCGGTATGATCTTCTTGACTCGGAGAACACGAGCACGGGATTCATCATGAAGCTCAGACGCAGGTCGTGCACGTTTAACGGAAGATCCTGGATGGTATGAAGAAGACGATCCACTGTTGTTCGACATGATGAGGAAATGGAGTTTCTGCGAGAAAGCCCTATTGTAAAATCGTAAAAGTGGTTCAAAATCTCTACACCTGCATATATGCTGAGGAACCCTAAAACGATTACAACGCCTGATATATGGGGATTCAACACCGACCAAGTCAGGCTTTCTTTTGAACCCTAATCAAGAATCAGAAGAGTATCTGGATACGAGCGATTCAACCAGCAGTGTGTAAGCAACCACGCCCGGAATCCCAGTATAAGAAGAATCTTATCCCTGACTCAAACACCTAAGGGAGGAAGCCGGTCCATCAAGGCCTGTGGTCACGCACGTATGGAGGATTGCCCATGATTGGTCAGAATCCCTCCAGGTAGACTTCCTTTATCTTGTCTTCTTATGTTTGTATATGTCACCATCTCATGCCTACCCCACAATAGTGTAACCATTATGTGCTAGGCAGGGGACTTAATGTTGATGGTGGATTTTTATTTAAGGGATGAAATTATAAAATCCAAAATTATGCGCTAACATCTTGCAAAAGATAAAGCCATTAATAAGTGATGAATACTTCTTGACCTTACTAATTCACCTAGAATAGAGCATGCGGCAACAATCCCAGCATTCTGTGAATTAAATACACGAAATTCATCCAGGTTGGAGCATGTAGCAACAATCCCATATACTCTGTGAATTTACAACATTATTAATTAATGCATGACCAGCCTCGCATTTCCTGTACTCATTACCGGTGCGGCATGACGACTGAGTGTTGTTCTCAGCAGAGCAACACGAATCTCCAAGCATTAATAATAAAACATGTACGAAATACCCATACAGGCTACAACTCTCGGTGTGTTATACTAGCCCGATTGAGCATGTTTGAACCTGAACTGACCATATATCGGTCTCGAAACGATCACGACCATCCAACCTCACCAAAGATGATTGGATGGCTTAGATTAAATCCATGACCCCAAGCAGGAATTGGAATATTCACCACCAACCCAACGCGGGCCCGCATGGTCGGCCTCCCCAAAACGGTGGCATAGTTTGCCAAACCGTCCAAACCAAACCAGTATGGACGGAAAACCCTAAATTAGGGTTTGCGGCACATTACATGTATCGCAAAACAGTCTCAACCATCCATCTTCGCAGGCATAGATGGAGGGTGTAGATGTAGATTCAAAGGGCCTAGAGCATGTCAACACAAATACCGTGGTCCCGCCTACATACCTGATTGATCGGTCATGACCAACTACGGTTGGTCGTCTTGATTCGTGCGTACCAAACTGGGTATGACACACGGCCGGCAAAACCTGATTAGGGTTTGTGTCGCGATCACGAGCGTCCCTTTTCTCCTGCTCGGATGAAGGGTCCAGGAATAGACTAAGCAGGTCCGGTAAGTATCAACATGATCACTGCGGGCCCACCTATATCCACACCCGATCGGCCAAGACCAAACTTGGCTGTACACCTCGATTCGCACGCCCAAACCAGGCGTGGTCGCACCTCCTAATTGTAAACTGATCTCGACCACTCAACTTCTCCGGACAAATTGAGTGGCTTAGATCACGTTTCTATGAGGCAATGAAGTACAGGCGTGAACAACAGCCTACCACCCACACGCCGAATCAATCGGCCGGGACCGACCAGGCTTGGTCATCTTGAAACGCGCGCCCGAAGTGGGCATGATGCGCGGCTTTTGCGGCACCAGATTTCTGTTGAAATCGATCTCAACCTCTCCTCTTTGCCGGTCAAATTGAGTGGCCTAGATCGCACCTTCATGGGACAGTGAGGTACGGACGTGTACACCGACATGCCGTCTACACGCATTCCCGGTCGGTCCTTTCCAAAACACCTCCCATGCTTGGTTTCGACCAAGCTGAAGAGTGATGCCTGCGCACCTCTTCAAAAGCCCTAAAACTTCAACGGTCGCAGATGAACGTCACAGATCATCTCGTCCGTCCAACTCTACCAGCTTGGTCAAGCAGCCCTGGTTATGAGTTAAGAGACCAGCAAGGCATTACCACGATCACCGTCCACCACTCTTCCAAATCTGGTGATCGGCCAAATCAGGGCTTGCCTGTATAGCCTCCAAACGATCACTCGAAGATGGCTGGACATGATGCTATTTTAAGACGCTTAAATTCGTGACTTACTACGTTAAGCCTTAAAAACAACGATGCTTCATACATGCTGAATATACTTGATGCAGAGGCTCGCATAGAATACACACGATACTTCACAAGTATCGACTTCCTAAATAACTTAGTTATTTAGTCTAGCATTACATGCTACTTTCTCGTGGGTCCCACGATCCACACACTCTCGAGAAATCAATCATGTCACAAACCGGGGATACATACGGGGTATTGGTCCAGCGGTTTACAGCGTGCAAAGCGTGCAACGCGCCATCACAAGAACGTGTCAGGAAGTCATGGACGGTTAGAGACGACAGGAGAAGTGGGCAAGACTGGTCGTGTAACGCCAACACACAACTCCACTACTCCATCACTCCACTTCCTCCACTTCCCACGAGAGACGTGAATAAGGCTCAAATGACTTGTATAAATAGGTTCTCCTCCCTATTTCCAAAAACAAGAACAAGTCCAGACAACAGAGGCAAGTGTTGATACCATCGTATTCAAACACCGAACCGATAGCTTACATCCCGCAAGCCGATTCAGCTTTTCCGATACAAGTCATACATAGCCAACACCTTCACAATCTCAACACCTTCTTCGCTTACCTCCCTAAGATCAACCCCATCTCCTTCACTTTGTGACCGAAACAAGTCTGGAACGGCCATTTCTTGGTTTAGGCCGGATTTGCACAGATTGATTTCTCGAATCTACAAGCACTCCCGTGCAGTGCATTTGTTTAAGGTTTAGACTCATTTCTCATCCACACACCCCAAATTACCAAAACTGGCAGAAATAGTTTTCACCCATAAACAACTAGGTTCTAGGATCGGTTCCCCACATACTTATGGCAACTACTTGTATTTGCTGCACATGTCCATAGGATCGGTTCCCCTTTCACTAAAAACTTGTTGCACATGTTCATAGGATCGGTTCCCCCATCTACTAAAAATGTGTTGCACCTATTACAAGCATCGATTCCCCTCTTGTGATTGGTTGCACCTCTTCATAGGATCGGTTCCCCTTTGCCTAGAGTTGGTCATACCAATAACACTAAATCGATCATACCATCTCAGGTGATTACTTAAGATCGTTTTCACTAATAAAAGTCATACCAATACAAAAGTCAGGCCTTGTGAATAGTTTTACCAAGAACATAAACAAGTCATGAGCGGTTGTACTAATCACACATATTGGTATTTCAAAAGATATGCAATGAATCACAATACCAATAAGCCTAGCGATTTCCCTTTCGATTAACGAAACAAGTTCATGAATTTACTTCCTTTAAACTAATGTAAAACATTGTTTCCTAGGATGAATTATTCACCTCATACCCATACATAATCACAATAACATTCAAATGATTATGTCGATTTCTTATATACGGAATTTCAAAACATAAGCGTTATACTTCGTATTGTATTCCTTAATACTACGTCTAACTAGAGTGTAATCATTCATGCTTCGCAGTTATGTTTTCAATATGCACGACTTGAAAGATACGTTAGGGAATGAAACAGTTCAAGTCAAATATCACCAACCTTAAGTGGAAGGATGATGTTGTCGTTGTAGCTCCTTACTTCTTCACTTATTCAAGTCTTCGCAATACTCGTAATGTCTCATATCCTAATACTTTCAAGCTAACCTATACGAAGTTGACTCTAGTATATAATCAAGCGACTCTTTAAATGAGTTTTGGTTCACTAAAATATGACAACCAAACTTGACATACCAACGCTTGGTGGGTTCAACCGATCTATTCTCTAACAACTTGCCCACGTAGGGACTTACACATACTTGTTCCTTGAACCATGCATTTTACTTACCAAAACTCTCTCAATTTGAGTCTCATAACCAACTATGTAAGCCTACTGATTTTCTAATTTATTTATACTATTTATATAGTGGTTACAATGTCCAAGAATCGTGCATAACACTTGTAAACGCATGGGACATCCATCTGTTCCATAAGGCAGTTCCATAACTGCCAATAAATATGCCTACTGGCCAGTTTCGTCTCTAACTCGAGCCAGCCTTATACACATGTTCCAAGATAGTTACGGTCACACCTTTTAGATTATAAACTCGAAAAAGCGGGGGTACAACAACCACACCCAATATTTCGTTTCGGCAATCTATATGTGAAAATGCGGGGGTCTAACAACCACACCCAACAATTCGTTTGGCAATCTGAGAGGACTTACTCAAATATACTTTGTTAGAGCATTGATCGGTCGAACTTGCATGCGTTGCTATCTCAAGCATGTTTGTCAATGTTAGTGATCAAAACTATAAGTCTTGATTTCTAGCCTATTATAGCTAAAGGTCTCGGACTAGGATAGAAAGTGTAGTTGAGATCAAGACTCCATGGCAATCATCATACAAGACGAAAGACTACTCAAGGAACTGGTGGAACTTCATCGACTAAAAGGTATGTGGAGACTTGAACTTATCTGTCACTCAAAAGTCTATTTACTCTATCCCTTATTCTTGAGACAAAAGTCGTTTTGATATATAGACTTTCATTATACACATTTGCTATTTCGAGCCGAGTTTAACTCGCCTATCTATTTCTCGAAATATGTGTTGGTAAGCTTTCTCTTTAGCCAAATTCATCTTTACCTAGTGACGAATGTCTTGTTATGTTTCAATCACTTTGAAAATTGCTCTGACGGAAAATGGTCTGTGAATAACGGCTATATAACGTCCTCTGAGAATGTTTCAATGATTGAAATAAGAGTTTAGATTACATAACCATTGGTAGGATATAAGCATTGTTGTGGAAACACATTTATGTATAAGTCCTTATTCCTTGAACCAAAGTGTTGATGGTGGATTTTCATTTAAGGTTAAAATTGTAAAAACCAGAAAGTCATGCGCTGACATCTTGTAAAAGATAAAGCCATTAATAAGTGTTGGATACTCCTTCACTTTACTAATTCACCTAGAATGGAGCATGTGGCAACAATCCCATTCTGTGAATACATGAAATTCATCCAGGTTGGAGCATGTAGCAACAATCCCATATACCCTGTGAATTTCTAGCATTATTAATTAATGCGCAATCGGCCTTGTATTTCTGTACTCATTATCGGTGCGGCATGACGACGACTGAGTGTTACTCTTAGCGAGCAACACGAACCTCCAAGCATTATAATGAAACCATGTACGAAATACCCGTACAGGCTGACTCTCGGTGTGTTATACTAGCCCGATTGAGCCACTCTCGGTGTGTTATACTAGCCCGATTGAGCATCCTGATTGACCAGTATCGGTCCGGATATGATCACAATCATCCAACTCCACAAGCATGATTGGATGACCCGAGATCAATTCCATCACCCCCAAGCGGTATGGAATATCCACTGCCGAACCAACGCGGACCCCGCATGGTCGGCCTCCCAAAAATATTGGCCTAGCTTGCCAAGACATCCAAAACCAGAGCAAGATGGACTTAAAACCCTAAATTAGGGTTTGCGGCATATTACATGTGTCGCAAAACAGTCTCAACCATCCATCTTTGCAGGTATAGATGAAGGGTGTAGATGTAGATTCAAAGGGCCCAGAGCATGTCAACACAATCACCGCGGGCCCGCCTACATACCTGACCAATCGGTCAGGACCAACCATGGTTGGTTATCCCAATTCGTACGCCTAATAAAGCATGGTCGCACGGCCTTGAAACCTAAAATTAGGGTTTTGAGCATCACGAGCGTCCATCTTCTCCTAAGCACGAATGGAGGGTCCAAGATTAGATTAAGCAGTCCGGTCATACCAAAGATGACCACCGTGGACCCATCTATCCCCTTACCCGATCGGCCAAGGCATATCATGCCTGGTTATTCCAAGACGCGCGCCCAAACTAGCGTGGTCACACCTCCCAAACCGCAAACTGATCTCGACCGCTCAACTTCGCCGGATGATTTGGATGGCTCAGATCACGTTTTCATGGGATATTCAGGTATAGGCGTGAACACCAGCCTACCCCCTTCACACCAGACCGATCATCCAAGACCGACCAAGATTGGTCATCTTGGAACGTGCGCCCGAAATGGGCATGACGCGCGGCTCTTGCGGCACTGGTTTTCTTTCACAAATTGATCTCGACCACTCAACTTCACCGAACGAATTGAGTGGCCCAGATCATACTTTCGTGAGGTAATGGGTATACGCGCCTACACCGTCATGCCGTCTACAAGCATGTACGGTCGGCCAAAAAGTCATATCCCAAGTCGGGATTCGACCAGTTAAGAGGGATGCTTGCGCACCTCCTCTAGAAACCCTAATTTCATTAACGGTCGCAGATGAGTGTCTCAAAGATCATCTCATCCGTCCAACTTCACCACCTTGGTTATACAACCCCGGTCGGGGAGTTAATTGGTCGGTGAGGCGTCATCTCCCGTCACTTTACCACACCATGATGCGCACTCGCATAAAATACACACAATACTTCACAAGTATCAACTTCCTGAATAACGCATTTATACAATTTAGCATTACATGCTACCTTTTGTGGGTCCCACGATCCACACACTCGAGACATCAATCATGTCACAAACCGGGGGATACATACTGGGGTATTGGTCTGGCGGTTTACAGCGTGCAACGCGCCATCACAAGAACGTGTCAGGAAGTCATGGACGGTTAAGAGATGACAGGAGAAGTGGGCAAGACTGGTCGTGTAACACCAACACACACCTCCACTACTCCATCACTCCACTTCCTCCACTTCCCACGAGAGACGTGAATAAGGCTCAAATGACTTGTATAAATAGATTCTTCTACCTATTTTCCAACACAGGAGAAAAAGAGGAGACGTGAGAAAAAAAACACAAGTCGAGACGAGACAGAAACCAAGTGTTAATACAAAAACGTATTCAAACACCCAGAGCCTGCTTGCATCAATCGTAAGCCTGCTCACCTTTCTGTTACAAGTCATAAGCAAGCCAACACCTTCACAATCTCAACACCTTCTTCGCTTCCCTCACTAAGATCAACCCCATCTCCTTCACTTTGTGACCGAAACAAGTCCGGAAACGGCCATTTCTTGGTTTAGGCCGGACTTGCACTGCATTGATTTCCGAATCTACAAGCACTCACCGCGCAAAGCATTTGTTTAGGGTTTAGATTCATTCCTCATCCACACACCCCAAATTACCAAATCCGTCAGGAATAGTTTTCACCCATAAACAATTGGCGACCACAGCGGGAGGTTAATCTCTCGGTTGTAAAGTCAATTTCTTTGAAATTCAATTCAATTTTATCAATTTCAAAAAGGGTAGATCTTAGAATCATTTCAATCAACAATTCATTTCAAGATGGTAGAACTCAGGTCTGGATCATCAATCAATTCTGATGGAGCTAGTGTGGATAACACTCCCGGTGTTGATGTACATGTTAATGGAGATACCGTGGTCATTACATCTTATGGATCCGTCACTTCTACCACCAAGTGCCAGAAAGCAGAGATGTTCCAAGAAGTGTAACACCTCCCATCACCATAGCCGAGCAGCCACAAATCCCGGCATCTCATCAAGTGTAACACCTCCGGTAGTCACCGAGCAACAACTTCCACTCCTTCATCGGGACGAGGAGCCGGAGGGACGAGAGGAGGACCATCCCCCATTACCATTGCAGACTTGATGGAGAAGCAGGAAGTTCTTGCTAAGACTCAAACGGATATGGCCGCAACTCAGAAAGAGGTACTCACTTTTCTTAAGACATTAACTAATCGATTGCCACAAGAGCCGCGATAGCCCCTGAAGAAAGAAAGGAACGCATTCAACGCACCGGAGAAGGTACTTCAGCGGCGCAGACCTCCATGGACCTGATCAAAGAAGCGACATCAGATATGAGCGGTCCTGTCATGGAGACTCCTACACTGGGGATTGATCCTCACAACGATCTTCCTCAAGTCAATAGTTTCACTATGAACCATAGGCCGGTGGATCGGGAAGCGGTTTCTCTAGTGGAAAGTTTATGAGAACTTTCACACCTCTCTAAGAATCAGCGCGCGGAGACGTTTTGCTGCAATCAACCAGAGGAAGGTCACGACCGTGCCCTACATGTCACCGCACGCATCAAGGATTCAGAGTTCAAGACGTCCCTTATCTACACAGGAACGTCTTCGAATGTGATTACTCTCAAGACTCTCAGGACATCCAAGGTTCTCCCAGGCAAGGTCGTACGGAAGCCTACCACAATGACGGACTTCAAGGGAAACCGAACCAGCACATACGGGAGAAGCTCCGCGGAAAGAATCAGACAAGTTTGTTACGTCCCACTCCCCACGTGGGCGTCAATTCAGGAAGAAGACCGGCTTGCATCAGTGAGGGATAAAACCCGCGATGCATCTTTGCTGACGAAGCATTCTTCTCCATCCTGTGAAGCCACGACCCACGTTCACACGAAGAGGGAACGAACTTTTGTGGCGAGTCGTGACCAGAAAGGGAAAACGGTATACCGACACTCGCCATTATCAATTAGCGGGGAGACTGCTACCCAGATCTCCACCCAATGGAATGCTACAACAACAACGAACCACAAGAACAAGTGCTAGATGCTCCACAACAAATGCAAGAGATGGCACCAACTCCACAACTGATGAGATTGAAATCGTTGAGGAATCTCCTAGGCCTATCTCCATCATCTCAACCTTGTGTACGGATAAACGCATGAAGCTCGTGGAACTTCTCAAAGAGTACCAGGACATATTCGCTTGGAGATATGAAGAAATGCCGGATTTAGATGAAAATTGGTCACCCATCATCTACATGTCATACCTGGATCCAAGTCGGTTAAACGATTGCGGTTCGGACACGAGGAAAATGGATAGATCAGGTGTTGCATAGACTTCAGAGACTTGAACAGGTGTTGCTCCAAAAATGATCCTCCTCTACCTAACATCGACATGTTAGTAGATGCAACCAGCGGACACGACATGTTCTCCTCCATGGATGGATGTAGCGGCTACAACCAGATAAGGATGTACGAGCATGATGCAAGTAAGATAGCTTTTCGAACTCCTCTCGGAAATTTTTATTATACCATACTGCCATTTGGTTTAAAGAATGCCGGTGCAACGTATCAACGCTCTATCACGACAATCTTCCACTGGAGCCGATACCTCAAGGGAGCAGACTCAAGAAGATAACGATGTCCACGCGTCATATCGAGCAAGATCCGGGCGAGTCACTCTATCGATGTGGTCGAACAAGATCCGGCGAAGTCACTTTATCAGACAATGGTACATGTCTATCATGCTATGTTGGAGAATCCGCGCTTTTGGTCATCCTCTGGAGCTGTTGAACGCTCATCTACAACAACATATGCCCTGATAGAAAGAACCAGGCCTGCCGGTAATGAAGAGCCTCATAACGTTTGTAGGGGCATATATCTCACCAACAAAGATACAACCTTCAGCCTTCGTAAGCGGTTCCACAAGCAAGCGAAGAGGAAAACCACCGAGATACAACATACCGCGCGTCCGTCAACTCCAACTCCAGTACCACATGCACGACTCCCATAATGATGAAACAATGTCCAAGATATTCCATATCTGGCTCGACAACAACCACTACGAACAAACCATGTAAACCACGCTTGGGGGATCGAGGCTCGGCATGAAGTTCCTTCACCGTCGACCAAGGAATTCTTCAACATGAGAGAGATGGTCACCAAGAAGCATGGAATTCGCAAGGGTAAATCGAATCAAGAGGGAAACACTTCAACGCTACCTCTAGCGTAAGCTGCTTCAATGGTTTATTCAAGAGCCGCCTCAACGCTCTCTCTCGGGACCCACGTTCGCTTCATAATCCTTCTTCAACACTCTCTCCAGGATCCACCTCAACGTTCGCATCAGAAACCACTTTAACATCCTCTCGAGCCGTTTCAACACTCAAGCTGCATCAATAATCTGCGCTCTGGTCAAGTTATCTTTGATGTACTCATTGCTCAACATACGTCTCATCCATCCTTCATGAGGGCCCAGCGGATCATGAAAAACCTTGAAGTCGATAGGAGAAGTGTTATCTTGTGGAACGGATATTTTCATATGGTTGAAAGGGCGCGGTGAACAACTCATCATCAATATTCGGCATATCTTTGAAGCTGTCAACACCTCCTGACTTGGCACCAGCATTATCCCCAGGAGACATCTCAACAGAGTTCTTTTCTTCATTCTACAATAAAAAACATGAGTCAAGATACTTGTATAAAAATGCGTGAGATGTGTAGTCACACACGACGTAACACACATTCACGTTGGAGTACACAAGGATGGTATTGGGTCCAAACACCCAGTATTGCTCAAGTTTCAAGTCCTGTTGCTCAAGTCTCAAGTCCGGTATTGATCAAGTCACCAGTCCGATTGCTCAAGTTTCAAGTCCTGTTGATCAAGTCACAAGTCCGGTATTGCTCAAGTTTCAAGTCCAGTATTGATCAAGTCACAAGTCCAGTATTGATCAAGTCACAAGTCCGGTATTGCTCAAGTTTCAAGTCAAGTATTTATCAAAGTCACAAGGCTAGTATTCGAATAAAACAGGCGCACGCAGCAGGGCCGGTTTTCAATCGAAACACAGGGTCGACGTTCAGTCAGGCACGCGGCGGGTCCCACTTGATCCCGGCCCCAGATTGGTCGAAGCCGTCCCCAATCAAAGCTCTCTCTCCAGAAGAAGGCGTTTCAGCTCCAACACTTCAACGCTCTCCCGGGCCTGCTCCAGAAGCTGCTTCAACGCTTTCTACAGGACCCATATTTACATTTGAGCACACAAGGTTCATTTTTTAAAAAGCAAGCTTGCTCACAACGGGTCCCACGTTCGAGCAAAGCAAACAGCAAGGCCGATGTTTGGTCAAAGCATCAAGTCCGGTGTTTAGTCAAGCTAGCTGGGTCGGTGTTTGGTCGAAGTAGCAAGATGACACTCGAGCAATTACATCAACCGTACGGTCAAAGTAGGCGCAGGACATGGCCGACGTTTGAAACATGTACACGGTGGTCCCGCGTTTGATCGAAGCATGCACATCTGCCCATGTTCGAATCAAGCATGCTTACATCGGGTCCCACGTTCGATCAAGCAGACGCAGCGGACCCACGATTAACCGAAACAGGCACATCAAGCCCACGTTCGATCAAGCAGGTGCAGTAGCCCCACGAACGAAATAGGCGTAACAGTCCATTGAAGCAGGCAAGACCGACATCATGCTAGGGGAACACTCGGCTGGACGCCTCTTGAACGTGACATGCTCCAAGGACAGGATGACCCGTCTCTCCTGGTAACATCTAACTTTGTCTCATAAGCTTTGTCTTTAACTGTCACCATCTCATGCCTACCCCACAATGGTGTAACCATTACGTGCTAGGCAGGGGACTTAATGTTGATGGTGGATTTTCATTTAAGGTTAAAATTGTAAAACCAAAAATCATGCGGCCGACATCTTGTAAAAGATAAAGCAATTAATAAGGGTTGGATACTCCTTCACTTTACTAATTCACCTAGAATGGAGCATGTGGCAACAATCCCATTCTCAGAATACATGAAATTCATCCAGGTTGGAGCATGTAGCAACAATCCCATATACCCTGTGAATTTCTAGCATTATTAATTAATGCGCAATCAGCCTTGTATTTCCTGTACTCATTATCAGTGCGGCATGACGACTGAGTGTTACTCTTAGCAGAGCAACACGAACCTCCAAGCATTATAATGAAACCATGTACGAATACCCGCACAGGCTGACTCTCGGTGTGTTATACTAGCCCGATTGAGCCACTCTCGGTGTGTTATACTAGCCCGATTGAGCATCCTGACTGACCGTATCAGTCCGGATATGATCATAGTCATCCAACTCCACAAGCATGATTGGATGACCCAGATCAATTACATCACCCCAAGAAGGTATGGAATATCCACTGCCGAACCAACGCGGACCCCGCATGGTCGGCCTCCCCAAAAGATTGGCCTAGCTTGCCAAGACGTCCAAACCAGAAAGCAAGATGGACGGAAAACCCTAAATTAGGGTTTGCGGCATATTACATGTGTCGCGAAATGTCTCAACCATCCATCTTTGCGGTATAGATGGAGGGTGTAGATGTAGATTCAAAGGGCCCATAGCATGTCAACACAATCACCGCGGGCCCGCCTACATACCTGACCAATCGGTCAGGACCAACCATGGTTGGTTATCCCAATTCGTACGCCGAATAAAGCATGGTCGCACGGCCTTGAAACCCAAAATTAGGGTTTTGAGCATCACGAGCGTCCATCTTCTCCGGCACGAATGGAGGGTCCAAGATTAGATTAAGCAGTTCCGGTCATACCAGCATGACCACCATAGACCCATCTATCCCCTCACCCGATCGGCCAAGGCATATCATGCCTGGTTATTGATCGTTGTCGTATGCGTCAAAAATAATTTCACTTTCCTAAAGTATATGATAAGAAAGAGTTCGTTTCCACAGAGAGGCGATTGTAGTTATTATGTATTCAATTTCTTAGAGTAACCAATTGGGGGGATTTCTGATTTTTATGTAAGCAATAAAAGCAAATTAAAAGCAAAGTAAATTGTAGAAAGTAATCAATAGAGAAAGATATTAGTCAAGGAATTCATCTTCAATCTTAGACATGTGCTTGCATATATGATTAGAATTACGATTTAATCTTTTATATTATCAAAAGCCTAGAGAATCAAGAGAGCAAGATAATCTATTAATTTCATAAGTTCATCAACACACACATTAGAGCTGCGTATGTGAATTCTACCTAAAGAATAACCTAACGCCTTGCGCTAATTAAGTTCAATTCCTAGGAGCATTAAGTTTCAGAAATAGGCTAATCAATGCAATTGTCATGCGTTGCGCATAACAATTCGGACAATGGTCAAACTCTACATATGAATACGAGAGTGTATCACTACAAACCGTAAACATATCATGCTACTTGTATTCAGGGTTATCGCTCGATGAAAAACCCTAAAATAGCTATGGAATAGGATGCAAGTTCAATTAATTGGCCACTTAACTAATCAAACATCATAATCCTATCACAATACATCAATCATTTGATTCTTAAAACAGTAGAGATGTGAACGATAATCAAGAGAGAAAACTAATACATAAAGCAAACACAAGTTTTAGAAATAGGACTACATCCTTAACCAATAATATTAAATTTAGCTACTCATAGCTATGGAGTTCATCACAAAAAATATGAGTTGAATAAAGAAGAAGATGAACAAAAGCAAACCCTAGTTGCGTAAACAAAAGCGGCTCTTCCCTTTCTCCAAAAAACGTCTCTAAAAGTTGTAGGATTTTTCTTTTATAGCTCCTCTTGTTCCAAAATTAGGTCTAGCCTTCAAAGTCCATTAGATGAAAATCCACCAAGCCCATAAGAGAGAGAAACCCATGTAGAAAATATGCCCAAAAATACGTTGCTTTAAAATCTGGTATTATGGCCGGAAATCGGCGGAGAAGTGACCGGAAAAACGGTTCAGGTGTGACCGCAAAGTCCGCCCGGTCACCGGTCATCGAGTCGACTCGGCCAGGTCAACGAGTCAATTCACTGAGTCATACCGATTCAGCTGAGTTAAACCAGGTCAGATCATGACTCAGATGCGAGCCAGCTAGCTAGTCAACCCTGACTCAGAGTTGACTGAACTGGTAACCCATTGCACGGCCTGAACAAATGTACAGCACAATCATTGTGCTTCACAGCTCCTTGTAAAAGATAAAGCCATTAATAAGTGTTGGATACTCCTTCACTTTACTAATCACCTAGAATGGAGCATGTGGCAACAATCCCATTCTGTGAATACATGAAATTCATCCAGGTTGGAGCATGTAGCAACAATCCCATATACCCCGTGAATTTCTAACATTATTAATTAATGCGCAATCAGCCTTGTATTTCCTGTACTCATTATCAGTGCGGCATGACGACTGAGTGTTACTCTTAGCCGAGCAACACGAACCTCCAAGCATTATAATGAAACCATGTACGAAATACCCGTACAGGCTGACTCTCGGTGTGTTATACTAGCCCGATTGAGCCACTCTCGGTGTGTTATACTAGCCCGATTGAGCATCCGGATTGACCAGTATCGATCCGGATATGATCACGATCATCCAACTCCACAAGCATGATTGGATGACCCGGATCAATTCCATCACCCCCAAGCGGTATGGAATATCCACTGCCGAACCAACGCGGACCCCGCATGGTTGGCCTCCCAAAATATTGGCCTAGCTTGCCAAGACGTCCAAACCAGAGCGGATGGACTAAAACCCTAAATTAGGGTTTGCGGCATATTACATGTGTCGCAAAACAGTCTCAACCATCCATCTTTGCAGGTATAGATGGAGGGTGTAGATGTAGATTCAAAGGGCCCAGAGCATGTCAACACAATCACCGTGGGACCGCCTACATACCTGACCAATCGGTCAAGACCAACCATGGTTGGTTATCCCACCCGTACGCCGAATAAAGCATGGTCGCACGGCCTTGAAACCCAAAATTAGGGTTTTGAGCATCACGAGCGTCCATCTTCTCCGGCACGAATGGAGGGTCCAAGATTAGATTAAGCAGGTCCGGTCATACCAGCATGACCACCATGGACCCATCTATCCCCTCACCCGATCGGCCAAGGCATATCATGCCTGGTTATTGATCGCTGTCGTGTGCGTCAAAAATAATTTCACTTTCCTAAAGTATATGATAAGAAAGAGTTCGTTTCCACAGAGAGGCGATTGTAGTTATTATGTATTCAATTTCTTAGAGTAACCAATTGGGGGGATTTCTGATTTTTATGTAAGCAATAAAAGCAAATTAAAAGCAAAGTAAATTGTAGAAAGTAATCAATAGAGAAAGGTATTGGTCAAGGAATTCATCTTCAATCTTAGACATGTGCTTTCATATATGATTAGAATTACGATTTAATCTCTTATATTATCAAAAGCCTAGAGAATCAAGAGAGCAAGATAATCTATTAATTTCCTAAGTTCATCAACACACACATTAGAGCTGCGTATGTGAATTCTACCTAAAGAATAACCTAACGCCTTGCGCTAATTAAGTTCAATTCCTAAGAGCATTAAGTTTCAGAAATAGGCTAATCAATGCAATTGTCATGCGTTGCGCATAACAATTCGGACAATGGTCAAACTCTACATATGAATACGAGAGTGTATCACTACAAACCGTAAACATATCATGCTACTTGTATTCAGGGTTATCGCTCGATGAAAAACCCTAAAATAGCTATGGAATAGGATGCAAGTTCAATTAATTGGCCACTTAACTAATCAAACATCATAATCCTATCACAATACATCAATCATTTGATTCTTAAAACAGTAGAGATGTGAACAATAATCAAGAGAGAAAACTAATACATAAAGCAAACACAAGTTTTAGAAATAGGACTACATCCTTAACCAATAATATTAAATTTAGCTACTCATAGCTATGGAGTTCATCACAAAAAATATGAGTTGAATAAAGAAGAAGATGAACAAAAGCAAACCCTAGTTGCGTAAACAAAAGCGGCTCTTCCCTTTCTCCAAAAAACGTCTCTAAAAGTTGTAGGATTTCTCTTTTATAGCTCCTCTTGTTCCAAAATTAGGTCTAGCCTTCAAAGTCCATTAGATGAAAATCCACCAAGCCCATAAGAGAGAGAAACCCATGTAGAAAATATGTCCAAAAATACGTTGCCGGAAAACTGGTATTATGGCCGGAAATCGGCCGGTAAAGTGACCGGAAAACGGTTCAGGTGACCGGCAAAGTCCACCCGGTCACCGGTCATCGAGTCGACTCGGCCAGGTCAACGAGTCAATTCACTAAGTCATACCGATTCAGCTGAGTTAAACCAGGTCAGATCATGACTCAGATGCGAGCCAGCTAGCTAGTCAACCCTGACTCAGAGCTGACTGAACTAGTAACCCATTGCACGGCCTGAACAAATGTACATCACAATCATTGTGCTTCACAGCTCCTTGGCCAGCCATCTTGCACCAAGCATTTCCTGTGTAGGTTATAATAGCTCCTCCATTCCAAGACCCACTACAATGGCAGCAGAAAAGCCTCCATTCCCATCTGCAATGCTCATCCTATTGCTTCAACCAAATTTCATACTCCTCTTGTAGCTTCTCTCTGGCAACCACTCGACACTATCAAATCACAACATAACTGCAATACCACCATCTCAGACAATATCAACTTCATGTTCTTGTTTCTCAATTGCAGCAATTTCAGTCCCATATCACCATAGTCACTTCTACAGCTCAGCTCATTTCCAATTCCTTGTTGTTTTTGTGTACACTGCACTACCTGAATTGCTTCAATCAACTCCCTGCAGCTCATACCTGTCCTAACATACATCATCCATGCTTAGCTCAACAACACCACCAATTTCAGTTGCATTGCGACCATCTTGCCTAGTTATTGCATAACACCAGGAGACCTCGAATATCAGCACCAGAACCCATCTTCTATAGCTGCAATATCACACACTCTGCCATCCAACACCCATACAAGCCTGTAGCTGTAGCTTCCTTCACTTCAGAGAAATCTCTTAAATCAGCATCAGTTCCACCATAAGTAAGCATATCCAGTTCTCCCGGCCACCAAAGCACAACCTGCAACTCAGCTCCAGCACATCACCTCTTCTTTCACAGATCCATTCATCCCTTCTCAGTCCACCACAATCTCAACACAGCTTCTCATCCTACGACAACTTCAACTGTAACTCTTGTAAGTTCAGCTCCACCAACAAGCTCCATCTCAACAGCCTGCACTTCAACATCAGACATAACTATACTCATTGCAACCTCCAAGCTTAGCACCACAAATGCTGCCACTGCCAAAACAGCATCTATGAGTCTCCATCTCAACTTCCATGCTTCACAAACTCAGTGCAAGACTGAGCTCATAACTCAGCACCATTTGCATCTCTATCTCCACAGGCAAACCACCAACACCTTCTTCTCACCAATACCTTGAATCTTGCACTGTACCAGCCAATTTTTGCAGACTAATCTGTCCTGCATCTTCAACTGCTTCAGTCATTCCAGTTCTGACAGCTACCATCAACCTGAATCTGCAATTCCCATCTACACAGTTCAGCCTGCAATCCAGCTCTCCCTTGTTGTTCTATCTCCTGCAACATCATTGAGCCACAGACTAACCATTCCATTTGAGCTATTCACTTCTTATTTGCTCCATCACCAGTGCCTTTAACATCTGCACTTTGAACGGCAACAACCACTCTTTCTTCTTTCAACTTCAAATCCCAATCTCTGATTCTTCTCAGATCTCAGATGTAACCACCAAATTCCATCTATCACTGATAACCCATGAATATCAACACCGCCACTTCGAGTGAGACTCAAATCTGAAACATCCCATCGTCAATTGAGCAGCAGTAGATTCATTTGTATTTTGATTCAAAACTCAACACCTCTGAAATCTCTTCTCGAACCCTAACTTCAAATCCATTTCCCTAAAATTCCACAGCAACAGTTTAGTCTTCTGCCAATTGGTTTGTACCCCATTTCCATCTCCCTCTTGACTTCAAAATCCCAGCAATTTCACTAATAAACATCGACTGCGTCATTGCATCGCCATCTGTGTTTTCTGGCTTCTTTCACAGTTACTAAAACCCATCGATCTCTTCCATTTCTACCTTCTCTGTGTTCTTCTTGATCTCACGAACAACTCCCTCAATTCTCCCTTCTCGATCTCCATTTCCTTCAACAGCTTATGCTCTCGATTTCTCATGGCTGATGTACATCTATTCTCTTTCTGGTTCAGGTGAAAATGATGATTGAAAGAAATGTTTTCCCTGAAATCTAGGGTTAGGTAATGAGTAGAGTTTATATTGGCACCCCGTTGTGGTGGTTAAGGGCTAACCAGATGCTCAGTTCTGTCATCTCTAGGAGACTGACAACTTAATTTCACGCATAACTCCTCTTGCGCAACCTTGCATGCTCCAAATATCGCATGTAAATTGACCTTGTTGCCCTTTTTGCTCCAAATGGGTAATTTCTCCCCATTTCGCTCCAATTGATCCATTGCACCTGATAAACTCAAAATCAAACATAAGAGACACAATTCTCAAAGACAATAGCAAAGAAAGCATAAATACTAGATATAAAATTAGGTGTTTTACAACACCTATCAGTTATTCCAAGACGCGCGCCCAAACTAGCGTGGTCACACCTCCCAAACCGCAAACTGATCTCGACCGCTCAACTTCGCCGGACGATTTGGATGGCTCAGATCACGTTTTCATGGGATATTCAGGTATAGGCGTGAACACCAGCCCACCCCTTCACACTGCATCGATCGGCCAAGACCGACCAAGATTGGTCATCTTGGAACGTGCGCCCGAAATGGGCATGACGCGCGGCTCTTGCGACACTGGTTTTCTGTCACAAATTGATCTCGACCACTCAACTTCACCGAACGAATTGAGTGGCCCAGATCATACTTTCGTGAGGTAATGGGTATAGGCGCCTACACCGTCATGCCGTCTACACGCATGTACGGTCGGCCTGGCCAAAGTCATATCCCAAGCTTGGATTCGACCAGGCTGAAGAGGGATGCTTGCGCACCTCCTCTAGAAACCCTAATTTCATTAACGGTCGCAGATGAGTGTCTCAAAGATCATCTCATCCGTCCAACTTCACCAGCTTGGTTATACAACCCTGGTCAGGAGTTAATTGGTCAGTGAGGCGTCATCTCCCGTCACTTTACCACACCATGATGCAGTACCTGCATAAAATACACGCAATACTTCACAAGTATCAATTTCCTGAATAACGCAGTTATACAATTTAACATTACATGCTACCTTTTGTGGGTCCCACGATCCACACACTCGAGACATCAATCATGTCACAAACTGGGGGATACATACTGGGGTATTGGTCTGGCGGTTTACAACGTGCAGCGTGCAATGCGCCATCACAAGAACGTGTCAGGAAGTCATGGACGGTTAAGAGATGACAGGAGAAGTGGTCAAGACTATTCGTGTAACCCCAACACACACCTCCACTACTCCATCACTCCACTTCCTCCACTTCCCACGAGAGACGTGAATAAGGCTCAAATGACTTGTATAAATAGATTCTTCTACCTATTTTCCAACACAGGAGAAAAAGAGGAGACAGGAGAAAAACAACACAAGTCGAGACGAGACAGAAACCAAGTGTTAATACAAAAACGTATTCAAACACCCAGAGCCTGCTTGCATCAATCGTAAGCCTGCTCACCTTTCTGTTACAAGTCATAAGCAAGCCAACACCTTCACAATCTCAACACCTTCTTCGCTTCCCTCCCTAGGATCAACCCCATTTCCTTCACTTTGTGACCGAAACAAGTCTGGAACGACCATTTCTTGGTTTATGCCGGACTTGCACAGATTGATTTCTGAATCTACAAGCACTCACCGCGCAGTGCATTTGTTTAGGGTTTAGATTCATTCCTCATCCACACACCCCAAATTACCAAATCCGGCAGGAATAGTTTTCACCCATAAACACAAAGTTTGCGAACTTTGTTGATCAAGAGAAACAGAATGTGGCGTGAGCCAAGTCCGCGAACTGGCGGAAGTTCTCGACCTGAGAATTTCTGCTGGAGTTTGTGAACTCCTTCCGTGAGCTTAAGTCCGCGAACCCAGTCCGCGAACTTGAGTAGGTTATATCTAAAATCGGTTGTTCTTGAACTCATGTTTATATAAACTAAGGAATGCTTTTCAAACCGTGGCTATAAAGTTCATGAACCGATTTGAGTGAATCAAACCGTTTTTGCTTCGATTGTGTCTTGTGTAGTTACATAAGATCTAAGCAATTGAACAAACTCTCTAACTAGTTCATTTGAGTCATTTGAACTAGTTATGGCGAAGAAGAATATGGTTGATATGAAATTGTTGATATGGCTAACCTTTTGGTTAACTATTGTTGAACCAACAAATGTACATGTTTGGGTACGGTTACACAAGCCTAGAAACTTGCATTTCATTTGTGTGTAACAAGCTAAGGTTTCAATCCAACGGTTGAGAAATATTAGCTTGAATCTAATCAGGTTTTCATCTAACGGTGAATATTGAATGCTTTGTTACCAAGCTAACATTGATTGCAAACCCTGATTTGAAAGACTATATAAGGGAGAACTCTAGCAACCGGGAAACCTAATCCACATACCTTCCATGTGATACTAATTGCATAAGCTAGAGTCGATTCTCCTTTAACCTTGGGTTTTCTTCTCTAAACCAGGTTAACGACTTAAAGACTTCATTGGGATTGTGAAGCCAGACCGATACTCCACTCTCGTAGTTATGTGATATGATCTTGCTGATTCTATCGTTTTGAGTACAATCGTAACGATTGGCTTGAGATTTATATCTCCGATAGGAAAGATAGAAAAGTAGCCACAAACATCTTCGTCTCATCGTTTATGATTCCATAATATCTTCTTTCGCCGCGTCGATTAAGATTATTGTGAGGTGATAGATAATACTATGCTGTTCTTCGAGAATATAAGTCCGGGTTATCAATTGGTTCCTGTTCAACTTGATTTATCAAAATACGGAACAAAACTTGTAAGTATTTCTGTGGGAGACATATTTATCTATTCTGTAGACTTTTCTGTGTGATACAGATTTGTTTATTAAAGTCTTCGACTTTGGGTCGTAGCAACTCTTAGTTGTGGGTGAGATCAGCTAAGGGAAACAAGTGCGTAGTATCCTGCTGGGATCAGAGACGTAAGGAGCGCAACTGTACCTTGAATCAGTATGAGATTGATTGGGGTTCAACTACTGTCCAGACCGAAGTTAGTTTGTAGTTGGCTAGTGTCTGTAGCGGCTTAAAACAGTGTGGTGTTCAATCTGGACTAGGTCCCGGGTTTTTTTACATTTGCGGTTTCCTCGTTAACAAAATTCTGGTGTCTGTGTTATTTCTATTCCGCATTATATTTTTTTATATAATTGAAATATCACAGGTTGTGCGTTTGAATCAATTAATTGGAAATCCGAACTTTGGTTGTTGATTGAAGTTGATTGACACCTGGATATTGGTCTTTGGTACCGTTCAAGTGATGTCTCTTGTATTCAATTAGACTTGCAGATTTCTATTTGTTTGAGAAAGAATTGAATCAAGAAAGAGAGATAAAACTCTCTGATATACTTTTTATAGATTGAGTCTTGTTGATTCTCTTAAAAGTATATTGGAGTTTGTCTATACATATTGCTAAGCGAAATATTAGGTGTGGTTGTTGTACCCCCGCTTTTTCAATTGGTATCAGAGCAGGCAAACACGTTCAAGACCTTACAAGTCTGTGTTTGTAGCGATCTGACTCTATGGACAGAGGTGTTATCTCTATCAACGTACCACCAGTCTTCGATGGCTCTAATTACTTATGGTGGAAAATCGCTATGCGAGCTTTTCTTCAAGCACGTGATTTGCAATCATTGGTATATGTTGTTAAACGCTATGATGCTCCAGTTGTGGCAGTTGGAAATGTAAACTTTCCCAAGAATATTGGTGAATACGGTCCTGCCGAGATACTTGTTGCAAAGCAAAATTCCGACGTTTGAATGCCATCATACATGCCATTACCCCAAATCTTCAACACCATGTGTCAAATTGCACTAAGTCTAAAGAAGCTTGGGATATATTAAAAACCGTATTCGAAGGTAATACCAGTTAAAAGGAAGCTAGGCTTCAAAACCTTAATTCCGATTGGGAAAACCTTCATATGGCAGATGAAGAAACATTTGATGAGTTTAATCACAAAGTGTCTGAAATTGTTAATGCATCTTTTGCATTGGGTAAGACTATTCCTGAAAAGGACATTGTGATGAAAATTCTCATATCGCTGCCATCTAGATACGATTCTAAGAAGCATGCCATCATTGAGGGAAATAACCTTGATACACTATCCAGAAGTTCCCTTGCTGGAAAGTTGAAAATTTTTGATCTTGAACTTGAACAAAGAGAGAAACATCATCTGGCTAACAATCTTGTTGTTGCATCTGATCGTAAGTCTCGACGTCCTAAATTGACTGACAAAAGAAATGAGAATTGCTTTAATTCAACTTTGGCACTGTTTATACAACAGCTTAAGAAATCTCTTAGACAGAGAAAAAGAAAGTCTCAAAACAAATATCAGTCAATCAATAAAAAGGTTCAAAAAACCTATGTCAACAATTCTAGTTTCAAGTGCTATAGAAGTGTTCATAATACTTCTATTTGTCTTGATATGGAGACAGGCGAGATAACTAAAGCATGGATGGCTACTCTTGACTACTGTCCTGAGGATGAAATCTATGATGGTTCTCTTAATCTATTTGAAGATAATCACGTATGTCCTCCTAACAGTCCTGATTATTTCATGATAAACAATCTTACTTACTCAAAAATACTTCAACTTGAAAAGGAAGTCTTAATTAAAAGGATTGAAAATCTGGAATGCCAACCGTATAACTTAAAATTGGAGATGATCAATCGTGATTCTTACAAGACATCTTTGAATTGCCAGCAAATTTCTCCTGATTCTATATCATTCGTAAGTCACCTTGACGACAAGAATCATACAGAAGATCACAAGGATTTATCTAATCTCAAGATTTCCTCATGTGATCATCAGGATCATCCTAAAACCTATGGCACTTTGAAACAAGAAAAGTTCTCCTCTGCCAAACGTCGTTTTCAGAAGAAGAAAAAGAAATCTCATACAACCCTCATATTTTGTAAAAGAGATTTCAAATAGAATGTATAGTTTAAGAAATTAAAAATCAACGTATTCAAATCTGTGCTAAAAGAAAGAAAGAATGAAGTACATAACTCTTCTTTCTTAAAGACAAGACTGAAACAAAGTATAACAAATACTTCATCCCCTCGAAAGAAGTTTCCCAGTCCTGCAGAGGATTGGAACAACTACAGTTTGTAAAACTGTATTAATGATTCTTGTCTATCCCTCTTAGACAAAAATCATAATCTTCAAAAGGGTTGTGATAAATTATTTCTGTTATTGTTTTAGTCTAGAACTGTTTTTGTTTTCAAATGGTTTTCTACTTAAGACCGGTTCTGAGGATATTCCTTTTAGGGTTTTGGTCAAAGGTTATTTGGATATTTATCATTTATCCTCAGTTCCTCTTAAAATAAAGTTAATCTCCTTTGCATAAACATTTCTTCTATCTCTTCTATCATGTCCTCTTCAAGTCTTTCAAGCAAAGAAAGTGATGTTTGGACTGTTCTCTTTCCATCTAAGAAGATACAGTTTGATTCTTCTGATAATGCAATGAGCCCTGGCATTCATGGCTCTTCTCTGGACTGGAACATCTCTGTTTCTCATTTTGATAAGCTCTCTTTAACCATGAATCTCGTTTTGGAACAAGTTCGTGCCCTAAAAAGTGAACTTGAAACCTCTTCCAAGAAACTTGAAGAAAAGATGGATCATCTGGAGTCTAGAATTGATCTGATCGAAGATGAGCTTGATGAATACAGAGAATATGAGAAGAGCATTCAAAGTAAGTGAAATGCTTTATAGGAGTTTATTTGTCTAGTAATTTCTTATTTTGTTTAGAAGAATAACTAGAGTTTGGAATAGCCATTATTGTGATTACTCATAGCTATGTCCAACGTTTTCATCTTCATGTTTTTAGATTTATTGGTTTAAATTCTAAAATTGTTTGGAAGATGATTTTGCAGTATTAATCTTTATGGTTTTATATATTGCAATTTGTTATGGGATATGTGTGTTTGCGTCCGTGAACTATGATTGTCCCATACATTGTCAAAAGTTAAGTCCTTTATATGTCGATATGCATGTGTTGATAAAAGAAGGAATGAACTTTTGACAAATACAAAAGTGAGCCTATTATGTCAATTATTGATGGAACATAGGTTAAAATCTTTTGTTTTCAAGGATTATGTCTATTGCATGTCATTGTGCAAATGGTGATGGAAAATAGAATGAATCCTTGCTTATTCCACGGTATAAGGTCGATCTCCGTTCCATAATTTTTGTGTACATATTGTGTTGTTCCATAAGGTGTCTTGTTGAGCACAATCGACTGAGCTATTCTTTGGCTTAGTTGTTGCTCCGTGAGATACTTTATGTCGAGCATGTTCAACTAAATTAATCATCTTTGTTTGGTTATTTAGTTGTTGCTCCATAAGTTCACTTATGTTGAGCATGTCCAATTAAATTAATCATGGGTTCTCTTGTGGTTAATTTAATTAAGTCTCTTGGATTCAAATTCATACCTGTATGTGATTTGTTATGTCCAAAGAAATCCTTCTTTTCTTTTGAAATTAAGGTCACTCTTGTTGTTCTTTCGGGAATGACATATTATGGGGGAGAGTTCTTAATGGAACTTGTGCTTAATTGCCAAATCTTTGTGGGGAGTGCGGCTGTGGAATATTATAGGGGTTATCTTATATCTTTATAAACTCCTTGATGAATGCATTTATCTTCGGCTATATGATTGCATCTAAATAAGATGATATGTGCTTTCTTTTGGTCATGAAATGTCTCTTTAGGAAATTTCATTATGATCCCGTTTTCGTACCTTTGTCAATTTTATTGACAAAAAGGAGGAGAATTAATATGTAGTTCACACTACAAATACATATGGTTTTCAGATCATTATGTAAGGGGGGGTGTTTTCCATGTGAGATGGAGTATTGACTAAGGGGGAGTGATACATATCACCATAATATTGTTGTCGAAGTTGTGATGCAATTGAACGTTGATACTATATAATGATACTATGACACTGTATAACAATGATTGAGAATTCTTGTTTTCTCGTTGCTATAGCTAAGGATTTTCAACAACGATGATGCTGAACTTACAACCTTTGGGATCATTGGAGTACTTAGAAGTGACGAAAATTTCGAGTAATGTTGAAGATTAGGCATGTGGAATAGGAGCTATGGTAGGCCTCGGAAGATGTATATTTTATGGCCTACGATGATAACCGCAAGTGCACGGCGTCTATCGGAGACGCGGCAAGTACGGGTCGAACCACAGAGACTTGTGGTGCTCTATGTGTGATCTAAGGGCTTCTTCAACTGAGTTCAAGTGAGTGACAAAGTAACACAAATATTTTGTGCCGATACGGCTGATTTTGAACTGAAGTGACGCTAAACTAAGGTAAAAGATACAAATTAAAGAGCCCTAGGGTCTTTAAATCCACCACTAACCTACACTTGTAAATTCAGCTACTTATCTTACTCTTGCCCTTATAACAGGTAATGGAGAAGTGTCAATTCTGCCACGTACCTAAGGTGTTTCACCAATAGAAGAATCAATCACAACTAAAGTATCTTTCCCAAGTATTACCTGTCTGATTAGAGTACAACTAATCTGAGGATTGATAATGATCTAATTAAATTGAGTTGCAGCATCATCATCACAGGGGTATTCTAACTACAGTGCATCCATGGCATTGGCATGCACTGTGAGAGCAATGTGTTGATATGCTAAGATTAATTCTATCCTAGAACAGTTTAAGCATTCAAGAGGAATATAAATAACATGAATCACATAGCAGCAAGTTAGGGTTTCATCTGAACCCTAGCAAATTGAACTAAAACATGATTAGAGTAGCAAAAATACAAATTAAAACACAACTAAACCTAATTGACGCACTGGATAACCCAGGCATACCTCAGTCATCCAATTACACCTTCTATTTATACATGCAAAAATCCCCCAAAATATCAAACCCTAATTCTCAAAAATCAAAATTAAAGATAAAATAAATCAAAACAATCGCACCCATACTCTGAATCGTTGATCTCTCCTGTCAATTCGTGCTCAGAACTCCTCTTGCTTGATTAGGTGAAACCCTAGTTATATTTATCTCTCACATAGCCTCTAGGGTTGAGAGAGAGGCTCTGCGAGAGACAACTAGAACTAGGGGCTGCTGTGGTTGTGCGGTTGGTGGTGATGGCGACAAGAGATAAAGGAGTTGGTGGTGGTGAGGCTCTGGCATGGCTCTGCTCAGAGCTTGGTCGGGGAGAGGAGATGGAGAAGAGCAGAGGAGAAGAAAGAGAAGAAGGAGAAAGAATGGGGTGTAGTCGATAGGTGTAGGGGTATGGGTCATTTTGTTTGCGGAGCGACGCATCGATGGGTGATGGAAAGGCTTCACGAGCGTAGGATCTAGCTAGGAGAAGATCCGAACGGTCGAGGGGGAACCGAGGCGATTTGTCAGGAGCGGGAGTATCAAGACATGATGTGAACGATGGAGCGACCGTAGGATGTAGCCGAGAGCGAGATCTCGACGGCTCGGGATGAGCGGGTTCGGATCCGGTTCGTGGGTAGCTCTAGCCCATGTCTTCCTTGTTGGGTTGCAACGGATTCGCGCGGAGCTTTGGCTATCTGCTCCATAGATGTTTGACTCCAATTCTTCGCTCTTTAGCTCCGCAGTTTCTCCGGACTTTATTTATTACCTAAAAACACAAAATTAATTAATACAAATATTTATTCTTGAAAACAAAGAAAACACAGAATGCTGGGATAATATCTCGATTTCTAAGCGCAAAAGATGAGTAAAATGCCAATAAAAAGGTGTATAAATATGCACTATTTGGCACTCATCAAATACCCCCAAACCTGAATTTTACTTGTCCTCAAGTGAAACAGAAATGAAGAAATCCTAACTATACCACTGTCGTAGGTCTCTCGAATGCATTTAGCGTATGCACTAAGCCTTTAAACCCCTAGGTGTCCCTAGTGGACGAGTTGTAGTCTCGTGAGGGTTTACCAGAGGTGTACCCACAAAACCTTCTCCAACTTCGAGTGTAAAAGAGTCTCAAGCATCCAAGAAGCTATGAGGACATAGAGTTTCGCATGCTAGTAATGTGAAGTTAGAACTATCAAAGAACGCATTCTCATCCTTAAGTGCTTTGCGAGAAGTAACCATACCATATGAAAGAATTCGGATTCGATTGTGATCATAAGCCTCGACTTCTGCTCACCATTAGGGTTTTATGATAATTGCACTCAAAAAGATCGCTTTTTTAGTCTCTCATGTGTGCAGCGGGAATAAAGAGAGAAATCCCGCACACGTTGTAGGTAAGAAGGATAACCTTCCGAAATAATTTCTCGGAGACTCCACGAAGTGTGGACAAAAAGAATCTTTTTCTCGATGATCTCTAAGAAAGGAAATCAACCATTAGCAAGGGGTGGGAGTACTCACTCACTTCTCACCCGATCGGCAATTAATATCAATCTCTCATAAGAACCATAGAAACGTCTTCAATCTTCGGTCTTCGGTCTTCAAATGTTGATGACGAACTTCTAAACTTCACAAAACTTGACAATTTTTAACTTTTCTACTCAAATTCCTTGTTGTTTGGATTTTTCTTTTTAAATTCTTCTTTACCATGGTGGTAGCAAAAATAAACTACAATATTTTTTTTTTGATTTTTGATTTTTTTTTTTTTTTTTTTTTTTTTTTTTTTTTTTTTACAATAAGTGAAAATAAAAATACAAATAATGAAACAACTAACTCCATGGACAAAGGACTTTATCACTCAATTTTTCCACACTTGTATTGTCTTGATTTTATAAATTTTATTAATTCTCATCCTATTTTCTTTTCTTTGTTGCACATAAACCTTGGACTATATCAATTTTTCTTTCAATATTCTGATGATGCTCCGCTTGCTGACGATGATATGTTTCTATTGGTTCTGTTGATTGAGAGAGAGAGAGATGCTAACTGCAAATCGGTATTTAGAAGAAGTTTTCATCTTTAGACGTCACCCTCATGATTGACAAAAACTAGCACTCAAGAGATCAAAAGTAGTGCTGAAATTGGTGCGAAGTTGGGTAGCTCACCATTCCTACCCGGAATTTACGTACGGTGACACACACTCTAACAAACTTTTCTAGAAAGTTGCAAAAAATTGAAGGTTGGTGCCTCACTTGATGTAAAATGGGTAGTCTCCACTATGGGTGATCACAATTCTACTACCGAATATCTAAACATCACCTAATTCGCCCTCCGGTATGGTTAAATCCAACTTTAACGCTCTAATCAACTAAGAAACCTGATTGCGTTTTCCGGTACTTCTAACTTTTGTTATTTCGGTCAGAAAAAATTCTCTATGTAAACATAGCTAGAAGCATGCTAGTGACTCTAAAATCTCTAAAAGTTGGAGGTTTTTACAAAAAGAGTTTTGATTTTTTTTTTATTTTTTTTTATATTTTTTTTTTTTTGAAAATAAAAGGTAAAATAAAAGGTAAAATAAAAGACTAAAAACTCTAAATGCAAATGCACCCCCAAACCTAAATCAAACATTGTCCTCAATGTGTCTACATATAGAAAAAATTTAAACAGTCACATACCATGAGAACTATGCTGATAAGAGAAAAGGGAAGAGATTACCGGTATGTCGGCGGGAGCAAGGTTGGAGCTTCATTAATCAAGGCTAAAATCCAACATTCTCAGTGGAGATCATATCGGATTAGCATAATATAAGCACAAGAAGACTCAACCGATGCAAGAAAGAAAAATTTAACAAGTCCTACTGGATTATATACAATGAAAATTCACCATAAACCAACAATCTAAAGAGTTGAGGATCAACCCAAAAGAAAATATATACAAACATCAACAGCCTTACATAGAAATAAAATGAGAGTGCAAGTAAGACTGCAAATGAGAATGAGTTTCCCCCAAACCTAAACTTGTGAACAGTGTGTTTTGTGAGAACAAAATCTTGCAATTTTAAAGGTACATCATGCAAAAGGTCTAACTCGAAATGAGTTTTGCTAATTACAGGCAGACATACACATTCCAACTGTGGCTCCTTAAGAGTGTTATACTTTGATGCAAAATAGTCCAAGAGGACTTGGGAAGCACAAAGCTCTAGGCCTAAGTTAGGTATTTTCAGAAAAGTTGGTTTTGCAATTTTGTGACAAACTACACCTAGGTTTGGTGGAGGAGTTTCAATTTGTGACTCAGGAGAGAGGTTAGGTACATCTAAGTTGTTTTCATGTATAAAATCATTTGCACCATCACACACTTTCCTAAAGTCGGAAGAAGGTAAATCATGTTCATTTTCACAGGATAATTGCACAGGTTCCACATCATCATCACATATATGAATATTAGAAGAAGCATCATTCATGGGGTTCACAGAAGAGACACGTAATGTCTCTGAACCTAAAGATTCTACTACATTTTCAAAATACACATGCTCTTCATATTCATCATCATCATCATCATAGCAAGAATTCATCTCTCCATTCAAAAATGTAGTATTTTTAGTGTACTCATCTACCTCTGGATTAGGTTCATATTCAATGTTAGTTGCATGAGTAAGACTAGAAACACTATTTTCAATCATATCATTTTGTAACTCAATCAAGTTCCTTTGAAGAATCATTTTGAGTTGTTCTATTGAAGGAGAGTCTTCACTAGTGGGTATGCATTCCTCATATGGATATTCATTGTATGGTTGTGCATGAGGTTCACTAGAGAAGGGAAATTCAGACATGTTGCTATATGGATGGTCATGCATTGCATTCATTTCAAGCCTAGCATTTTGCTCCATGAGTGTTTCCATTATTGATTGCAAACTAGGAGTTGGGGGAGTATAAAATTGTTCATTTCCCCACTGTGGTGAATGATGCATGTGTGCAGGTTGATTATGGTCCCAATAGTTGCCAGCATGGTCACTTCTAGACACTTCGTACATTGGATAATCATGGTTTTCCCTAGACTGCCTAAAATCATGCAAAATATAACAGTACTCGGCAGGGTGGTCTAAGCCACCACATAAGGTGCAAGCATGCATTTCATATTGCCTAGGGGGATTAGATTTGACAGATCGCTCATGTAATTGCCTTTCTAAAGCAGAAACTTGAGCTTCTAATTGATCTAGAAGTGATGACTGGGTATGAGGAAAGTGTTCATTCTCAACCTGTGGTGGATGATACATGTGCTCATAATGATTAGGGAATGTGAGGTCAGGGCCCTGAGAAGGCGCATAAAATTCCCTAAAATCACTATGGTATGTGGGGAGTTCATCTTGTGAAGCGTGCCCGTAAGCACGCTCTCTAAGGGATTTGTTTCCATCCCCAGATGCAGACCAAAATCCTGACATGATTTATCAACTCAAATTGAACTCAAAGTCTAGTTTGGTTTATGTGGGTTTTGTTTGGTTTAAATGGGTTTCATTTGGTTTTGTTGGGAGCTTTGGTTTATGTGGGAAGCCCAGTTGTCTTGTGGGCTCAATTTGGTTTTAGTGAGATTTGGTTTGTTTGGGATTTGTTGTTTGAAGCCCGGGATTTGTGAAAACAGAACAGCCCCGGGTTTGTGTAAAGCCTAGTGGAACTGTGGGCTCGGTTTCGTTTTTAAGCCCAAGAGTGTGGCTTATGTGGTTTGTGCAAAGCCTAGTGGACAGTGGGCTCGGTTTCGTGCAGAGCCCGGTTCTTAGTGGTTCTCGGCCAGTTGAAAGTGTAGGTTGTGATCAGTCCAGGTGATGGGGCTTAGTCTTTTGCACAGGTTAAGCCCAGGTTATGCAAAACTTAGTTTGTGCAGAGCCCAGCCTTGGGGTCAATCAACCCAGCTATGATTATGGGCTCCGGTTGTGCAGAGTGTAGGCCCAGTGGTTGGGCTTCAGTTGTTAAGCTTAGCTTGGCAGTTGCACAAGTCTAAGTGCAAATCTAAGCACAACTCAGCAAGCTTGTGCAGATGGCAAATTAGCAACCCAGTTGGTTGCAAGTGCAGAGTTGCACAGAAGAGCTTATGCACAGATTTGTGTGTAAATCAATTTAGACTCAGCACAGGTAAAGCAGCAATTGTGTAAGAACACTGAGCAGCCTATGCACAGGGTAGATTATAAAAATCAACACAGGGAGACATTGAGTCTCAAAAACTACACTGGCAGAGCACATTGCAGGCAAGCAACAGCACAGAAGTTGCAGGTCAGATGGCCTAGCAAGTGATCATGGTATGCAAGGGGTCTGTCAATACTTGGCTCAACAAGGTTGTCAAATTCGGGTTTATTCAACAAAACTAGTAGAGCATGCTCAAGGCACAAGTTGCTCAATATTCATTCGCAAGTGATTCATGGTAGTTAATGCTCTTGGTTTTCACCTAGCCTGGGCTACCTAAGTGTAACCTCACAGCTACGTCTTGAGGTCACTACTTCACGAGAACAACACTTGGTTCAACAAAGTGATGGCTCACAAGCAACAAATCTTAGCAATTTCATGCACAGATTACAACAAGGCAAGACAAACAAGACCTGGTCCTAGTATTTATGCTTTCTTTGCAAATTATGTATCTTATGTGATCTCATTCAAATACAAGTTTCTACTTTTCATTGTGTACAAAGATGAAGGCAATAGTCAGATGCAAAACAAGAACTCATAAGCAATAAGGGCAAGAGTGTCATTTCACAAGCATGTGTTATCTGAGCCTAATCAAGATTAAGGGGCAACCCTGGAGGAGTAATGAAGATTTACACAAATGTTATCATGTTCTCAATATTCATTAGTTTCTCATTTCCACCTGAATTAATAAGGGATACTGCTCGGATTACGGCTCAACAAGGTTGTCAAACCTCACCATGATGTGCAAGAACCGAGGTTGAAGCAGGCCCAAAAGGTTTAACAACACTTGGTAATCACAAGTTTATTCAACAAAACTAGTAGAGCATGCTCAAGTATGGTTCGAGTTTGTTTGAAAGATTGGGACTGCAGGCAAGAAGGTGATAATGTTTACACAAGTTGCTCAATATTCATTCTTTGGCACAGCAAACCAAATGCTATGATATCACGGACTCACATCCGAGTCATGCTATTCGTTGATGCAAAGGCAAACAACAAGGTAGTTAATGCTTGGTTTTCACCTTTCTCTCCATGGTGGGCCTGCCAACTAATGGACTTTGAAGACAAAACCTAATTTTTTGGAAGTGTAACCTCTTTTCTAATTCTTTTTCCTCTACTTGTTTTCTAGGGTTTAGAACATGAAACTTCTCTTTCTTCTTGTGGGCTTGAGGTCACTATTGGTTATGGAATAGTTGGATTTCTGATTCTTTGATTCAATATATTAGTTTTGTTATGCTCGGTTTTATGATTGTTTAACAACACTTGGTTCAACAAAGTGATGGCTCATGAATATGCAACAAATCTTAGCAATTTAATGGGAATTAAACTTGATTAGTGCTTTTACACGTTAGGTTGTTCCTTTAGGTAGAATTCATATTAGCATCTTTTAATGTGTTTGTTGATGACATGAGGAGATTTGCATGGATATTCAGATCAAGGTATTCATAAAAGTTGACAATTCTACAAGACTACTTTCACATCCTTGATTTGGTTGCTTTTTGTTTATTTTTATTTACACAATCGAAATTCTCAAGCTCACACTTCGGGGGATGGAGCCGAGGATGGCACTATGGTCACGAACACACAACGGGCATTACACAGACTTGCAGGCTTAACAGCACAAGAAATGCAAAGGCACAGGGTTGACAGGGTAGATGTTTGTACTTGTTGTGGCTCAAACTCATAGCAGCAGGGGCTGGAGTTGAACACAAGCCTTGTCAAGGCCAAGGGTTCTCAGGACAAAGAAGCACAGATCACTTAAACATACTGAGCTAACATGGTTCAGCTAACATGGTTCTCAAACACACTCAGCTATCATGCTTACAAATTGACTACCAAGAAGCCACTTACCTGAGTTGTAGTTTGCTCAGGGCTTGTGAACTCAGGTTCCTTGGCCTTACTCAAGAGCTCGGCAAAGAGACACGTACTGTCAATCTCAACAGAGCAATCTCAGTTCCAAGAAATGAGCCACAGGATAATAGTGCTGACACAGGGGAAAGACAACAATTGTTGTGCTTATTGGACTGACAGGGAATGAGAGTTACGAGTGACAAGAAGCTACAGGTTGTAATGACCAATGGATTATACCAACCTCAGATCAAAACTAAAAACTACAGAGTGTAAATGCAAATTGCTTTAAAACAAGGGTGCAGTTTTCATGAGTGCAAGCTAATGCAAGTGAGATCAATTAACTAAGATGAGAGCTACCAAACTACATTTACGAGATGAGATGCAAGAGATGCAAGCTACATCTACGAGATGGTAATAATGGTGATGCAAAGATGTTAAACTATAACAAGTTACTGACTAGTTACGGATGCAGATTACAAAAATTTAAACTAAGTTATACTAATCAAGAGTTAAAAGCAAAAATATAAAGTGAGTATGTACAGGGATGAAATGAACTCAGTAAAGGCAGCAATTGATTGACTCAGCACGCGCCAAGTCCCCGGCAACGGCGCCAAAAACTTGGTAGGCCTCGGAAGATGTATATTTTATGGCCTACGGTGATAACCGCAAGTGCACGGCGTCTATCGGAGACGCGGCACGTACGGGTCGAACCACAGAGACTTGTGGTGCTCTATGTGTGATCTAAGGGCTTGTTCAACTGAGTTCAAGTGAGTGACAAAGTAACACAGATATTTTGTGCCGATACGACTGATTTTGAACTGAAGTGACGCTAAACTAAGGTAAAAGATACAAATTAAAGAGCCCTAGGGTCTTTAAATCCACCACTAACCTACACTTGTAAATTCGGATACTTATCTTACTCTTGCCCTTATAACGGGTAATGGAGAAGTGTCAATTCCGCCACGTACCTAAGGTGTTTCACCAATAGAAGAATCAATCACAACTAAAGTATCTTTCCCAAGTATTACAATAGATTAGAGTACAACTAATCTGAGGATTGATAATGATCTAATTAAATTGAGTTGCAGCATCATCATCACAGGGGTATTCTAACTACAGTGCATCCATGGCATTGGCATGCACTGTGAGAGCAATGTGTTGATATGCTAAGATTAATTCTATCCTAGAACAGTTTAAGCATTCAAGAGGAATATAAATAACATGAATCACATAGCAGCAAGTTAGGGTTTCATCTGAACCCTAGCAAATTGAACTAAAACATGATTAGAGTAGCAAAAATACAAATTAAAACACAACTAAACCTAATTGACGCACTGGCTAACCCAGGCATACCTCAGTCATCCAATTACACCTTCTATTTATACATGCAAAAATCCCCCAAAATATCAAACCCTAATTCTCAAAAATCAAAATTAAAGATAAAATAAATCAAAACAATCGCACCCATACTATGAATCGTTGATCTCTCCTGTCAATTCGTGCTCAGAACTCCTCTTGCTTTGATTAGGTGAAACCCTAGTTATATTTATCTCTCACATAGCCTCTAGGGTTGAGAGAGAGGCTCTGAGAGACAACTAGAACTAGGGGCTGCTTTGTGGTTGTGCGGTTGGTGGTGATGGCGACAAGAGATAAAGGAATTGGTGGTGGTGAGGCTCGGCATGGCTCGCTCGAGCTTGGTCGGGGGAGAGGAGATGGAGAAGAGCAGAGGAGAAGAAAGAGAAGAAGGAGAAAGAATGGGGTGTAGTCGATAGGTGTAGGGGTATGGGTCATTTTGCTTTGGAGGAGCGACGCATCGATGGGTGATGGAAAGGCTTCGGCGAGCGTAGGATCTAGCTGGAGAAGATCTGAACGGTCGAGGGGGAACTGAGGCGATTTGCTGTGGAGCGGGAGTATCAAGACATGATGTGAACGATGGAGCGACCGTAGGATGTAGCCAGGCGAGATCTCGACGGCTCGGGATGAGCGGGTTCGGATCCGGGTCGTGGGTAGCTCTAGCCCATGTCTTCCTTGTTGGGTTGCAACCGATTCGCGCGCGGCTTTGGCTATCTCGCTCCATAGATGTTTGACTCCAATTCTTCGCTCTTTAGCTCCTCGGTTTCTCGGACTTTATTTATTACCTAAAAACACAAAATTAATTAATACAAATATTTATTCTTGAAAACAAAGAAAACACAGAATCTGGGATAATATCTGATTTCTAAGCGCAAAAGATGAGTAAAATGCCAATAAAAAGGTGTATAAATATGCACTATTTGGCACTCATCAAGCTACAAAAGTTAATTCATTTATTTTTTGTATACCATATGTATTGATAGTTTTGTCACTAAAATTGACAAAGGGGGAGATTGTTAGAGCATTGTTCGGTCGAACTCGCATGCGTTGTTATCTCAAGCATGTTTGTCAATGTCAGTGATCAAAACTATAAGTCTTGATTTCTAGTCTACTATAGCTAAGTCTCGGACTAGGATAGAAAGTGTAGTTGAGCTCGAGAACTCCATGACAATCATCATATAAGACGAAGGACTACTCAAGGAACTGGTGGATCTTCATCGACTAAAAGGTATGTGGAGACTTGAACTTATGTATCACTCAAAAATCTATCTAATCTATCTCCTATTTTGAGGCAAAAGTCGTTTTGCTATATAGACTTTGATTATACACATTTGCTATTTGGGGCCGAGTTTTAACTCGCCTATCTATTTCTCGAAATATGTGTGTTGATGGTGGATTTTCACTTAAGGCTAAATTCGTAAAGGCCAAAATTATGCGCTAACATCTTGCAAAAGATAAAGCCATTAATAAGTGATGAATACTTCTTCACTTTACTAATTCACATAGAATGGAGCATGTGACAACAATCCGTGATGCAGAATTAAATACACAAAATTCATCCGAGGTTGGAGCATGTTGCAACAATCCCATATACCACAATGAATTTACTGACATTATTAATTAATGCATGACCAGCCTTGTATTTCCTGTACTCATTATTGGTGCGGCATGACGACTGAGTGTTGTTCTCAGCAGAGCAACACGAACCTCCAAGTATTAATAATGAAACATGTACAGAATACCCTTACAGGCTACAACTCTCGGTGTGCTATACTAGCCCGATTGAGCATATTTAAAACTGAACTGACCATATTAGTCTCAGAAATGGTCACGACCATCCAACTTCACCAGCATGATTGGATGGCTTAGATTGAATCCATGACCCCAAACAGGTATTCGAATATTCACCACCGACCCAATGCGGGACCCCGCATGGTCGGCCTCTCCAAGAGGGAAGCAACGCTTACCAGTTCGTCCAGCCAAAACAACATGGACGTGAAACCCTACACTAGGGTTACGGCACATTACATGTGTCGCAAATCAGTATCAACCATCCATCTTCGCAGGCATAGATAGAGGGTGTAGATGTAGATTCAAAGGGCCCGGAACATGTTAACACAAACACCGTGGGCCCGCCTACATACCTGACTGATCGGTCAGGAAAAAACTATGGTTGTCCGTCTTTATTCGTGCATCCCAAACTAGGTATGACACACGGCCGGTAAAACCTGATTAGGGTTTGTGTCACGATCACGAGCGTCCCTTTTCTCCTGCTCGGATGAAGGGTCCAGGAATAGACTAAGCAGGTCCGGTAAGTATCAACATGATCACAGCGGGCGTACCTATCTCCACACCCGATCGGCCAAGACAAAACTTGGTTGTACACCTCGATTCGCATGCCCAAACCAGGCATGGTCGCACCTCCTAATTGTAAACTGATCTCGACCAGTCAACTTCTCCAGACAAATTGAGTGGCTTAGATCACGTTTCTATGAGGCAATGAAGTACAGGCGTGAACACCAGCCTACCACCCACACGCCGAATCAATCGTCCAAGACCGACCAAGCTTGGTCGTCTTGGAACGCGCGCCCAAAATTGGCATGATGCGCGGCTTTTGCGGTACCAGATTTCTGTTGCAAATCGATCTCGACCACTCAACTTCGCCGGACAAATTGAGTGGACCAGATCACACTTTCACGAGACAACGAGATATGGGCGCCTACACCGTCATGTCGTCTACACACATGCATGATCGGTCCTGTCAAAATTGTATCCCAAGCTTGGATTCGACCAAGCTGAAGAGTGATGCTTGCACACCTCTTCAAAAAACCTAATTCCACCAACGGTCACAGATGAGTGTCTCAAAGATCATCTCATCCATCCAACTTCACCGGCTTGGTTATACAACCCTGGTCAGGAGTTAATTGGTCAGTGAGGCGTCACTACAATCACCGTCCACCACTCTTCCACACGGAGTGATCGGTCAAGTCAGGGCTTGCTTGAATAGCCTCCAAACGATGACTTGAAGATGGCTGGACATGATGCTATTTTAAGACGCTTAAATTCGTGACTTACTCCGGTAAGCCTTAAAAATATCTCATACATGCTGAATATACTTGATGCAGTACCTGCATAGAATACACACGATACTTCACAAGTATCGACTTCCTAAATAACTCAGTTATTTAGTCTAGCATTACATGCTACTTTCTGTGGGTCCCACGATCCACACACTCGAGACATCAATCATGTCACAAACTGGGGGATACATACTGAGGTATTGGTCTGGCGGTTTACAGCGTGCAGCGTGCAACGCGCCATCACAAGAACGTGTTAGGAAGTCATGGAAGGTTAGAGATGACATGAGAAGTGGGCAAGACTGGTCGTGTAACACCAACACACAACTCCACTACTCCATCACTCCACTTCCTCCACTTCCCACGAGAAATGTGAATAAGGCTCAAATGACTTGTATAAATAGGTTCTCCTCCCTATTTCCAAACAATAGAGCAAGTCAAGACAAGACAGAAACCAAGTGTTAATACAAAACATATTCAAACACCCAGAGCCTGCTTGCATCAATCGTAAGCTTGCTCACCCTTCTGTTACAAGTCATAAACAAGTCTACACCTTCACAATCTCAACACCTTCTTCGCTTCCCTCCCTAAGATTAACCCATCTCCTTCACTTTGTGACCGAAGCAAGTCTGGAACGGCCATTTCTTGGTTTAGGCCAGAGTTGTACAGATTGATTTCTCGAATCACAAGCACTCACCGCGCAGTACATTTGTTTAGGGTTTAGATTCATTCCTCATCCACACACCCCAAATTACCAAATCCGGCAGGAATAGTTTTCACCCATAAACAATTGGCGACCACAGTGGGAGGTTAATCTCTCGGTTGTAAAGTCAATTTCTTCGGAATCCGATTCAATTTCATCAATTTCAGAGAGGGTAGATGTTAGAACCAATTCAATCAATAATTCATTTCAAGATGGTGGAACTCGGGTCTGGATTAGCAATCAATTCTGATGGAGCTAGTGCGGATAACACTCCCGGTGTCGATATACCCGTCAGTGGAGCTACCGTGGTCAGCACATCTCATGGAGCCGTCACTTCTATCACCAACACTAGCGGAGCTGGAGACATTCCAGTAGGTGTAACGCCTCCCATCACCAGAGCCAGAGCAAACGCGAATCCCGGCATCTCCTCAAGTGTAACACCTCCAGTGGTCACCAGAGCAACAACTTTCACTCCTTTATCAGGGCGAGGAGCCGGAGGGACGAGAGGAGGACCACCGTCCATTACCATTGCAGACTTGATGGAGAAGCAGGAAATTATTGCTAAGACTCAAACGGATATGGCCGCAACTCAGAAAGAGGTACTCACTTTTCTTAAGACATTAACTGATCGATTTCCACAAGAGCCGCGACGTCCCCTGGAGCCAACAAGGAACGCATTCAACGCACCCGGAGAAGGTATTTCAGCTGCGCGGACCTACATGGACCTAATCAAAGAAGCGACACCAGATATGAACGGTCCAGTCATGGTGATTCCTACACTGGGGACTGATCCTCACAACGATCCTCCTCAAGTCAATAGTCTCACTATGAGCCAGAGGCCGGTGGATCAGGAAGCGGTTTCTCTAGTGGAAAGTTTATGCGAACTTTTACACCTCTCGAACAATCAGTGGGCAGAGACGTTTTGCTGCAATCAACCAGAAGAAGGGCACAACCGGGCCTTACATGCCACTGCACACATCAAGGATTCAGAGTTCAAGAGGGCCCTTATCTACACAGGAGCGTCTTCGAATGTGATTACTCTCAAGACTCTCAAGACATCCAAGGTTCTCCCAGGCAAGGTCGTACGGAAGCCTACCACAATGACGGACTTCGAGGGAAACCAAACCAGCACATACGGGAGAAGCTCCACGGAAAGAATCATACAAGTTCGTTGCGTCCCACTCCCCACGTGGGCGTCAATTCAGGAAGAAGACCGGCTTGCATCATTGAGGGCTAAAACCCACGATGCATCTTTGCTGACGAAGCATTCTTCTCCATCCCGTGAAGCCATGACCCACGTTCACACGAAGAGGGAACGAACTTTTGTGGCGAGTCGTGACCGAAAGGGAAAACGGTATCACCGACACCGCCATTATCAATTAGCGGGGATACTTTGTTACCCGTCTCTCCACCCAATGGAATGCTACAACAGCAATGAACCTCAAGAACAAGTGCTAGATGCTCCACAACAGCTGGAAGATGGCACCATCTCCACAACTGATGAGATTGAAATCGTTGAGGAATCTCCTAGGCCTATCTCCATCAGCTTAACCTTATGTACGGATAAACGCATAAAGCTCGTGGAACTTCTCAAAGAGTACCAGGACATATTCGCTTGGAGATATGAAGAAATGCCGGATTTAGATAAAAATTGGTCACCCATCATCTACATGTCATACCCGGATCCAAGTCGGTTAAACAGTTGTAGTTCAGACACGAGGAAAATGGATAGATCAGGTGCTGCATAGACTTCAGAGACTTGAACAGTCTTTGCTCCAAAACGATCCTCCTCTACCTAACATCGACATGTTAGTAGATGCAACCAGCGGACACGGCATGTTCTCCTCCATGGATGGATGTAGCGGCTACAACCAGATAAGGATGTACGAGCATGATGCAAGTAAGATAGATTTTCGAACTCCTCTCGGAAATTTTTATTATACCATACTGCCATTTGGTTTAAAGAATGCCGGTGCAACGTATCAACGCTCTATTACGGCAATCTTCCACTGGAGCCGATACCTCAAGGGAGCAGCCTCAAGAAGATAACGATGTCCACGAGTCATATCGAGCAAGATCCGGCGAGTTACTCTATCGAGACAAGTGGTCGAACAAGATCCGGGCGAGTCACTTTATCGGACAAAGGGTACATGTCTATCATGCTATGTTGGAGAATCCGCGCTTTTGGTCATCCTCTGGAGCCGTTGAACGCTCATCTACAACAACATATGCCCCGATAGAAAGAACCAGCCTGCCGATAATGAAGAGCCTCATAATGTTTGTAGGGGCATATATCTCACCAACATGCGATACAACCTTCAGCCTTCAGAAGCGCCCAAAAACACAAGAGGAAAACCACCGAGATACAACATCCCGCGCGTCCGTCAACTCCAACTCCAAAGTACCACATGCACGACTCCCACAATGATGAAATAATGTCCAAGATATTCCATATCTCGCTCGACAACAACCACTACGAACAAACCATGTAAACCACGCTTGGGGACCGAGGCTCAGCATGAAGTTCCTTCGCCGTCAGTCAAGAAATTCTTCAACATGAGAGAGATGGTCAGTCAAGAAGCATGGAATTCGCAAGGGTAAATCGAACTGAAGAGGGAAACACTTCAACGCTCCCTTTAGCAGAAGCTGCTTCAATGGTCTATTAAAGAGCCGCCTCAACGCTCTCTCCGGGACCCACGTTCTCTTCAGAATCCTTCTTCAACACTCTCTCCAGGATCCACCTCAACGTTCGCACCAGAAACCACTTTAGCATCCTCTCGAGCCGTTTCAACACTTAAGATGCATCAATAATCTGCGCTTTGGTCAAGTTATCTTTGATGTACTCATTGCTCAACATACGTCTCATCCATCCTTCATGAGGGCCCAGTGGAGCATGAAAAACCTTGAAGTCGATGGGAGAAGGGTTATCTTGTGGAACGGATATTTTCATATAGTTGAAAGGGCGCGGTGAACAACTCATCATCAATGTTCGGCATATCTTTGAAGCTGTCAACACCTCCTGACTTGGCACTAGCATTATCTCCAGAAGACATATCAACAGGAGTTCTTTTCTTCATTCTACAATGAAAGACAGGAGTCAGTACTTAAAACACGCGATACGTGTAGTCACACACGACAAAACATGCATTCACGTTGGAATACACCAGGTCGGGATTGATTCCAAACACCGGTATTGATCAAGTGACAAGTTCGGTATTGATCAAGTTTTGAGTCCGGTGTTTATCAAGTCACGAGTCCGGTATTGCTCAAGTTTCAAGTCCGGTGTTGATCAAGTCACAAGTCCGGTATTGATCAAGTCACAAGTCCGGTATTGCTCATGTTTCAAGTCTGGTATTGATCAAAGTCACAAGGCTGGTATTCAAATAAAACAGGCGCACGCAGAGGGCAGTTTTCAAATCGAAACACGGGTCGACGTTCGATCGGCACGCGGTGGGTCCCACTTGATCCCAGTCCCAGATTGGTCGAAGCAGACACAACCGTCCCCAATCAAAGCTCTCTCTCCAGAAGAAGGCGTTTCGGCTCCAACACTTCAACGCTCTCCCGGGCCTGCTCCAGAAGCTGCTTCAACGTTTTCTACGGGACCCACATTTACATTTGAGCACACAAGGTTCATTTATTAAAAAAAAAACAAGCTTGCTCACATCGGGTCCCACGTTCGAGCAAAGCAAACATCAAGGCCGGTGTTTGGTCAAAGCATCAAGCCCGATGTTTAGTCAAGCTAGCTGGGTCGGTGTTTGGTCGAAGTAGCAAGATGACACTCGAGCAAGTACATCAACCGTACGGTCGAAATAGGCACAGGACATGGCCAACGTTTGAAACATGTACACGGTGGTCCATCGAAGCATGCACATCTGCCCATGTTCGAATCAAGCATGCTTACATCGGGTCCCACATTCGATCAAGCAGACGCAGCGGACCCACGATTAACCAAAACAGGCACATCAAGCCCACGTTCGATCAAGCAGGTGCAGTAGCCCATGAACGAAACAGGCATAACAGTCCATCGAAGCAGGCAAGACCGACATCATGCTAGGGGAACACTCGCCTGGACGCCTCTTGAACGTGACATGCTCCAAGGACAGGATGACCCGTCTCTCCTGGTAACATCTAACTTTGTCTCATAAGTTTTATCTTTAACTATCACCATCTTATGCCTACCCCACAATAGCGTAACCATTATGCGCTAGGCAGGGGACTTAATGTTGATGGTGGATTTTCACTTAAGGCTAAATTCGTAAAGGCCAAAATTATGCGCTAACATCTTGCAAAAGATAAAGCCATTAATAAGTGATGAATACTTCTTCACTTTACTAATTCACCTAGAATGGAGCATGTGACAACAATCCCGATATTCTGTGAATTAAATACACAAAATTCATCCAGGTTGGAGCATGTAGCAACAATCCCATATACCCTGTGAATTTACAGCATTATTAATTAATGCATGACCAACCTTGTATTTCCTGTACTCATTACTGGTGCGGCATGACGACTGAGTATTGTTCTCAGCAGAGCAACACGAACCTCCAAGTATTAATAATGAAACATGTACAGAATACCCTTACAGGCTACAACTCTCGGTGTGTTATATTAGCCCGATTGAGCATATTTGAACCTGAACTGACCATATCAGTCTCAGAAACGGTCACAACCATCCAACTTCACCAGCATGATTGGATGGCTTAGATTGAATCCATGACCCCAAACAGGTATTGGAATATTCACCACCGACCCAATGCGGGCCCCCGCATGGTCGGCCTCCCCAAGAGGGAAGAAACGCTTACCAGTTCGTGCAGCCAAAACAGCATGGACGTGAAACCCTAAACTAGGGTTACGGTACATTACATGTGTCGCAAATCAGTCTCAACCATCCATCTTCGCAGGCATAGATGGAGGGTGTAGATGTAGATTCAAAGGGCCCGGAACATGTTAACACAAACACCATGGGCCCGCCTACATACGTGACTGATCGGTCAGGACCAACTATGGTTGGCCGTCTTGATTCGTGCGTCCCAAACTAGGTATGACACACGGCCGGCAAAACCTGATTAGGGTTTGTGTCACGATCACGAGCGTCCCTTTTCTCCTGCTCGGATGAAGGGTCCAAGAATAGACTAAGCAGGTCCGGTAAGTATCAACATTATCACTGCGGGACAACCTATCTCCACACCCGATCGGCCAAGACAAAACTTGGATGTATACCTCGATACGCACGCCCAAACCAGGCGTGGTCGCACCTCCTAATTGTAAACTGATCTCGACCACTCAACTTCTCCGGACAAATTGAGTGGCTTAGATCACGTTTCTATGAGGCAATGAAGTACAGGCGTGAACACCAACCTACCACCCACACGCCGAATCAATCGGCCAAGACCGACCAAGCTTGGTCGTCTTGGAACGCGCGCCCAAAATTGGCATGATGCGCGGCTTTTGCGGCACCAGATTTCTGTTGCAAATCGATCTCGACCACTCAACTTTGCCGGACAAATTGAGTGGCCCAGATCACACTTTCACGAGACAATGAGATATGGGCGCCTACACCGTCATGTCGTCTACACACATGCACGATCAGTCCTGTCAAAATTGTATCCCAAGCTTGGATTCAACCAAGCTGAAGAGTGATGCTTGCGCACCTCTTCAAAAAACCTAATTCCACCAACAGTCGCAGATGAGTGTCTCAAAGATCATCTAATCCGTCCAACTTCACCGGCTTGGTTATACAACCATGGTCAGGATTTAATTGGTCAGTGAGGCGTCATCACAATCACCGTCCACCACTCTTCCACACGGAGTGATCGGTCAAGTCATGGCTTGCTTGTATAGCCTCCAAGCGATGACTTGAAGATGGCTGGACATGATGCTATTTTAAGACGCTTAAATTCGTGACTTACTCAGGTAAGCCTTAAAAACAGCGAAACTTCATACATGCTTAATATACTTGATGCAGTACCTGCATAGAATACACACGATACTTCACAAGTATCGACTTCCTAAATAACTCAGTTATTTAGTCTGGCATTACATGCTACTTTCAGTGGGTCCCACGATCCACACACTCGAGACATCAATCATGTCACAAACTGGGGGATACATACTGAGGTATTGGTCTGGCGGTTTACAGCGTGCAGCGTGCAACGTGCCATCACAAGAAAGTGTTAGGAAGTCATGGACGGTTAGAGATGACAGGAGAAGTGGGCAAGACTGGTCGTGTAACACCAACACACAACTCCACTACTCCATCACTCCACTTCCTCCACTTCCCACGAGAGACGTGAATAAGGCTCAAATGACTTGTATAAATAGGTTCTCCTCCCTATTTCCAAACAACAGAGCAAGTCAAGACAAGACAGAAACCAAGTGTTAATACAAAATGTATTCAAACATCCAGAGCCTGCTTGCATCCATCGTAAGCCTGCTCACCCTTCTGTTACAAGTCATAAACAAGTCTACACCTTCACAATCTCAACACCTTCTTCGCTTCCCTCCCTAAGATCAACCCCATCTCCTTCACTTTGTGACTCGATGCAAGTCTGGAACGGCCATTTCTTGGTTTAGGCCAGAGTTATACAGATTGATTTCTCGAATCACAAGCACTCACCGCACAATGCATTTGTTTAGGGTTTAGATTCATTCCTCATCCACACCCCAAATTACCAAATCCGGCAGGAATAGTTTTCACCCATAAATAATGTGTTGGTAAGCTTTTGCTTTGGCCAAGTTCATCTTTACCTAGTGACAAAAGTCATGACACGTTTCAATCACTTTGAAAATTGCTTACTTTGATGAAATGTCTCCTAAGAATGTTTCAATGATTGAAATGAGAGTTTAGATCATATAACCAATGATGGATATAAGCATTGTGTGGCAACACATACATGTATCAGTCCTTTTTCCTTGAACCGAAGTTTGCGAACTTTGTTGATCAAGAGAACCGGAACAAGAGCCGTGAACTCAGTCCGCGAACTGGCGGAAGTTCTCGACCCGAGAAAATCTACTGGAGTTTGAGAACTCCTTCCGGGAACTTAAGTCCGTGAACTAAGTCTGCGAACTTAAGTTGGTTATATCTAAAGACGATTGTTTGTGAACTGATCTTGTTGATTCTATCGTTTTGAGTACAATCGTAACGACTGGCTTGAGATTTATATCTCCGATAGGCAAGATAGAAAAGTAGTCACAAACATCTTCGTCTCTTCGTTTGTGATTCCACAATATCTTCTTTCGCCGCGTTGATTAAGATTATTGTGAGGTGATTGATAATACTAGGTTGTTCTTCGGGAATATAAGTCCGGGTTATCAATTGGTTCCTGTTCACCTTGATTTATCAAAAGACGGAACAAAACTTATAGGTATTTCTTTGGGTGAAAGATTTATCTATTATGTAGACTTTTCTGTGTGATACAGGTTTGTTTATTAAAGTCTTCGACTTTGGGTCGTAGCAACTCTTAGTTGTGGGTGAGATCAGCTAAGGGAATCAAGTGCATAGTATCCTGCTGGGATCAGAGACGTAAGGAGCGCAACTGTACCTTGAATCAGTATGAGATTGATTGGAGTTCAACTACAGTCCAGAACGAAGTTAGTTTGTAGTAGGCTAGTGTCTGTAGCGTCTTAATACAGTGTGGTGTTCAATCTGGACTAGGTCCCGGGGTTTTTCTGCATTTGTGGTTTCCTCGTTAACAAAATTCTGGTGTCTGTGTTATTTCTATTCCGCATTATATTTTGTTATATAATTGAAATATCAGAGGTTGTGCATTTGAATCAATCAATTGGAAATCCTACCTTTGGTTGTTGATTGAAATTGATTGATCCTTGAACATTGGTCTTTGGTACCGTTCAAGTGATTTCTCTTGTATTCAATTAGACTCACAGATTTATATTTGTTTGAGAAAGAATTGAATCAAGAAAGAGAGATAAAACTCTTTGATATACTTTTTATAGATTGAGTCTTGTTGATTCTCTTAAAAGTATATTGGAGTTTGTCCATACAGATTGCTAAGCGAAATATTGGGTGTGGTTGTTGTACCCCCGCTTTTTCACTTATATCCAAAGATGGTTACATCATCAACTATTTATTTCAATCATTGAAACATTCTTCTATAATGTCAATAGCCGTTTTCACACACTATTAACATCAAGATATTGAAATAATCATTATTAAAACCTTCCAAGTCTTACACCGAATGATTGTATCACACAAACCTTGTAAGATGTTACTCGGAAATTTTCTCATGATATAAGATGAACTTGGTCGAAGCGAAAGCTTACCAACACATATTTCGAGAAATATGTAAGCGAGATATACTCAGCTCGAAATCTCAAATGTGTATAAAGAAAACTATATCGTAAATACGACTTATGTCTCAATATAGGAGATAGTAGAAATAGACTTTCCAAGTGATAGATAAGTTCAAGTCTCCACATACCTTTTGTCGAAGAAGTTCCACAAGCTCCCCTTAGTAGTTCTTCGTCTTCAAGAGATGAACGTCGAGAGATTTAAGCTGAACTACATTATCTATGTCCTAGTCCAAGACATCTATAAATAGGCTAGAAATCAAGACTTTATAGTTTTGATCACTAACATTGACAAACATGCTTGAGATAGCAACGCATGCGAGTTTGACCGAGCAATGCTCTAATAATCTCCCCCTTTGTCAATTTTAGTGACAAAATTATCAATACATATGGATTACAAAAAAGATAAAAAATAAGCTTCTTATCCACATGCTTGATCTCCATGGCATCTTCAACGCGACTCGAAATCTTCGTCACTTCCAAGTACTCCATGATCATAAAGGTTGTAAGTTCATCATCATGGTAGGTCTAGAAACAGTACCTACAATGACTGCAAGTGCACAATGCCAATTGTGTAAGGTGCAAATACAGGTCGATCCTCAAGGACAAGGTGGGTGTAACGTGAAGCTTATGATCTTACTACTACTAATTTAAAGTGAAAGTAACAACAAGGGGTTTTGTTTGCCGATACAGCCAGATGTGTTTGGTAGTGACTGAAATAGTAAAACGAGGTGCAAGAAAATGATAAAGAATATACTAGGGCCTTCAAATCCACCACTAACCTGCACTATGTATTCAACTAATGGTGATATTCTTGTCCTTATAGCAGATAAGGTGACGATCAAATCTGCCATATATCTAAGGTGTTTCTCCGATGGATAGTTCAATCACAACTAAGGTATTTCTCCTAAGCATTAACTTTCTTTTTACGGCACAGATAATCAAAAGATCAATATCTGTCTGGTTAAGCTTGAGTTGCAACATAATCAACACAGTGGTATTCTAACTACAATGGATACATGGCATACACTGTGAAAGCAAAATGTTGACGTACTTAGATTCAATTCTATCTTAAAACAGTTTAAGCACTCAAGAACACACACAAAGTATTAATAACACAATAAAAGGCTAGGGCTTCATCTAAACCCTAGTTATTGAATTAAAACATAATAATACTGATAACAAACATAAACTACTACAGCTTGGTGCACCGGCTAATCCGGGCATGAATTTTATACATAACTCTCATCCCTATTTATACACAGTTTCACTCAATCCCTTAAATTTGATAAATTAGAGAACCACCACTTACTCAAAACGTGTTTTCCGACAAACCCCCTCTGCAATTCTACCTGCAAATCTTGATTTGATGTTTGCTTTTAGCTATTGAGGATAACCCTAGCCTTATCTCTCTCAACCATAGCTTCTAGGGTTACTGTTTGGGAGAAGAAGCTAAGGTGGAGATAGATCATAGAGACTAAGAGTTGATTGATGACTATTGAGAAGGTGGCTGATAGGGCGGCTGAGCTCAGAGGTGGTCGGGGATGATTGATGGAGGGATGGAGAGGTGAAGTTTTTACAGAGCTTGGAGAGAAGATGAAACTGACGTGAAGGAGTGTTTGGCTTCTGTTCGTACAAGGGGAAGTGTAGATGGTGGATTTTCGACAAAGGCTAAAATCGTAAACCCATACTTATATGTATTCCTGATTCAGCAATCAGATGAATATTGAGGCTCATGTCATCTTATTGAAAGCATGAAAGATCATGCTATGAGAATCTCTGACTGAGAATACGTCTCTCAGAGTATATATATATATGTAGTCTCTCAGCTGAGGCAACGACATATCTCACGAATACTGAGCAATTTCAGTAATTACTTTTATATAGAATCGAAAGATTAGACGGCTCCTAGACAGCTTGCCTGCTAGTATAGAGCAATAACGTCTTCAGGATGTAACAATGTTTTCCCTGACTATATGAAAGAAATATGACGCTTCAACAAGCTCATATCACTCAATTCCTAAATAATTAACGCTCCTAGACGATCGTACTAGTATAGAGCCATTAATTAATTATTCTCAAAATCAATAGATTCAAATCCCTGGAAAATATTCAATATTTTCTTAATATTTCGTTACTTCAATTTATGGTTCTTCCCAGCAGAATTCCATGGGTTAGTAATAAATATTCAACACACGGGCATCTGAGTTACCTTCGAGTAAGCCCCGACCAAAATAGTGTAAATGTATTCGACAAATAATGCATTAACAAACACCTGAATGAACAAACAAGTATTTCAAAATACGACGAGACGATGAACCTATGCAATTAGGAAAGAAAATAATAAAATAATAGTCAAGGCGCCAGGCGACTGGATCACCGGCCGACTAGTCATGTCGTGACCAGTCCCACGCCCAAATTCTATATTTTATTATTTTCCTTGGTCTCATGAAAATCCTTTCATTTGAACAAATATCCTTCGTTTTGAGGAAACTCCTCAGTTTCATGGTGTTTCCTTCACACTGAGGAAATAATATAAAATTAGGGAAAATATTGTGGGGCCGTGATTATTGGCCAACTGGCCATGCCTTGATCCCGGCCGGCCCCATACCTCAAGGTTCCTCATTATTTTATTATTATTTTCCTAATCACATGAAAACTCCTTAATCTCATGATATTTCCTTGATCCCATGAAAAATAATATAAAATTAGGGAAACCCGTGGGACCGAGCCATATCCGGCCGGTCATGCCCTAGCTGGCCCCACACGCCCTATTTTATGATTATTATATTTTTCATGTTTCCTTAATCCCGTGAAATTCCTTGATTTCATGATGTTTCCTTCAAATTATGGGAAAATACACAAAAAATACATAAAATTAAGGAAACTTGTGGGACCGGGCCCAAGCTGGCCGGTCATGCCCTAGACGGTCCCACAAACCCCTTATTTTATTATTATTATTTTTATATTTCCTTGATTTCATGATATTTCCTTTAAATTATGAAAATTCTTTCAAAATTATAAAAATCCCTTCAAATTATGAAATAATACATAAAATAAGGGAAAACTCATGGGACCGGGCCCTAGCCAGCCAATCATGCTCGTCCCACACGCCCTTATTTTATTATTATTAATATTTTTGTTTCCTTCATCTCATGGAAACTCTTTGATTTCAACAAAACTCCTTGGTTTCAACAAACTCTTTGGTTTTATCATATTTCCCTAAAATCATGAATATATTATAAAAACATTAGGGAAAACACCGTGGGTGTAGTTGCAGGAAATCCCACACTACACCCCTTACTCAGTTTTGCTTGACTAATCCATTGAAAGATGTGTGATCAAGAATATTTATTAATTGATTCCATGAAATGTTTACACAAGTCACTTAGAAATTAAGGCGCTCTTTAAACTTTCTCCTAATGACTTGCTTCATGCCTTTTCAACTCATTTAGCCCTTTATATGCCATATCTATCCTTTATTTTCGGAATGTCTCGCGAAGTCCTACACTTCATGATTCCTTCCAATTGTTTTGTTTGTCTTATTTTCTATTATTTTCCTTCATCTCATGAAATCCCTAAGTTTTTGGTGAAGGAACGAGCGAAAGAATACTTTTCTGAAAAGTATTTGCCTATTCTTTTTAGCGAAAGCTTTTTGTAAAAACCGTCCGATTTCTTCAATATTTTGATTTGCCGCATATTTTCTCAAAATGTTGCTCAAACGCTCGACCGTTCATGTCTTTTTTTTTTTTTTTTTTGAAAATATCAAAATTCGCTCCCTGCCATCAGAACTCTTTTCTTCATCCTTTCTAACGCCGATCCTAATCTCCAACCTCCCATCCATTCCCATACCGATAATGGCTGAGATATCAACCATTCCCGATCAAGAACACTTTCTTTCGGTAATGATCGTCTCGCTAGGTGAGAATGTTACCTTGACCGATTGCATTCAAGGTTGGCTCTTTGGCTTTTCACAAACTTGGAAATAGTCTACAGAAATACACTCAGTAGAGAACTTTTTTGAAAATTATTCAGGTGATAAAGATGAGGAATGCCGGTCCCCAAAAAGAAGGATAATGTCCCCGAGTAAATTACTCATGCATTCTCATGATTTGACCTAATTTGCACAATTGCATAAGGCAAAAGAGGTATGTTTTCCACTTCAAACCTTGCCTTCGCAACTTTCTTTTTTATATTTGGTCCAAAACTAATCTTCCAAACAACTTTCCTTTGTTATTTGAAACAATATTGAAACTTCATGGAACGAAAGATCATCATTTGATCCGAATCTTCCGACGAGGATAACCATGATTCGAATCCCTCTCTCACTAAAGAACATCCAGCATCTTCTCGTCTCTTCCAAGGAATGGGAGATGCTCCCCTAGCTTCCCTTGCGGGTTCTCGCAAATGTTTCATGACCCCGACTTGAACGCACTTGGGTCTTTGGTCCCTCATCTCTTCATAATTAATTGGAAATTTACAATTGTTTTATCACCTAAGGTTCAAAATCATTATTTTAATAAATGATTAAACGTATATAATCTCTCCAAAGAATCATTTAATCATCCTCCTTTCATTAAAGGATCTTCAATCCAAATATCATCTCTTAAAGATCGAACACAAGATCTAGTTTAAATTTAACTAATCGCTTTAAACGAATGTACCTCGATTCCGAGAAGAAAATCAAGACTTTTAAGGAAGAAAATTAGTGATCTCATAGATGAGAACGATCGCATTACTAACAGAGGTGCACAGGTGCGTTAGCAGAATTCCACAAATCTCTTTCTAGGTGTGCAAGTTGAATCTGAACTCCTTCATCGTAATACCATACTTAAGCAAATGAAGAGCAAGTTCGTTCTCTTCTTGTTATTAATAGTGATGATGAATTCGCCCGGGGCTGCGAAAGTTTTGTAGAGATAATGCCAGAATAACCTAGGTGTTGATGTTAGTCTTCATGCCGAGCATACTTCCTTGATTAAAGATATGATATCTCGATAGAGAAAGTTACTTATTATACTCATCGCTTCTTACTTCTATAGTATTGCTTGTAAATTATTAACTTGTTGTTACTTATTTGTAGAATCCGAGAAGAGACTTCAAGTTAGAATTAGAGAGCTTGAATCTGAAAAAGAACAACTCGCCAGGAATTTTCCAACGAGAATTGAAGAACTTGAAACTCAAAAGAACAATCAGAAAGAGTCTCTCCTTCATGAGAATAAATATTTCAAGTTGAAGAAACAATTTCTAACGACAAAGGGCGAATTTTAATAATGATGCCGTTCGTTTTCGCAATGGAGCCATGGAGTATGTTTATAAGGACCACAATATCCTCCCGATTCATATCCTCAAGCTTTCGGGGAAGGTTCCCGAGAATTCTCGAACGTTTCGATAGTGAGGCTAGCTTAAGAAGAAAATTTGATGAGAATAGATCAAGAATCGATGAAGGAGAAGAGTCACCAAAGAAATAATTCTTTTTGTTTTCTTTCACGCCTCTAATATCTCAGTACATTTCGTATCTCTTTATTATAGTGTACTTCTTGGATTGTTCCCCCTAAATTCTTAGCCTTCACTCCCCTTTTTTGGTAGTTCTTCTTGTAATATAATTGGCTAACATTATTGATGTATAACTCTTTCATCGTAAGATGAATAACAATATTCCATCTTTTCCATTCCCATACTTGCCTCCTTATTTATCTTCGATGGAAGATTTTAGTTTTCATCATGTATTTGGGTTGGATAATAATCTTATTGTTATTGAAATGTATCGTTGCGACGTGGTCATATCTTCATAAATCAAGAATCCTACTTGTCTCGCCTTATCGTTTCTAGTCTTCATTTTATCTCTTCTTGTTGCGACAAGGTCGCAGGCCGCTTTGCATTTTCAAGCAAGGGCCCATTGACCTTGCCTTATCATTTTCGTGTGGTCTTCCAAGTTAGACCTCCCTAATTAGAGTTCTTCCCCGCCACCTTTCATTGCGACAAAATCGCAGACGTCTTTACACTTGCATGTAAAAACCCATTGATCTTGCCTTATCATTTTCCAAGTATTTTTGCCTCTCGCAGATGTTTTAGTTGCGGCAATATGACAAGCCTAAATATCCTTGCGAATATAAAGCCCCATGACATTGCCGTGCGACGAAATCGCAGACGTCCGTACACTTCGTGTAAAGACCCATTGATCTCGCCTTATCTTCGCGTTAGTATTATTGCCTCTTCATTGCACAAATATGACAAGCCTAAATTCTCTTGCGAAAACACAGCCTTATGACATTTGCGTCTGTTTTGACACTCCCCCTAATGGAGAGCGTCGCCCTTATCATCTCCCTGGTTGCCCTTCAAGGAGGCGAAACATCTAATACAAGACTAGCTCCTCCCATCCGGTCTTAACAACAACCAAGAGTTTTCGCACCTCTTATCCCTTATACCTATAGGGTTTATGGTTACGAGGCCGCACCCCTAAGTGGAGTTTTCTTGGGCGAGTGCAACATATGCCAAGACTTGCCAAGAATGGCCAGGGTTTCATCCATCCCGGCACTCTGGCTCAACCGTGTACCTCGCACCTTGAGCATACACCGACTCCTTGGAAGAGACCCGGTCGCCCAACCAGGGTATAACCTTATATATAGTTGGGAATCCAAGGTACCTCTTCCTGGTAGGCTTTCATGGGCCCCAAATTTTCATGACTCAGGTTTGTGAGCGGTGTAACCTTCCCCCGAGCCATGTCGAGAGATACCCCTTATATGACGCACTTTAGGTCTTACATTTGCCTCTTACGAAATGTTATTCGCGAACTAGGTGTACGCCATAAAGGTTCGTCCCATTCTTTTACTCATTCATCTTTGTTAAATCATTCAATTATTCATGTTTCATTATTTGCCGATATTTGTTTACGAAGTGTTCGCAAAATTCCATTTCATTTGTTGTATTTTCATTTTTCTTTCTTAACCGAATTCTCATGTACTCTTGGCTGCGAGATTCTCGCACATCATTACTTCAATTACTACTTTTTCTCCTGTTTTGTTGATTATTCACTTCTTATGCCTTTTGTTCCTCATATCCTTCGCTTCTTTATTATCATAATATTCGCCTATCTCTAGGCATTCACCTCGCGAGGTATGTTCAGTCCTTACTTCTATAGCATCCACCATCAGTTTTTCCTTTCTCTGCTCATCTCTCACATGTTGCTTCCAACCCTTTCTTTTGGCATTTCTTTCTTCGCAGCTTTCTACATCGACTTCATGACATTGTTGCGACTCCTTCCAATCTCCCTGTATAATACCAATGCCGTTTGGATGTGGGAATTTTATACATTGGTGGTATGTTGATGCGACCCCCAAGATTTCATGAAGCCATGGCCTCCCAATCAGCGCATTATATGGAGATTCCACGTCAACCACACAGAATAAAACATCAGTTGATAATCCTTGTAGAGGTATTCTCATGTGAACCTCTCCCTTTGGCTTGTTTGCATCTTAAAGCCATATATCTTTGTATGTCGAGGGGATCAAATCCTCATCCTTTCCTCCCATCGTCTTGTAAGTATGGTAAAAAAGAATATTCACCGAACTTCCGGTGTCGATTAGGATTCGGTTGATCGCCCAGCAATCTTCTGCTTCATCATCTTCTCCATCAACTGGTTTTGGGTTAATCTCTAGTTTCACAACCAACGGGCTATCATGTGTTTCTCTTCCTTTTGGCACTTCATCTGCAGAGAAAGAAATAGTCTTCAGCTGCCACTTTTCTAACTGCGTTGTTCTCGCCAGACTCATTATTTCTTTATCGTTAGCATCTCTCGCAAAGACTCTACTGAGCACGTTGTCATGAAAATCTTCGATTGTGCGATAGGAGTGGACGATAGAGTTGCAATTCAAATTTTTGGCTTTTGTTCCCACTTCTATCACAAATGTTTCCTTTCCTTTCGCTGACACTGTTCTGTGCATCTCTGGTGGTGGCGGTAATGTCTGGCCTTTTTCTTCTCCCTTTAGAAAGTGATTCAGCTTCCCCTGATCAATCATCCTGAGAATAATTCTCTTTATGTTTCTACAATCGTTTGTTTGATGCCCATGGAAGCGATGGTAAGAGCAAAACTCATGACTTCTATCGCCCGGTGGTGGTTCCATTCCCACGTTCCAAGGTGCTGGTACATCTTCCATTACAAGTATAGCCATGATTATTTTGCCTACCGTAAGTTTCTTGTACATGATCTAGCCTCTGAATCTTATTATTGCAGCATGGTTGTAGTAGTTCCTTTCTCGTATCTGAGCTCATTTCATTCTGTCTTTCTTCTAAGGCAATATATTCCTCCCGTAACTCTCGCAGCTCGTGATTGTATTTTTGATTCTAAAATTTGAATGTATAACACTTCCTCAACCCGTCTCCGCCATTTCGCTACACATGGTCCTCCATCTTATTGTCAACTCGCTTTAAGCTCGCCAACCCTTTGCTTCAACCCGAATACATCTTCAATACTTGGTCGTGAAGAATTGTTACTTATGTATGCTCCTGGAATGTGGCCCTTTAGGCTTGATTTTCTCTCATATTATTTTCCTTCATCTCATGAGCTCGCTCTCCTTCTACGCTCGTGCACCTTCTTGCTCGTTATTTTTTTCTCTCCTTTCCTGCGACGCTCTTCTTCGTTTCTTTCTTCAATTCGTTATATCGGTTGTTCTCTTTCTTGGCTCTTCGCTCTCATCTCGTGTCTCTCATTTATTCTCGCACGGGATTGCCTCTTCCATCTCTTGATTTTCCATTTCTCGCTCTTATCCTTTCTCTCTCTCGCGAGCTATCCGTGCTTGTTCAATGTAGTGCCTCTCAATGTCATCCTCAATCTCTCGCTTTCTTCTCACCTCTTTCTCCTGCAAGATTATTCTCCCTTCAAGAATCGGGTCACTCGGCCCTTTGAGTTGCATGTTTCCTTGATTCTCCCTATTCCGCTCATCTTGAAGATTTTCTGGCCGAGGAATATAACGAATTTCCTCTTCTCTCGCCATGCTCGTGTTTGGATTTTGTGTTTCTTGTTGGTTTTCTTCTTCGGTAAAAACTCTCCTTCTTTCTTCCCTAATCGATCTTGAACTTGATCTCACACTACTTCTTGATCTCCTATTTTGCAATCTCATTTTCCATCCTCAATTCATGATTCTCGTCTTGTCAAGTTTGCTCGTTCCTCTTCCTCTAGTCGTCTCTCTTCGTATTGTTTGTCTCAATCTTCATCAACAAATTAACTGTCTTCGGAGATCTTGATATTTGCTCACGTGAGCATCTCGGGCACTACATGGTTCGACCCATAATCCCATGTATCCGGTTCCTCCTTTTCTGTGGTTAATTCTCAATAAACCATCAATAAATCATCAATTGATCAAATTAGGGTTTTGAGTCCAAGGTTAATGATTCCAGATTCAAACGCTAATAATTTTACGTTGATCCCGTGATCAACATTTTATTTATCATACTCGGCTCAATTGCCAGTATTCTGATTTAATATTTTATTTGGTCATGCTACCATAATTCATCAAACGAGCAAGTATTTGCTCAGATGAGCAATACTTTCTCAAATCAAAGAATATTGGTTCAACTATCAATATTCAACAATTCGTCGAATGAGCAATATTTGCTCACGTTAACTTATTCACACATCATATCTCTGTCTCAACAGACATGTCCAATTCATGAGTCTCAGAACATTTCCAAACCACGTTCGACTCAACAATACAAGGACTCATCGTCCCATGAAGTCATGAAGTCAACAACTGACTAACTAAATACTGTCTGCCTTGCAGACTCCATAATCACACGAGACATCAATCGCGTGTTACATGGGGGATATTAACTAGGGTTTTGGTCTGGCGGTCTATGGCACGTGTGTTCATACACACGATGAGAATGTGAGCAAGTCGTGCAATCAGTTGAAGGAGTAAACAAAGTAGTGGATGGAAAATCAACCAAGTCTCCGCACTTTGAGCAACTGGTTTTAACACGATTTCCACTTCCCCATTCTTTGATTCCATCAAATGTCACACTTCATGAGATCATGGTGTTTTCAATTCCAACAATATAAATAAGTCTCTGAATCATGATTGAAACAAGGATAATCTCACGTCAAACAGACAATACGAGATTAACAATCCAACTTTCAACAGAGCAAATTCAATCATTCAGAACTTATCTTATTTTCAAAATACACAACACACCTACAATCTTCGATCACCATTGATCTCACATATTTCTCATCTTCCCTCCTACAGACCGACCCATCCTCTCTTGTGACCGAATTAACTTTGGAACGGCCATTGTCTTGGTTTAGGCCGGAGTACTACAGATTGATCTCTCGAATTCAAAGCACTCCCTTCTTGCAGTGCATCTGTGTGAGGATAAGCATTTCGCTCGGTTCAAGGAGTCTCCTCCGCGCGATCATCTCCTCAATTCTGTAAAAACCAGCGAATCGTTTTTCCCCATCTACAGGAAGAGATATGAGGCGCTTGGGTGATAGGCAGTTGCATCAAACATTGATGCACCGGGTTTGGATATGGGTTAGGGTTCTTTCACTCCCTCAGGCCTAATGCTTCTTCAAAGCTAATATTTCAAGCCCATACCCAGTTTTGGGTCTTGCAAACAAGATTCTTCACTTGCGGAGGAGGTGCAAACGATATTCTTCACTTCCTTCTAGCGCGAGCTTTTGTTGTCTCTCTTCCGTTGTCACCAATTCTCCGCTTCTATTGGCTCCTTAATTCATACAAGCTTTGTTTACTACCTAAAAACACAAAATTAATTAGTACAAGTATTTATTCTTGAAAACTAAGAAAATACAGAATTTGGGATAATATATGATTTTAAAGCGCAAAAGATGAGTTGAAAACCAATAAAAAGGTGTAGAAATATGCACTATTTGGCACTCATCAAATACCCCCAAACCTGAATTTTACTTGTCCTCAAGTGAAACAAAAATTAGGAAATCCTAACTATACCATTGTCACTGGTCTATCGAATGCATTTAGCATATGCACTAAGCCTTTAAACCCCTAGGTGTCCCTTGTTGGACGAGTTATAGTCTCGTGAGGGTTTACTAGAGGTGTACCCACAAAACCTTCTCCAACTTCAGAGCGTAATGGAGTCCCAAACATCCAAGGAGCTATGAGGACATAGAGTTTCTGCATGCTAGTAACACGAAGTTGTTGATGGGTGAAAACTACTCCTGCAGAATTTGGTAATTTGGGGTGTGGATGAGGAATGAATCTAAACCCTAAACAAATGCACTGCGTGATGAGTGCTTGTAGATTCGAGAGATCAATCTGTGCAAGTCCGGCCTAAACCAAGAAATGGCCGTTCCAGACTTGTTTCGGTCACAAAGTGAAGGAGATGGGGTTGATCTTAGGGAGGGAAGCGAAGAATGTGTTGAGATTGTGAAGGTGTTGGCTTGCTTATGACTTGTGACAGAAAAGTGAGCAGAACTTACGGTTAATGTAAGGAGGCTATTAACACTTGATTTTCTCTCTGTCTTGTTTTTAACTTCTGCTGTTGTGTGAAATAGGGCGGAGAACCTATTTATACAAGTCATTGAGCCTTATTCACGTCTCTCGTGGGAAGTGGAGGAAGTGGAATGATGGAGTAGTGGAGTTGTGCGTTGGTGATACACGACCAGCCTTGCCCACTTCTCCAGTTCATCTCTAACCGTCCATGACTTCCCCGACACGTTCTTGTGATGGCGCATTGCACGCCGCACGCCGTAAAAACCACCAGACCAATACCCCAAAGATGTATCCCCCGATTTGTGACATGATTGATGTCTGGAATGTGTGGATCGTGGATCCACGAAAGATAGCATGTAATCTTTGAATTGAATAATGTGTTATTCGGAAGTCGATACTTGTGAAGTATCGTGTGTATTTTATGCGAGTCTTTGCATTACGGTGTGGTAAAGTGATGGGTAATGACTCCTCACTAACCAAATAACTCCCGACCGTGGGTTGTATAACCAAGATGGTGAAGTTGAACGGATGAGATGATGTTTGAGGCACTCATCTGCGGCCAGTTAATGAATACTAGGGTTTTTGAAGAGGTGCGCAAGCATCACTCTTGACTTGGTCGAAACCAAGCATGGGAAGGGCTTTGGAGAGGACCGACCGGTCGTGCATGTTGATGGCATGCCGGTGTACACGTCCATGTCTCACTTTCCCAAGAAGGCGCGATCTAGGCCACTCAAATTGACCGGCACAGTTGAGTGGTTGAGATCGGTTTGCGGCAGAAATTTCTTACCGCAAAGGAGTTGATAACCGCGTGATATTCCCGCACGCGTTCCAAGACAACCATCCTTGGTCGGTCTTGGTCGATCACTCCAGCGTGTAGGTGGTAGGTTGATGTTCACACCTATACCGACTATCCCATGAAAACGTGATCTAAGCCATTCAAATCATCCTGAAGGTGAAGTTGAGCGGTCGAGATCAATTTGCAATTTGGGAAGTGTAACCACGCATGTTTGGGCGGGCGTTTTGGATTAGCCGGGCATGATATGCCTTGGCCGACCGCATGAGGAGATAGATGGGCCCACGGTGATCATGCTTTGTATGACTAGGACTGTTTAATCTAATCTGTGACCCTCCATTCGTAGGAGAAGATGGACGCGCGTGATGGCTTGAAACCCTAATTTGGCTTTCAAAGCCGTGCGCCACCTCTTGTTTGGGTGACGATTTTGTCACGGCCAAACCTTGTTGGTCTTGACCGACTGGTCAAGTGTGTAGGCGGTCTCACGGTGATCGTGTTGACATGCTCTGGGCCCTTTGAGTCTACATCTATACCTGCGAAGATGGATGGTTGAGACTACTTTGCAACATATGTAATATGCCGCAAACCCTAATTTAGGGTTTTCCGTCATAATGCTTGGTATGAACGGTTTTCTTTTGGCAAGCTAAGGCCGATGGCCGACCATGCGGGGTCGGCCGTGGGTATTCCATACCTGCTTGGGGGTGATGGAAATTGATCTGGGGTCATCCAATCATGCTTACGGAGTTGGATGACTGCGATCAGATCATATCCGGAGACCGATATCAAGTCCGGATGCTCAAGTCCGGATGCTCAATCGGGCTAGTATAACACACCGAGAGGGGCTCAATCGGGCTAGTATAACACACCGAGAGGGGCTCAATCGGGCTAGTATAACACACCGAGAATCAGCCTGTACGGGTATTTCGTACATGGTTTCATTATAGTGCTTGGAGGTTCGTGTTACTCTATATGAGTAACACTCAGTCATCATGCCACACTGATAATGAGTACAGGAAATACAAGGCTGATATGAAATTCACAGAATGGGACTGTTGCTACAAGTTCCATTCTTGGTGAATCAAGTGAGGGAGTATCCAACACTTATAGATGGCTTTATCTTTTACAAGATGTCAGCGCATGATTTTCTCTGGTTTTACAAATATAACCTTAAACGAAAATCCACCATCAACATTAAGTCCCCTGCCTAGCACATAATGGTTACACTATTGTGTGGTAGGCATGAGATGGTGACAGTTAAAGATAAAACTTATGAGGCAAAGTTAGATGTTACCAGGAGGGACGGGTCATCCTGTCCTTGGAGTATGTCACGTTCAAAAGGCATATAGGAGAGTGTTTCCCTAGTATGATGTCGGCCTTGCCTGCTTCGATCGACCTTGCTATGCCTGCTTCGGTCGAGGGGCTATTGCGCCTGCTTCACTCGATCGTGGGGTTGTGCCTAATCGACGGACTGCTGCACCTGCTTCGTTCGTGGGGCTACTGCGCCTGCTTGATCGAATGTGGGCTTGTTGTGTCTGCTTGATTGAACGTGAGTCTCACCCACATACGCCTGACAGACTTGAAACTTGTACCGGTCTTGAAATCAACACCAGACTAAAATTTGTACCGGACTAAAATTTGTACCGGACTTGAATGGTGTTTGGACCGGCCATTGTGTGCTCCGATGTGAGTTGTGTCTTGCCGTGTGACTACATCTCTCCTGTATTTTCATACAAGTTCTAACTCCTGTCTTTTATTTCATTTTGGAAGAAAAGAATCCATGTTGAGATGTCTTCTGGAGATAATGCTGGTGCCAAGTCAGGAGGTGTTGAAAGCTTCAAAGATATGCCGAACATTGATGATGAGTTGTTCACCGCGCCTTTTCAACTATAGGAAAATATCTGTTCCACAAGATAACTCTTCTCCTATCGACTTTTAGGTTTTTCATGCTCCGCTGGGCCCTTATGAAGGATGGATGAGACGTATGTTGAGCAATGAGTACATCAAAGATAACTTGACCGGAGCGCAGATTATTGATGCGGCTTGAGTGTTGAAACGTCTCGAGAGGATGTTAAAGTGGTTTCGATGCGACCGTTGAGGTGGGTCTGGAGAGAGTGTTGAAGAAGGATTACGAAGCGAACGTGGGTCTCGGAGAGAGCGTTGCGGCGGCTCTTGAATAGACCATTGAAGCAGCTCTGGCTGGAGGGAGCATTGAAGTGGCTTCCTCTTCGGTTCGATTACCCTTGCGAATCCATGATTCTTGACTGACCATCTTTCTCATGTTGAAGAAGTCCTTGATGACGGTGAAGGAACTTCATGCGAGCCTCGATCCCCAAGCGTGGTTTACATGGTTTGTCCGTAGTGGTTGTTGTCGAGCCAGGTATGGAATACCTTGGACGTTGTTTCATCATTGTGGGATTCGTGCACGTGGTACTGGAGTTGGAGTTGATGGACGCGCATGATGTTGTATCTTGGTGGTTTTCCTCTTGCTCTGCTTCAAGGAACCGCTTGTGAAGGCTGAATGTTGTATCGCTTTTGTTGGTGAGATATATGCCCCTACAAACATTATGAGGCTCTTCCGGCAGGCCTGGTTCTTTCTATCAGGGCATATGTTGTTGTAGATGAGCGTTCAACAGCTCCAGAGGATGACCAAAAGCGCGGATTCTCCAATATAGCGTGATAGACATGTACTGCTGTCTGATAAAGTGACTCACCCGGATCTTGTTCGACCACTGTCTGATAGAGTAACTCGCCTGGATCTCTCTCGATATGACGGTTGGACATCGTTATCTTCTTGAGGCTGCTCCCTTGAGGTATCGGCTCCAGTGGAAGATTACCGTCATAGAGCGGTTATACGTTGAACCGGCACTCTTTAAACCAAATGGCAGCATGGTATAATAAAAATTTCCGAGAGGAGTTCGAAAAGATATCTTACTTGCATCATGCTCGTACATCCTTATCTTGTTTGTAGCCGCTACATCCATCCATGGAGGAGAACATGCCGTGTCCGCTGGTTGCATCTATTAACATGTCGATGTTAGGCGAGAGGAGGATCGTTTTTGGAGCAAAGACTGTTCAAGTCTCTGAAGTCTATGCGGCACCTGATCGATCCATTTTCCTCATGTATGAACTACAACTGTTTAACCGACTTGGATACAGGGTATGACATGTATATGATGGGTGACCAATTTTCATCCGGCATTTCTTCATATCTCCAAGCAAATATGTCCCGGTACTCTTTGAGAAGTTGCACGAGCTTCGTGCGTTTATCCGTACACAAGGTTGAGCTGATGGAGATAGGCCTAGGAGATTCCTCAACGATTTCAATTTCATCGTTGTAGAGTTGGTGCCATCTTGCACTTTGTTGTGGAGCATCTAGCACTTGCTCTTGTGGTTCGTTCTTTGTTGTAGCATTCCATTAGGTGGAGAGACTGGTAACAGTCTCCTCTGCTGATAATGGCGATCTTGGGTATACCGTTTTCCTTTCTGGTCACGACTCGCCATAAAAGTTCGTTCCCTCCTCGTGTGAACGTGGGTTGTGGCTTCACAAAGTATGGAGAAGAATGCTTCGTCGGCAAAGATGCATCGTGGGTACTAGCCCTCAATGATGCAAGTCGGTCTTCTTCTGAATTGACGCCCACATGGGGAGTGGGATGCAACGAACTTGTCGATTCTTTCCACGGAGCTTCTCCCGTATGTCTTTGGTTTGGTTTCCCTCGAAGTCCGTCATTGTGGTAGGCTTCCGTACGACCTTGCACTGGGAGAGCCTTGGATGTCTGAGAATCTTGAGAGTAATGAAGACGATCCTGTGTAGATAAGGGTCGTCTTGAACTCTGAATCCTTGATGCGTGCGGTGACATGTAGGTCACGGTCGTGACCTTCCTCTGGTTGATAACAGCAAACGTCTCCGCGCGCTGATTCTTCGAGAGATGTGAAAGTTTGCATAAACTTTCCACTAGAGAAACCGCTTCCCGATCCACCGGCCTCTGGTTCATAGTGAAACTATTGACTTGAGGAAGATCGTTGTGAGGATCAGTCCCCAGTGTAGGAGCCTCCATGACAGGACCGCGGAACCAGAGTGAAACTATTGACTCGAGGAAGATTGTTGTGAGGATCAGTCCCCAGTGTAGGAGCCTCCATGACAGGACCGCTCATATTTGATGTCGCTTCTTTGATCAGGTCCATGTAGGTCCGTGCCATTGAAGTACCTTCTCCGGTGCGTTGAATTCATTCCTTGTTGGCTCCAGGGCTGTTGCGGGTCATGTGGAAATCGATCAGTTAATGTCTTAAGAAAAGTGAGTACCTCTTTCCGAGTTGCGGCCATATCCGTTTGAGTCTTGACAAGAACTTCCTGCTTTTCCATCAAGTCTGCAATAATGGGAGATGGTCCTCCTCTCGCCCCTCCGGTTCCTCGTCCTGATGAAGGAGTGGAAGTTGTTGCTCTGGTGACTACCGGAGGTGTTACACTTGATGAGATGCCGGGACTTGCAGCTGCTCTGGCTCTGGTGATGGGAGGTGTTGTAATATCACTGCTGAGTGATCGAATTGAACGTTCCCATCCTCTGTACTCACGTGTTACTTGATTGATCTCTCCTTCCTCAAGCGTTTCTTCACGGCTTCGACAAGGGTCTTGAGATGTAAATCTTCCAAAGAGGATCCGTAAGCTGCGGGCTCCATTTCTTTATCCGGTAGACGTTGTAGTACTCCTGACAAGTCCTCTCCTCTCGTGTAGTTGCCTCGGTTCTTCATTGTTGACTGGACCATGTTGTTCATCTTTCCTGAGTCTCCTGCGGGCTCTTTTTTCCTCTCCACCGGTAAAGGTGTGACTCCTGGCTAAGGATTCAGCGTTTCTTGCACTGCCTGAGTAGATGCACGCCGACCCTTCTTGTAATTGTGATGTTATATCATTCAAAAGGCGGAATGTTTCGCTCTACCTTCTGGTGATACCGGCTTGATTTGCCAAGACATCCTCCAGCATTCTAACTATACTTCCCATGATATCTGAACCACCTGTTGTTTCTGGATACATTGCGAGATGGAAACCGAAAAATTGAGAATTCAATTTTGTGCAACCGATAGATCAACCTCCCACTGTGGTCGCCAATTGTTGATGGGTGAAAACTACTCCTGCAGAATTTGGTAATTTGGGGTGTGGATGAGGAATGAATCTAAACCCTAAACAAATGCATTTGCGCGATGAGTGCTTGTAGATTCGAGAGATCAATCTGTGCAAGTCCGGCCTAAACCAAGAAATGGCCGTTCCAGACTTGTTTCGGTCACAAAGTGAAGGAGATGGGGTTGATCTTAGGGAGGGAAGCGAAGAAAGTGTTGAGATTGTGAAGGTGTTGGCTTGCTTATGACTTGTGACAGAAAAGTGAGCAGGCTTACGGTTAATGTAAGGAGGCTCTGGGTGTTGATTTTCTGTCTTGTTTTTAACTTCTGCTGTTGTGTGAAATAGGGCGGAGAACCTATTTATACAAGTCATTGAGCCTTATTCACGTCTCTCGTGGGAAGTGGAGGAAGTGGAATGATGGAGTAGTGGAGTTGTGCGTTGGTGATACACGACCAGTCTTGCCCACTTCTCCAGTTCATCTCTAACCGTCCATGACTTCCTGACACGTTCTTGTGATGGCGCATTGCACGCCGCACGCAGCCGTAAACCACCGAGACCAATACCCCGATATGTATCCCCCGTTTGTGACATGATTGATGTCTGGAATGTGTGGATCGTGGATCCACGAAAGATAGCATGTAATCTTTGAATTGAATAACCGTGTTATTCGGGAAGTCGATACTTGTGAAGTATCGTGTGTATTTTATGCGTCTTACTACATTACGGTGTGGTAAAGTGATGGGTAATGACTCCTCACTAACCAAATAACTCCTGACCGGGGTTGTATAACCAAGTTTGGTGAAGTTGAACGGATGAGATGATGTTTGAGGCACTCATCTGCGGCCAGTTAATGAATACTAGGGTTTTTGAAGAGGTGCGCAAGCATCACTCTTGACTTAGTCGAAACCAAGCTTGGGAAGGGCTTTGGAGAGGACCGACCGGTCGTGCATGTTGATGGCATGCCGGTGTACACGTCCATGTCTCAATTTCCCAAGAAGGCGCGATCTAGGCCACTCAAATTGACCGGCACAGTTGAGTGGTTGAGATCGGTTTGCGGCAGAAATTTCTTACCGCAAAGGAGTTGATAACCGCGTGATATTCCCGCACGCGTTCCAAGACAACCATCCTTGGTCGGTCTTGGTCGATCACTCCAGCGTGTAGGTGGTAGGTTGATGTTCACACCTATACCTGACTATCCCATGAAAACGTGATCTAAGCCATTCAAATCATCCAGTGAAGTTGAGCGGTCGAGATCAATTTGCAATTTGGGAAGTGTAACCACGCATGTTTGGGCGGGCGTTTTGGATTAGCCGGGCATGATATGCCTTGGCCGACCGCATGAGTAGATAGATGGGCCCACGGTGATCATCTTTGGTATGACTGGACTGTTTAATCTAATCTGTGACCCTCCATTCGTGCATCGGAGAAGATGGACGCGCGTGATGGCTTGAAACCCTAATTTGGCTTTCAAAGCCGTGCGCCACCTCTTGTTTGGGTGACGATTTTGTCACGGCCAAACCTTGTTGGTCTTGACCGACTGGTCAAGTGTGTAGGCGGTCTCACGGTGATCGTGTTGACATGCTCTGGGCCCTTTGAGTCTACATCTAGACCCTCCATCTATACCTGCGAAGATGGATGGTTGAGACTACTTTGCAACATATGTAATATGCCGCAAACCCTAATTTAGGGTTTTCCGTCATAATGCTTGGTATGAACGGTTTTCTTTTGGCAAGCTAAGGCGATGGCCGACCATGCGGGGTCGGCCGTGGGTATTCCATACCTGCTTGGGGTGATGGAAATTGATGCGGGGTCATCCAATCATGCTTACGGAGTTGGATGACTGCGATCAGATCATATCCAGGAGACCGGATGCTCAATCGAGTCAAGTCCGGATGCTCAATCGGGCTAGTATAACACACCGAGAGGGGCTCAATCGGGCTAGTATAACACACCGAGAGGGGCTCAATCGGGCTAGTATAACACACCGAGAATCGGCACATGCGGGTATTTCGTACATGGTTTCATTATAGTGCTTGGAGGTTCGTGTTACTCTATATGAGTAACACTCGGTCATCATGCCACACCGATAATGAGTACAGAAATACAAGGCTGATAGGAAATTCACAGAATGGGACTGTTGCTACAAGTTCCATTCTTGGTGAATCAAGTGAGGGAGTATCCAACACTTATAGATGGCTTTATCTTTTACAAGATGTCAGCGCATGATTTTCTCTGGTTTTTACAAATATAACCTTAAACGAAAATCCACCATCAACATTAAGTCCCCTGCCTAGCACATAATGGTTACACTATTGTGTGGTAGGCATGAGATGGTGACAGTTAAAGATAAAACTTATGAGGCAAAGTTAGATGTTACCAGGAGGGACGGGTCATCCTGTCCTTGGAGTATGTCACGTTCAAAAGGCATATAGGAGAGTGTTTCCCTAGTATGATGTCGGCCTTGCCTGCTTCGATCGACCTTGCTATGCCTGCTTCGGTCGAGGGGCTATTGCGCCTGCTTCACTCGATCGTGGGGTTGTGCCTAATCGACGGACTGCTGCACCTGCTTCGTTCGTGGGGCTACTGCGCCTGCTTGATCGAATGTGGGCTTGTTGTGTCTGCTTGATTGAACGTGAGTCTCACCCACATATACCTGACAGACTTGAAACTTGTACCGGTCTTGAAACTTGTACCGGTCTTGAAATCAACACCGGACTAAAATTTGTACCGGACTAAAATTTGTACCGGACTAAAATTTGTACCGGACTTGAATGGTGTTTGGACCGGCCATTGTGTGCTCCGATGTGAGTTGTGTCTTGCCGTGTGACTACATCTCTCCTGTATTTTCATACAAGTTCTAACTCCTGTCTTTTATTTCATTTTGGAAGAAAAGAATCCCTGTTGAGATGTCTTCTGGAGATAATGCTGGTGCCAAGTCAGGAGGTGTTGAAAGCTTCAAAGATATGCCGAACATTGATGATGAGTTGTTCACCGCGCCTTTTCAACTATAGGAAAATATCTGTTCCACAAGATAACTCTTCTCCTATCGACTTTTAGGTTTTTCATGCTCATTTGGGCCCTTATGAAGGATGGATGAGACGTATGTTGAGCAATGAGTACATCAAAGATAACTTGACCGGAGCGCAGATTATTGATGCGGCTTGAGTGTTGAAACGTCTCGAGAGGATGTTAAAGTGGTTTCGATGCGACCGTTGAGGTGGGTCCCGGAGAGAGTGTTGAAGAAGGATTACAAGCGAACGTGGGTCTCGGAGAGAGCGTTGCGGCGGCTCTTGAATAGACCATTGAAGAAGCTTGCTGGAGGGAGCGTTGAAGTGGCTTCCTCTTCGATTCGATTACCCTTGCGAATCCATGATTCTTGACTGACCATCTTTCTCATGTTGAAGAAGTCCTTGATCGACGGTGAAGGAACTTCATCTGAGCCTCGATCCCCAAGCGTGGTTTACATGGTTTGTCCGTAGTGGTTGTTGTCGAGCCAAGTATGGAATACCTTGGACGTTGTTTCATCATTGTGGGATTCGTGCACGTGGTACTGGAGTTGGAGTTGATGGACGCGCATGATGTTGTATCTTGGTGGTTTTCCTCTTGCTGCTTCAAGGAACTGCTTACATAAGGCTGAATGTTGTATCGCTTTTGGTGAGATATATGCCCCTACAAACATTATGAGGCTCTTCCCTACAGGCCTGGTTCTTTCTATCGGGGCATATGTTGTTGTAGATGAGCGTTCAACAGCTCCAGAGGATGACCAAAAGCGCGGATTCTCCAATATAGCGTGATAGACATGTACCGTTGTCTGATAAAGTGACTCACCCGGATCTTGTTCGACCACTGTCTGATAGAGTAACTCGCCCGAATCTCTCTCGATATGACGGTTGGACATCGTTATCTTCTTGAGGCTGCTCCCTTGAGGTATCGGCTCCATTACCGTCATAGAGCGGTTATACGTTGAACCGGCACTCTTTAAACCAAATGGCAGCATGGTATAATAAAAATTTCCGAGAGGAGTTCGAAAAGATATCTTACTTGCATCATGCTCGTACATCCTTATCTGTTTGTAGCCGCTACATCCATCCATGGAGGAGAACATGCCGTGTCCGCTGGTTGCATCTATTAACATGTCGATGTTAGGCAGAGGAGGATCGTTTTTGGAGCAGCACCTGTTCAAGTCTCTGAAGTCTATGCAACACCTGATCTATCCATTTTCCTCATGTATGAACTACAACTGTTTAACCGACTTGGATACAGGTATGACATGTATATGATGGGTGACCAATTTTCATCCGGCATTTCTTCATATCTCCAAGCAAATATGTCCTGGTACTCTTTGAGAAGTTGCACGAGCTTCGTGCGTTTATCCGTACACAAGGTTGAGCTGATGGAGATAGGCCTAGGAGATTCCTCAACGATTTCAATTTCATCAGTTGTAGAGTTGGTGCCATCTTGCAGCTGTTGTGGAGCATCTAGCACTTGCTCTTGTGGTTCGTTCTTTGTTGTAGCATTCCATTAGGTGGAGAGACTGGGTAACATCTCCTCTGCTGATAATGGCGTCTTGGGTATACCGTTTTCCTTTACGGTCACGACTCGCCATAAAAGTTCGTTCCCTCCTCGTGTGAACGTGGGTTGTGGCTTCACAGTATGGAGAAGAATGCTTCGTCGGCAAAGATGCATCGTGGGTACTAGCCCTCAATGATGCAAGTCGGTCTTCTTCCTGAATTGACGCCCACATGGGGAGTGGGATGCAACGAACTTGTCTGATTCTTTCCACGGAGCTTCTCCCGTATGTGCTGGTTTGGTTTCCCTCGAAGTCCGTCATTGTGGTAGGCTTCCGTACGACCTTGCCTCCAGGAGAGCCTTGGATGTCCCGAGAATCTTGAGAGTAATGAAGACGATCCTGTGTAGATAAGGGTCGTCTTGAACTCTAAATCCTTGATGCGTGCGGTGACATGTAGGTCACGGTCGTGACCTTCCTCTGGTTGATAACAACAAAACGTCTCCGCGCGCTGATTCTTCGAGAGATGTGAAAGTTTGCATAAACTTTCCACTAGAGAAACCGCTTCCCGATCCACCGGCCTCTGGTTCATAGTGAAACTATTGACTTGAGGAAGATCGTTGTGAGGATCGGTCCCAGTGTAGGAGCCTCCATGACAGACCGGCCAACCGGTGAAACTATTGACTCGAGGAAGATCGTTGTGAGGATCGGTCCCGAGTGTAGGAGCCTCCATGACGGGACCGCTCATATTTGATGTCGCTTCTTTGATCAGGTCCATGTAGGTCCGTGCCATTGAAGTACCTTCTCCGGTGCGTTGAATTCATTCCTTGTTGGCTCCAGGGCTGTTGCGGGTCATATGGAAATCGATCGATTAATGTCTTAAGAAAAGTGAGTACCTCTTTCCGAGTTGCGGCCATATCCGTTTGAGTCTTGACAAGAACTTCCCTTTTCCATCAAGTCTGCAATAATGGGAGATGGTCCTCCTCTCGCCCCTCCGGTTCCTCGTCCCGATGAAGGAGTGGAAGTTGTTGCTCTGGTGACTACCGGAGGTGTTACACTGATGAGATGCCGGGACTTGCAGTTGCTCGGCTCACAGTGATGGGAGGTGTTGTAATATCACCTGCTTGAGTGATCGAATTGAACGTTCCCATCCTCTCGTACTCACGTGTTACTTGATTGATCTCTCCTTCCTCAAGCGTTTCTTCACGGCTTCGACAAAGGGTCTTGAGATGTAAATCTTCCAGCGAGGGATCCGTAAGCTGCGGCTCCATTTCTTTATCCGGTAGACGTTGTAGTACTCCCGACAAGTCCTCTCCTCTCGTGGAGTTGCCTCGGTTCTTCATTGTTGACTGGACCATGTTGTTCATCTTTCCCGAGTCTCCTGCGGGCTCTTTTTCCTCTCCACCGGTAAAGTGTGACTCTGGCTAAGGATTCGGCGTTTCTTACCTTTGCCCGAGTAGATGCACGCCGACCCTTCTTGTAATTGTGATGTTATATCATTCAAAAGGCGGAATGTTTCGCTCTACCTTCTGGTGATACCGGCTTGATTTGCCAAGACATCCTCCATCATTCTAACTATACTTCCCATGATATCTGAACCACCTGTTTAGGATACATTGCGAGATGGAAACCGAAAAATTGAGAATTCAATTTTGTGCAACCGATAGATCAACCTCCCACTGTGGTCGCCAATTGTTGATGGGTGAAAACTACTCCTGCAGAATTTGGTAATTTGGGGTGTGGATGAGGAATGAATCTAAACCCTAAACAAATGCACTGCGCGCGATGAGTGCTTGTAGATTCGAGAGATCAATGTGTGCAAGTCCGGCCTAAACCAAGAAATGGCCGTTCCAGACTTGTTTCGGTCACAAAGTGAAAGAGATGGGGTTGATCTTAGGGAGGGAAGCGAAGAAAGTGTTGAGATTGTGAAGGTGTTGGCTTGCTTATGACTTGTGACAGAAAAGTGAGCAGGCTTACGGTTAATGTAAGGAGGCTCTGGGTGTTGATTTTATTAACACTTGTTTTTAACTTCCTTGTGATGTTGTTGTGTGAAATAGGGCGGAGAACCTATTTATACAAGTCATTGAGCCTTATTCACGTCTCTCGTGGGAAGTGGAGGAAGTGGAATGATGGAGTAGTGGAGTTGTGCGTTGGTGATACACGACCAGTCTTGCCCACTTCTCCAGTTCATCTCTAACCGTCCATGACTTCCTGACACGTTCTTGTGATGGCGCATTGCACGCCGCACGCCGTAAACCGCCGCCAGACCAATACCCCGGTATGTATCCCCCAGTTTGTGACATGATTGATGTCTGGAATGTGTGGATCGTGGATCCACGAAAGATAGCATGTAATGCTGAATTGAATAACTGTTATTCAGGAAGTCGATACTTGTGAAGTATCGTGTGTATTTTATGCAGGTACTGCATTACGGTGTGGTAAAGTGATGGGTAATGACTCCTCACTAACCAAATAACTCCTGACCAGGGTTGTATAACCAAGCTGGTGAAGTTGAACGGATGAGATGATGTTTGAGGCACTCATCTGCGACCGTTAATGAATACTAGGGTTTTTGAAGAGGTGCGCAAGCATCACTCTTGACTTGGTCGAAACCAAGCATGGGAAGGGCTTTGGAGAGGACCGACCGTGAGTGCATGTTGATGGCATGCCGGTGTACACGTCCATGTCTCACTTTCCCAAGAAGGCGCGATCTAGGCCACTCAAATTGACCGGCACAGTTGAGTGGTTGAGATCGGTTTGCGGCAGAAATTTCTTACCGCAAAGGAGTTGATAACCGCGTGATATTCCCGCACGCGTTCCAAGACAACCATCCTTGGTCGGTCTTGGTCGATCACTCCAGCGTGTAGGTGGTAGGTTGATGTTCACACCTATACCTGACTATCCCATGAAAACGTGATCTAAGCCATTCAAATCATCCGGTGAAGTTGAGCGGTCGAGATCAATTTGCAATTTGGGAAGTGTAACCACGCATGTTTGGGCGGGCGTTTTGGATTAGCCGGGCATGATATGCCTTGGCCGACCGCATGAGGAGATAGATGGGCCCACGGTGATCATGCTGGTATGACTGGACCTGTTTAATCTAATCTGTGACCCTCCATTCGTACCGGAGAAGATGGACGCGCGTGATGGCTTGAAACCCTAATTTGGCTTTCAAAGCCGTGCGCCACCTCTTGTTTGGGTGACGATTTTGTCACGGCCAAACCTTGTTGGTCTTGACCGACTGGTCAAGTGTGTAGGCGGTCTCACGGTGATCGTGTTGACATGCTCGGGGCCCTTTGAGTCTACATCTAGACCCTCCATCTATACCTGCGAAGATGGATGGTTGAGACTACTTTGCAACATATGTAATATGCCGCAAACCCTAATTTAGGGTTTTCCGTCATAATGCTTGGTATGAACGGTTTTCTTTTGGCAAGCTAAGGCCGATGGCCGACCATGCGGGTCGGCCGTGGGTATTCCATACCTGCTTGGGGGTGATGGAAATTGATCTGGGGTCATCCAATCATGCTTACGGAGTTGGATGACTGCGATCAGATCATATCCGGAGACTGATACAATCAAGTCCGGATGCTCAATCGGGCTAGTATAACACACCGAGAGGGGCTCAATCGGGCTAGTATAACACACCGAGAGGGGCTCAATCGGGCTTGTATAACACACCGAGAGGGCTCGGGCTAGTATAACACACCGAGAATCGGCCATGTACGGGTATTTCGTACATGGTTTCATTATAGTGCTTGGAGGTTCGTGTTACTCTATATGAGTAACACTCGGTCATCATGCCACACCGATAATGAGTACGGAAATACAAGGTCGATATGAAATTCACGAGAATGGGACCTGTTGCTACAAGTTCCATTCTTGGTGAATCAAGTGAGGGAGTATCCAACACTTATAGATGGCTTTATCTTTTACAAGATGTCAGCGCATGATTTTCTCTGGTTTTTACAAATATAACCTTAAACGAAAATCCACCATCAACAGAAGTTAGAAATACCAAAGAACGCATTCTCATCCTTAAGAGTTGAGCGAGAAGTAACCATACCATATGAAATATTTCGGATTCGATAGTGATCACAATCCTCGACTTCTGCCTCACCAATAGGGTTTTATGATAATTGCACTCAAAAAGACTATTTTTTTAGTCTCTCATGTGTGCAGATAGGAATAAAGAGAGAAATCTTGCACACGTTGAATGGTGGGAAGGAAAACCTTCCGAAATAATTTCTGGAGACTCCACAGTTGTGGGAAAAAGAATCTTTTTCTGATGATCTCTAAGAAAGGAAATCAATCATTATACGAGGATGGGAGTACTCACTTACCTTCACATCTGATCGGAAATCAACACCACTTTCATAGCATCCATAGAAACATCTTCAATCTTTGGTCTTCAACTGTTGATGATGAACTTCTAAACTTGGAAGAACCTTTGACAACTTCTGATTTTTCTCTTCAATTTCCTTGTTGCTTGAAATTTCCTCTTAAATTCTTCTTTACCATGGTGTTTATTAAACAAAACTAAAAAACAAACTGTAATAAATATTTATTTATTTATATATATATATATATATATATATATATATATATATTTAATTAAACAACTAACTGAAAATAACAAAATAAATAATAAAACTACTAAATCCATGGATGAAGGACTTTATCATTCAATTCTTCACAACTTGTATTGTCTTGATTTCATAACTTCACTAATTCTCATCTTATTCTTTTCTTTGCTCTTTTAAAATACCTCTTCAAATGTGTATAGAATTCTGCTTTTTGTACTGTATCTTCACTTTGAATAAGAACTTTTTCTATTCCTTGTATTGTTGCATGTAAACCTTGGACTATTTCAACTTTCTTCAAATCTTCTGATGTCGCGCTGCTGGTTGATGATGATGTATTTCTATGGATTTGTTGATGTTGTCGAGAGAGAGAATGGTGCTAACTGCAAATCAAACTACAAGAAGGAGTTTTCATCTTTAGACGTCATCCTCATGATTGACGGAATTAGCACTCAAGAGATCAAAAATAGTGTTGAAAGTGGTGCGCAGTTGGGTAGCACACCATTCCTACCCGGAATTTACGTACGGTGACACACACTCTAAAAGGACTTTTTATATAGTCACAAAAAATGAAGGTCGGTTCCTCGCTTGATGTACAAATAGGTAGTCTCCACTAAGGGTGATCACAACTCTACTACCAAATATCTTTGCAGCACCTAATTTGCCCACTGGCATGGTTAAATACAACTTTAACGCTCAGACAACCAAGAAACCCGATTGTGTTCTCCAGTACTTCCAAGTTCAGTTATTTCAGTCAGACTCTCTATGTAAACATAGCTAGAAGCATGCTAGTGACTCTAAGATCTCTAAAAGTTGGAGGTTTTATGCAATTTTTTGAATATTTTGAATATTTTTTTTTTATAAAATGCAAAAGACTAAAAAATCTATATGCCAAATACTCACCCAAACCTAAATCTAGCATTGTACTCCATGTTTCAACATATAAGCAGAATGATAACAACATACCAGGAGAACAGTGCAGAGTAGATTTAAAGGAAAGAGATTACCAGATGCAAAAAGGATGGTGCTAAACCAAGAATGGATGAATACTTTGAAAGCAAACAACAAGATAAAGAACACGAAGAAAAAGATTTGGGTTAGCACACATGAAAATTATGCAAAAAGGAAAAGAAAATGGAAAAAGAATGGACTTTTAATCCATAAGTATGTACACAGGTGAACCAGTTTAGTCCACATAAACAGGGTCTTCCAAGTCTATGGTCTCAACTTCTGGTGGAAGATACCGATAGGTGTCTAAAACACATAATCTTATATCTAGTATTTATGCTTTCTTTTCTATTGTCTTTATGAATTGTGTCTCTTATGTTTGATTTTGAGTTTATTAAGTGCAATGAAGTCATTATGAGCAAAAGAAGAAGAAATTAGTCATTTGGAGCGAAAAGGAGCACAAAGGCCAATTCACATGCGAGCTATACTTGGAGCGGGCTAATAATATGCGCAGCAACGAAGTGAATAGGCGATCGATTCACTGAATCGACAAGCCATAAATGAGATCTGGGTAGCCCTTATCCAAGTCAGTGGGGTGTCTATATCAATCTTTACTCCTACACAAAACCTAAATTTCAGAGAAGATTTGTTTCTTCTTGTCATTAGGTTTCTTTTACTCCACCTGAAATTCGGAGAGATAAAATGGTGCGGCTGCTTTCTGAGAAATTTGTGGCAGTGGTAAGCATCTGGATCGAATTCAATGAGATAAGGATGTGAATTTAAGCTCTGCTTGGAGGATGAAGAACAGAAATAAATTCAAGTTCAAACCCTAATCTCATCTTCTCAAACTCAGAATTCCTTTCTGTTCTTCATCCTCCAAGCAGAGCTTAAATTCACATCCTCATCTCCTTGAATTCGATCCAGATGCTTACCACTGCCACAAATTTCTCAGAAAGCAGCCGCACCATTTTATCTCTCTGAATTTCAGGTAGATTAAAAGAAAGCTAAGGATAAGAAGAAATAAATCTTCTCTGAAATTTAGGTTTTGTGTAGGAGTAAAGATTGATATAAACACCCCACTGACTTGGATAAGGGCTTCCCAGATCTCATTTATGGCTTGTCAGTTTCGCGGAACTCATTTCCTATTCACTTCGTTGTTGCGCATATTCTTAGCCTGCTCCAAGTATAACTCGCATGTGAATTGGCCTTTGTGCTCCTTTTTACTCCAAATGACTAATTTCTTCTTCTTTTGCTCATAAATGAATCCATTGCACCTAATAAACTCAAAATCAAACATAAGAGACACAATTCATAAAGACAATAGCAAAGAAAGCATAAATACTAGATATAAGATTAGGTGTTTTAGACACCTATCAAATTCCCCCACACTTAGACTTTGTTAGTCCTCGAGCAAATCGATAAAACAAATTATAAAACATACATACAACTCCGTGTCGTCGAGGCTACGGTCACACTTAGCATGTATAACAAGCCTTTGAACCCCTAGGTGTCCCTAGTGGACGAGTTTTAGTCTCGTGAGGGTTTACTAGAGATATACCCACAAAACCTACTTTCCAACTTACAAGTTCTCCGAAATGATAGCATCCAACGCGCTAAGAAGATATAGAAATTCTGCACACTAGTCATAAGAAGTTAGACACATAAATGAACACAATCTCATCCTTAAAAGTTGAGAGAGAAATAACCATCCCTTATCGAAAGAAATTCGGGTTCGGAGTGATCAAAAGTCTCGACTCTGCCTCACAAGAAAGGGTTTTATGAAGTTGCTCTCAATAATAAACAACTTTTTATGGGTCACACATGTGTCCAGGTAGGAATAAAGAGAGAATCCTGCGACACCTTGAATGGTAGGAAGGCAAAAACCCTCCGAATTGTTTTGAAAACCTACATCTTTTATTCATTTTGAAACCCAATATCTAAGAAAGGAAATCAACCACTTAACGAAGGTGGGAATATGCTTACTTACCTCGTTATCCGTTTGACGTGCAGCTAGCACCACTCTCACAGCATCAATAGAAACGTCTTCGGTCTTCAATCCTTGTCTTCAACTCTTGATGATGAAATCTTGAACTTTGTAGAATCTTGACAATGAAACTCTTTCCTCTAATTCCTTGTTGCTTGAAACTTCATTATGAATATCTCTTCTTCCTTTGGCTTTATTGAATGAATACAAAACCAAAAACGAACTAAACAAACGAAAATATGATGGAATGAATATTTTTTCTTCTTTTTTTTTCCTTTTTTTTTTCCTTTTTTTTTTTCCTTGAGACATGAGAAAATAAAATACAAACTAACAAATAAGAATAAAGATAAAATAAAAATGCAAGTACAAAGGCCATGGTGTAAGTACTTTACCACTTTGTTCTTCACAACTTGTATGTCTTGATTAAACTTCTTGAAATCTCATCTTGATAATATTTGCTCTTGTACAATAGTCTTCAACTTCTAAAAATTCTGCTTCTTGTCTTGTTGCTATACTTGAATCTGAAATCTGCTCATTTCTGTATCGTTGCTTGTAAACCTTGAACGTCTTCAACTTTCCTTCGAATTTGTGATGCTCCTCTTGTTGATGATGATGGTGTTTCTATGGACCCGTTGGTGTAAAGAGAGATAAAGTGGATGGTGCTAATTGCGAACAAGATTACAAGTGGTATGTAAGTTAGCAATTCGATGTCACCATCATGATTGATAAAATAGCACTCAAGAGATCAAAATAGTTCTCCTATTGGTGGGAGGTTGGGTAGCTCACCAATCTACCCGGAGTTTACGTACGGTGACCCACACTCTAAAAGCACAAATTTAGACAGGTACAAAGAAGTGAAGGTCGGTGCCTCTCATGATGTAACATGGGTAATCTCCACTATAGGGGACCACAACTCTAATACCAAATTCAGTATGCACCTTATTTGCCATTGGCATGGTTAAATCCAACTTTAACTCTCATACAAGTAAGAAACCCGATCATGTTCTCTGTCATCTCTAAGTTCAGTCACTCTTATGAGAATCTCAATGTAATCTTAGCGACATGTATACTATGTGACTCTAAACTAACTACAAGTTGGAGTTTTTTATTCACTATTTTACACAAAAGTTGAAAAATCATGAAAAATCTACAATGCATGATTAACCACTCCCCCACACTTAAACTTTACATTGTCCTCAATGTAAATTGAGTCATCCAAAGTAAGTCAAAGTGGGAAATCCTACATGATAATATGACAAGAAATCATAAAAAGTAAAAGCAAGACAAGAAAAAATAAAAACAAGACAAGAAAATAAAAATAAGACAAGAAATACTCATCCGATGGGTTGCCTCCCATTTAGCGCTTGGTTTAAAGTCGTCAGCCCGACTATCTCCTTGCTTTCTATGACTCCTCCAGAGGGAGTACATCCACAAAGTTAGCTCCTTCCACCACTTCGGAAGTGAAATTCTCATAATATGGTTTCAACCGGTGCCCATTAAATTTAAGTTTTTTGCCTGTAGCTATGCTACGAATTTCTACTGCACCATGAGAAAACACATTAGTAACAATAAAAGGTCCAATCCAACGTGACCTTAATTTACCCGGAAATAATTACAAGCGAGAATTAAACAAAAGCACTTTCTTCCCAATGCAAAATTGTTTTCTAGAAATCATAGTATCATGAAAGGCCTTCGTTTTCTCCTTGTAAACGCGTGAGCTTTCAAATGCATCATTGCAAAGCTCCTCTAGCTCTTGGAGTTGTAACTTCCTTTGCTTTCCAGCCCCACCCATCTCCATATTGCATTGCTTAATTGCCCAAAACGCCTTATGCTCAATTTCAACGGGTAAATGACAAGGTTTACCATACACAAGCCTAAAGGGAGACATCCCAATAGGTGTCTTGTATGCGGTTCTATAAGCCCACAAAGCATCATTGAGTCGCATGCTCCAACTTTCCTTGTTGGATTCACCGTCTTCTCTAGAATGGATTTCACCTCCCGGTTAGAAACCTCGGCTTGTCCATTTGTTTTGGGATGATAAGGTGTTTCAATCTTGTGTGACACATAGTACTTCTTCAACAAGCTTTGTAAAATCCTGTTTTTGAAGTGAGAACCCCCATCGCTAATTATGGCTCTTGGAATTCCAAACCTTGCAAAAATATTGGCTTGCACAAAATTTGAAACCACTTTAGAATCATTAGTTGGGGTGGCCTTAGCTTCCACCCATTTTGAGACATAATCAACCTCAAGTAAGATATAAAAATTCCTATGAGAGTTGACCAAAGGACCCATAAAATCAATACCCCAAACATCAAAAACTTCAATAAATTGAATAAAAGTTTGTGGCATTTGATTTCGGGCTCCTAGATTGCCTGTTCTTTGGCACCTATCACAAGTTGTACAAAATATATATGCATCTTTGAACAAGGTTGGCCAATAGAAACCGCTTTCAAGTACCTTGTGAGCGGTTCTCTTACTCCCAAAATGTCCTCCACAAGCATAGGAGTGACAAAAAGACAAGATAGAATTAAATTCAGATTCAGGAACGCACCTTCTTATTACTTGGTCACTACAATGTTTCCACAAGTATGGATCATCCCATATGTATTGGTTTCCTAACTTCTTAAGTTTGTCCCTCTCAGCACGAGACAAGTTCTTTGGGATGTTTTTAGATACCAAGTGATTGACAATATCGGCATACCATGGTTCTCCAAAGGCAATTGAGAATAGTTGCTCATCCGGGAAACTTTCACGCAATGGGATAGCTTCCTTGTCCACAACAAGACGGCTCAAGTGATCCGCAACGGTGTTCTCAATTCCTTTCTTGTCCTTGATTTCAATATCAAACTCTTGGAAGAGTAAAATCCATTGTATGAGCCTCGGTTTCGCTTCTTTCTTCATTAGCAAGTACCTAAGTGCTGCATGATCAGAAAAGACAACAACTTTTGTACCGATTAGATAAGAGTGAAACTTTCCAAAGCAAAAACAATGGCTAACAACTCTTTTTCAGTGGTTGTGTAGTTTTGTTGGGCCTCATTTAACGTTCTAGAAGCATAATAAATAGCATGAGGTATCTTCCCCACACGTTGCCCAAGCACCGCACCAACCACATAGTCACTTGTATCACACATGAGCTCAAAAGGCTTGCTCCAATCCGGTGGTTTAATGATTGGGGGTGAAATCAAAAGTTCTTTCAAACAATTGAATGCCTCCATACACTTTTCATCAAAGTTAAAAACCATGTCTTTTGCAATAAGTTACAAAGTGGTGATGCTATCTTGGAAAAATCCTTGATAAATCTACGATAAAAACCTGCATGACCATGAAAATAGCGTATTTCCCTCACCGTAGTGGGAGGGGTTAAAGCACGAATAAGGTCTATTTTAGATTTATCGACTTCCAAGACTTTAGAAGATATTATATGGCCTAAAACTATGCCATGAGTTACCATAAAATGGCACTTCTCCCAATTCAGCACAAGGTTTGTTTCAACACATCGTTCAAGGATTAGAGACAAGTTGTTCAAGCAAAGGTCAAATGAATCACCAAAGACACTAAAATCGTCCATGAACACTTCGATTATGGTTTCAACATATTCTGAAAAGATACTTACCATATACCTTTGAAAGGTAGCTGGAGCATTGCACAAGCCAAAAGGCACCCTTCTATAAGCAAAAGTACCGAAAGGACAAGTGAAAGTAGTTTTCTCTTGATCCTCCGGCGCTATCACAATCTGATTGTAACCTGAATAGCCATCAAGGAAGCAATAATAAGAGTGTCCAGCTAAACGTTCAAGCATTTTATCAATGAAAGGTAATGGGAAATGATCCTTCCTAGTGGTGGCATTCAATTTCCTATAATCAATACAAACCCTCCAACCGGTTTGCACACGTGCTGGGACAAGTTCGTTCTTATCATTCTCCACCACTGTCACACCTGATTTCTTTGGCACTACTTGTACCGGGATCACCCACTTGCTATCGGATATGGGGTAGATAACACCCACTTCCAAAAGCTTTAGTATCTCCTTTTTCAGAACATCCATCATGGGAGGATTCAAACGACGCTGTGCTTCCCTTGTAGGCTTTGCATCATCGTCCAAACGGATCTTGTGCATACAAACGGCAGGGCTTATACCCTTGATATCAGCAATTGTCCATCCTATGTCCATCTTGTACTTCTTTAGCACCGTTAGAAGTTTTTGCTCCTGTAATTCACTAAGCTTGTCAGAAACAATCACAGGTAAATCTTCTTTGTCACCCAAGTACAAGTACTTTAGGTGATCCGGAAGAGGTTTCAATTCTAACTTTGGAGATTTAACAATAGAAGGTACAAGCTTTTCATCACTACATGGTAAAGAAATAAAAGAGATATTATGAGTTTCCGGGCATCCTTGTAGTGAGTTAAGATCACCAAGGGATTCCTTGACTTCATTACCACACTCTACACCATTATCCATGGATGTAGTTAAAACGGTTTCCAAAGCGTCATCACCATTCAATTCAAACACTTGTTGTGCCAATGTATCCATAACATCAATGGAGAAACAAGAGTGGACATCACTAGGATATCTCATCGTCTCGAAAATGTTGAAACGTATTGTTTCTCCATCAAACTCCATAGTTAGCGTTCCCTTGTCCACATCAATAATGGTTTTTGCCGTTTTCATGAAGGGACGCCCAAGTAGCAATGGAAGAGACGAGTCCGGTGACCCTTCATTCATCTCTAACACACAAAAGTCATCTGGAAATACTAATTGATTAACCTGCACAAGAACATCCTCAACAACACCCATTGGTAGACATTAGAGCGATCGGATAATTGCAATACAATTTCAGCTTTTTTAAGAGGACCAAGATCAAGTGAATTATACATGTATGCAGGCATAACATTTACGGATGCACCTAAGTCCAACATAGCTTTGTTAAATGTGGTGTTACCAATTGTGACTGGAATGTCAAAGCTACCGGGATCCTTGCATTTCAGTGGAAGTTTGTGTTGTAAGATTTCCGAAGCATTCTCCCCCACACTTAGCACTTCATTACCTTTGAGCCTTTGCTTATTGGTACGCAAGTCCTTCAACACCTTTGCATACTTTGTAACTTGCTTAATAGCATCAATGAGTGGTTTGTTCACATGGATCTTCTTAAGAACGTCTAAAATCTCTTTTTCTAGTTCCGCCTTCTTGGAATTTGCAAATCTGCGAGGGAAAGGTAAAGGAGGAACATAAGTAGAAACCGGAGTTTTAGAGTTAGGAATAGGTACCTTAGAAGTTTGGGGAGAATCCTCATTATTCTCCTCCAAAACAGGTTCCTTTGGTGTTTCCACCTTGCCCGAATCAGTAACCTCGGGTTGCACAAGTTGTGTACCACTTTTTAACGTAATAGCATTGACACCCTCTTTTGGGTTAATAGGTTGAGAAGGGAGTTTCCCACTATTTTGTTCCTTCAATTTGTTTATATCAATCTTAATGGAACCAATTTGTGTCTGCAACTCCTTGATAGCACTCTTAGTTTCCTGCTGACTTTCTTTAAACATGGTGGAAATGCCTTGCGTCATTGTTTGAAGCTTTGAATCGATATCGGAACCTTGATTTTGCATTGATTGTTGTGCTTGTGGTTGCTGAAATTGTTGTTGTTGTGCTTGAAATCCACCCGAATGGTTGAAAGTAGGTTGTTGGACTGCACCTTGCTTGTTGGCATGGCTAAAATTGGGATGATCTTTCCATCCTTGATTGTAAGTGTTGGAGTAGGGATCATACCGTCTTTGCTGATTTGGAAAGACCGCACTAGCTTGCTCCAACTCTTCACCATATGAAGGAAAAATAACTGCAGCCATCTTTTCCATCATTTGCTCCATATTATCCATCCTTTGATCAAGGTGTGATGATGAATCACTAACTTCATGCACTCGCCTAACCATTGGTTCACCTCTTGTGTAAAATTGTTGCGAGTTCGCAACCATGCTTTCAATCAACTCGGTAGCTTGGGCCACCGTCTTGTTCACTAGTGCACCACCACCCGCTGCGTCAAGAAGATATCTATCACTTGTTTGGAGACCTTCGTAGAAGTACTGGATTATCATAACGTCACTGAATTGGTGGTGTGGACAGCTTGCCACCAATCTCTTGTATCGCTCCCAACATTCAAACAAAGATTCTCCTACATTTTGCTTTATCCCACAAATATCTTTGCGAATTTGAGTAGCCTTTGACGCATGAAAATACCTCTCTAAGAAAAGTTTCTTCAACCCGTTCCATGTAGTGACACTTCCGAAAGGCAAGTAATACAACCATTCCTGAGCATTGTCCGCCAAGGAGAATGAAAAGGCTTTCAACATCACTCCATCCGCATTAATATTTTCTGGAAGCATAGCCATGATAACGTTGTGGAAATCCATGAGATGCTTGTTTGGATCTTCATTCGCCATACCATGAAACTTCGGTAACTCTAATCAACCCCGGCTTGATCTCGAAGGTTGAGTTTGTTTGAATACACCATCGTTGTGTATCAAGCCTATGAGAAGCCAAGTCCTTGAGTGTACGATCACCCATTGCTTCTTCTTCTGCTTCTTCTTCTTCTTCTTCAAATAGTGGTTCTTCTACAATTGGAACCTCTTATTCTAGAACTTCTTCTAGTTGCAACTCTTCTTCCACTTCTAACTCTCGTTCTTCCATTGTATCTTGACTTGGTTGGAGTATTGTGCCTCTTCGAGTAGCTATCCCGCACCTTGGATAGTGCAATCTTTAGAAGCCAGGGATTAGGTACCTGAAAACAATTCTCGCAAACAAGTGAGAAACAAGACAAGAAAACAAAAGGCAAAGGTAAAAGTAGAAATTATAAAAAGATACTAAAAACTTAATAACAAGCCGTATGCCTCCCCGGCAATGGCGCCAAAATTTTGATCGCAGTCGTATGCGTCACAAAATAATTTCAATTTCTCACTCTACTAATATAAATGAAGCACGTGGTAAGAAAGAGTTCGTTCCCACATAGAGGCTTTTGTTGTTATAAATTTCAGTTTCTTAGTAACCAATGGGGGGATTTTAGTTTATCAATGCAATAAAAATAAATCGAAAGCAATAAAATATGAAAATAATCAATAAGAAGAAGGTATTGGTCACGGGATAGTATCATTCAAACATGTATTTTCATCAATGACTAGAATTGATAATTTAATCTCTCATTTACTAAAAGTCCTAGGATACCTTGATCGCAAGTATATCCCTCTAATTCCATGATTTCATCACAACCACATTAAAATATGCATATGTGAATTCTTCCTAGAAAGCAACCTAAAGTGTAAAAGCACAATTAAATTTAACTCCCTAAAAGCACTAAGTTCTATGGAATAAGACTAATCAAGGCAATCAAACGTGTAAAAGCACTAATTCAATTTAACCAAGGTTATGATTCATTTGTGACTAGTAGGATGTATCACTACAAGCACTACCCACAATTATGCTACTTAGAATCAGGGATAAACAACTTTTTCGTATTGAAAACCCTAATATAGCTTTAGAAATGAATGCAAATCGGATTGATTCCGGACTCAACCAAACAAATAATCAAATCATATGACAATATAAACCATGAATCATAAACAATAAAGTTGAGACAAAACTAATGCATTGAATCAAATATCATGTTGTGAAATCCACTTTATCCCATAACCAATAATATGTTATTTAGATACTCATAGCTTTTGAGTTCATCATAATCATAATCAATAATGAAATGAAGAAGATGAAAAACAAATGAAAGCAAACCCTAGTCGCCGCTCTCCAAAACTCCAAGTAGAAAAATACGTGATCCTAAGAAAGTAGAAACTTTCTCCTTTTGTAGCTTTTCTCCAACTTCTAAAATTAAGTCCAATCTCCAAAGTTCAAAAACAAGATATCCACCAAGCCCATATGTGAGTAGTACCCAAGTGAAAATATGCCCCAAAAGTGGTAGCCGGAAAACTGGGTTCACCACCGGAACTTGGCCGGCAAAGTGGTCGGAAGAAGCAGCTCAGGTGACCGGAAAAGTCCACCCGGTCACCGATCAAATATAACGGTCAACCGTTAAAACTGACGGTCAAGATAACGGAACTAACAGACAGGGTCTTCCAAGTCTATCGTGAACCAGTTTAACCGTTAATATAACCGTTTTAGTCAAATATAACCGTTAATCCATAAGAATGTACACAGGTGAACCAGTTTAGTCCACATAAACAGGGTCTTCCAAGTCTATGGTCTCAACTTCTGGTGGAAGATACTCCAGAAATGGTTTCAATCTCTGACCATTGACCTTGAAGATGTTCTTGTTTGCTGGATTTTCGATTTCAACAGCTCCATGAGGGAAAACAGTACGTACCAAGAATGAACCTGACCATCGAGAACGTAATTTTCCTGGAAAAAGATGCAAACGAGTGTTGTACAATAAAACATTTTGACCAGGTGTGAAAGACTTGCGCAAAATGTGCTTGTTATGAAACACTTTCATTCTATGTTTGTACATTTTGGCATTATCATATGCATCATTTCTTAGTTCTTCTAACTCATTGAGTTGAAGTTTCCTTTGGGTGCCAGCCTTATCAAGATCAAAGTTCAATTTCTTAACAGCCCAATAAGCACGATGTTCTAGTTCTACAGGTAGATGAAATGCTTTACCATACACAAGTCTATAAGGGGACATGCCAATAGGAGTTTTGTACGCAGTTCTATAGTCCCACAAAGCATCATTTAAACGGGAGGACCAATCTTTCCTAGTAGGATTAACAGTCTTTTCAAGGATATGCTTAATTTCCCTATTAGAAACTTCTACTTGGCCACTTGTTTGTGGATGGTATGGTGTTGCTACCTTGTGAGTGATTCCATACTTGCGCATAAGTGATTCAAAAGGTCTGTTGCAAAAATTAGTACCACCATCACTGATTATTGCTCTAGTTCCAAAACGAGAGAAAATTTTTTTTTTAAGAAAATAAAGAACTACTTTATGATCATTTGTTTTGGATGCAATGGCTTCCACCCACTTATAAACATAATCAACAACAACAAGAATGTATAACATACCTTCAGAGTTAGGAAAATGACCCATGAAATTAATACCCCATACATCAAATAATTCAATAATCAAAATAGGTTGTAAGGGCATCATGTTTCTTCGTGAGATACTTCCTAATTTATGACATCGTTCACAAGCAACACAAAAGGCATGACTATCTTTGAACAACGATGGACAATAGAAACCGCTCTTCAAGATCTTTACAGCAGTTTTCTTGGCACTAAAGTGGCCTCCACATGCATGGTCATGACAGAAAGAGATGACATCTCTTTGTTCAGAATTGGGGACACATCTCCTAATGAGTTGGTCAGGGTAGTATTTAAACAAGTATGGGTCATCCCAAAAGAAATATTTCACTTCAGCCAAGAATTTAGAACGGTCTTGTTTAGACCAATGCAAGGGCATTCTACCAGTAGCAAGGTCTTTAACAATATCAGCAAACGAAGGCATTTCAGATACAAGCATCAATTGTTCATCAGGGAATGATTCTCTAATAAGCAAAGATTCATCAACAGATTCAACATTCAACCTAGATAAGTAATCAGCAACAACATTTTCAGACCCTTTCTTATCTCTAATTTCGAGGTTAAACTCTTGTAACAAGAGTATCCATCGAATTAGACGAGCTTTGGCATCCTTTTTTTGACAAAAGATATTTCAATGCAGCATGGTCAGAATATATGATGACTTTGGATCCTATTAAATAAGATCTAAACTTATCCAAAGAAAACACAACAACTAGCAATTCTTTCTCAGTTGTTGAATAATTTAGTTGAGCATCATTAAGTGTTTTACTAGCATAGTAGATCACATAAGGGAGTTTATCTACTCGCTGACCAAAAACAGCTCCTACAGCATAGTCAGACGCATCACACATAATTTCAAATGGTAAGGTCCAATCAGGTGGTATGACTATAGGGGCAGATGTGAAAAGAGCTTTCAATTGCTCCCATGCTTGCTTACAAGCATCATCAAAGACAAATGCCACATATTTTGCAAAAAGACTACACAAAGGTCTTGAAATTTTACTAAAGTCTTTGATGAATCGCCGGTAAAAACCGGCATAGCCCAAAAATGACCTTATCTCCCTCACAGAGCGAGGTTGAGGCAAGTGTTGAATGAGATCAACTTTAGCTTTATCTACTTCTATGCCTTTTTCAGAAATGATATGCCCTAGAACAATGCCTGAGTTAACCATGAAGTGACATTTTTCCCAATTCAAATCAGCACAAGAGTAAGATGATACAAACATTCATCAAAAGAAGACCCAAAGACAGAAAAAGCATCCATGAAAATTTCAAGAAACTCATCTACCATGTCAGAAAATATGCTCATCATGCAACGTTGAAAAGTGGCGGGTGCATTACACAACCCAAAAGGCATACGTCGATAAGCAAATGTACCATAAGGACATGTAAATGTGGTCTTTGGTTGGTCTTCGAGTGCTATGTGAATCTGGTTATAACCCGAATATCCATCTAAGAAACAATAGTGACTATGTCTTGACAACCTTTCTAGCATTTGGTCAATGAAGGGAACAGGAAAGTGGTCTTTCTTTATTAATGTGTTCAATTTCCTATAGTCAATACAAACTCGCCACCCTGTGGTCACACGAGTGGGGACAAGCTCATTCATTTCATTTTGAACTACAGTAGTGCCAGACTTTTTGGGTACAACTTGAATGGGACTGACCCATTGGCTATCTGGAATTGGGTATATGATACCCGCATCAAGCAATTTCAGAATCACACCTTTAACAACATCTATCATATTTGGGTTAAGTCTCCTTTGCATTTCCCTGGATGGTTTAGTATTTTCTTCAAGATTTATGTGATGCATACAAATTGTGGGACTTATACATTTAAGGTCTGAGATGGTCCAACCTAAGGCCTCTTTATGTTCTTTAAGTACTTCTAAAAGTTTGTTTTCCTGTTCCGTGTCTAGACAGGATGCAATAATAATAGGAAAAGTCTCAGAAGAACCTAAGAAAGCATTTTTCAAAGTATCAGGCAACGGTTTCAAATCAAGCTTAGGTGGTTCGACATGAATTGGGGCAGATTCGGAGTCAGAAAGTGGAAGTGGTTCCACTGAATTCTGCCATTTAACAATATCCATGGGTGGCACAGATTCAAGCAAAGAGTGAACCTCACTAATGTACTCAGAATCAAAAAGATCTAAGTCAAAGTTATCTAAACATGCTTGCAAAGGATCCACAGATAAGATATCAGGCAAGGAGTCTTGAATTAAACTCTCAATCATGTTAATCTCATGAAAATCACTATCATCACAATCCATGGGTTGTTGACTAATGTTAAAAACATTTAGTTCTAGGTCATGTTACCAAATGACAAATTCAACACTCAATTACGACAATTTATGATAGCATTGGAAGTTGCCAAGAAAGGACGTCCTAAAATGACAGGAATGTGATTATCAGGATATTGCACAGGTTGAGTATCTAACACAATGAAGTCCACAGGAAAATAAAAATTTTCAACCTTAATCAACACATCTTCAACAATACCACGAGGGATTTTCACAGATCTGTCCGTTAACTGTAGCGTAACAGGAGTGGGTTTCAGCTCCCCAAGATCTAATTGCTTATACACAGAGTATGGAAACAAATTCACACTAGCACCTAAGTCTAACAAAGCCCAATCGATTGTATGGTCACCTATAGTGCATGTGATCGTTGGACTACATGGGTCTTTAAACTTAGGTGGGGTCTTGTTTTGGATAATTGAACTTACCTGCTCAGTGAGAAAGGCACGCTTATGCACATGAAGTTTCCGCTTTTGTGTGCACAAATCTTTCATAAGCAGGTATTTGCTTGATTGCTTCAAGAAAAGGGATGCTTATATTGACTCGTTTAAACATTTGTAACATCTCATTGTATTGGGTACCTTTCTTCTGCTGCACCAATCTTTGAGGAAATGGAGCAACAGGGACATGAGCTGGTGCAGGGACATTAACATCAGTGGAATTCTTAGAGTCACTGTCATGCTCAGATTCCTTTTCCAAAACAGGTGTTTTGTGTGGAGTTGTATGCACCGGTGAGTCTGATTTAGGCTCGACTGACTGTGGTACACCTACATTGTTTTCAACAACTTTACCACTACGAAGAGTAGTGACAGCATTCACATGATCTCGTGGAGTATCATTACAAGTTGAGGTGCTTGCCTGAAATGCACTTTTTCTGAATTTGTTGAGGTTGACTAGGGAGTTTTCCTTTTTCTCTCTCGTTTAGTACATCACAGATTTGACCCATTTTGAGTTCTAAACTCGCAAGCCTCTGGTCATTTAACTTCTGATATTGCAAAAGGTTTTGATTCATTTGGTTTACACCATCATCAAAGCTAGGCCTTTTCTCTACATGGTACTGTGTGTGTGTTTGTACTTAAGGGTTTCTAGGATATGCATATCCTTGGTTATTACTTATTGTACCCCCTTGTACGGGCCCTTTAGACCATGAGAAATTAGGGTGATTCCTCCATCCTGGGTTGTAGTTTTGAGAATATGGGTTATTCTCTTGCTTATGATACAAAGCATTGGCCTGTTCAAATATAGATTCCTGGAATGCTTGTAGGTATGGAAAATTATCCACTAGGTGGTCTAAACAATGGCATGCAGCATAAGAGACCATTTTAAATTGGTCACGGAGAGTAGGGGCGACAGTTTTCACATTCTTCAGCTCTAGCGCTATCACTTCTACTTCCCTAGCCAAGGATGCAATATTTGTTTTTCTTCAAAATCGGACTCGATCCTATGGACATTAGATACAGGGGTGGTCCTTTTGGGTTCACGGATGGACTCCCACTGCTGAGTTTTCTCAGCTACTTCAAATAAGAAAGACCAAGCCTCATTAGCACTTTTGTCAATAAATAAACCATTGCACATTGACTCAACTGTGGTTCAGGTACTGACATCTAAGCCTTCGTACAAAATTTGCACAAGTCTCCATTTTTTAAAAACATGGTGAGGACATTGGCCCAATAATTCATTAAATCTCTCCAGGTATTTGGCCAAGTTCTCACCTTCTAATTGCACAAAACTATTCAGACTTTGACGAATTGTCGCAGTCTTTTGGTTAGGGAAAAACAAAAATTCTTTTGTAAGATCCTCCCATGTTCTGATGGACTGTGGTTGTAGGGCATTGGTAGGCTCAAAAACCTACAATAAAATACTGCAAGTGCACAATGTCTAACAAGTAGACAGAGGCAAGTACAGGTCGTTCCCACGAGGAGCGGTAGAAATATCAATAACCAGTATTCTTAATTGACTAACTGAGAATGTTGTTTTTGGGATTTTTAGAATTAATTCAAAATAATATAAATTAAAATAAAATTAATTAAATGCAATGAGGAAGAAAGCCAGTAACCGGGGTTTATGAATTCCACCATATTTTCAATTAAAGAACAAAATGAAATCATACATTCCAATTATGTCCATTCCATGTCCTGTATGAATACACCCATCAAATGTATAGATTCTCAAATATTACCTGTACCCATAAGCATAACTCATCATAGAAATCCAAAGCATAAATTATCAAACAAGAAACAAATAATTAGGTGAAGCTAATTAAACGAATTAAAATTAGGGTGAAACAACAACATATATTCTATGTAAATCGATGGAAAAATTTCTAGAAATGAAAATTGCATTCATAAAAGCTTGTTGCCAAATATTCAATTTATTATTATAGCCTATTGCAAAATCATGGCTTCCTCCATAAACCCCTAGTTACAAATTCTAGCTAGACATGGATTATAGATTTCTTCAAAACCCACAAATAAATGACCAATAAGAAACAAAAACCGTTGTCACCCAGCTTATTTTTCTTCTTTCTTGTTGATTCCCCGTCGACGGCTTACTGAAACAGTCCTACCCACTTTCCTTTTATCTCTTCCTTTCGCTCATGCCCCAAAAAATGCAAATCTTGCACTCCATTAATTAGTGGATATTCGGATCTCATTTTCCCCAAATGACAACTTACTGCATCATACTCATGAGGTCACCCAATTAGTGACCGCCACGTGTCCAAACATTAAATAATTCCAAATATGAGAAGATTAGTTTCCTTCCCAGTCCCCACTTCCATAACTGTGACATCTTATGAGCACATGATCTGATATTCTCATTTCATATACAAGGTAATAATTGCTCTTTTATCATTATTCCCATTTAATTGAATATCTTCTTCTTGTAAAATATATATTATAGTATCAATCGACAATTAAAGAGAATAAAATGTCATTTACCTCATAGATATATATGCAAACGGGACCCACTTTATTTTCTTCTTCTCTTTATATTATATAGCAATGGAATTAAAATATATATCCCATAATCTCATTTGTGGCATGATCATTATTAGGAAATGAAAATATATTCCCGTCCGAATGAAAAAAAAGTCGTCCAAATCTCATTTTTCTGCTGCCAATGTTTGACAGCCACCCCATATTGTAGTCAAGCACACCAAATTGCATCATTCTCTGGCCACGAATGCTGCTGATATACGAAAATACCAGGCCAGCTACATTTTGTCATTTTTATCGCATATGCCAATGCTTTAGTTGTTTATGCTCCCGATAATCAGAATTACTTGTACTTTATGTAAAAGCACTAAAATAATGTTGTTAGCAAGATATTGAGTCCTAGCTAATATGAATATGGGTATAAAAGGTAGCACTTACGTGCTTATCAACACCCCCACACTTATATTTTGCTAGTCCTCGAGCAAAACAAAGAATTGACCCGCTACACAGCTGGTCATATCATAAGAGAGAGTTAGACCCGCTACACAACTGGTCATATCATAAGAGAGAGTTAGACCCGCTACATAGCTGGTCATGACAAATACCATACACAAGACCCGCTACACAGCTGGTCATAGAAAATACCATACAAAAGACCCGCTACACAACTGGTCATGATAAATACCATACACAAGACCCGCTACACAGCTGGTCATAACCTTAAAAATTATAATGATAATAAAATTTTTTTAGACCCGCTACACAGGTGGTCATAATATTCATTGTTTTTTTTTTAATCAAAATTCCTAACGACAGTGCCACTTCCCCACACTTAAACATTACATTGTCCTCAATGTAATTGAGTCATCCAATGTAAAAATTAATGTGGGAAATTCATAATATTCAAATAGTAAACAAATAAAAATAAAACAAAAACAAAGATATACCTACTGGAATATACAAACAATACTCTCCATAAATCAACAACCTAAAAATCTGGGGATCAACCCATAACACAATATATACGATTAATGACAACCTCACACTCTCGTTGTAGCAACTTTAAGTTACAGAGACTATCAAAAGGAAAGAGCTACCCCAAAACCCGGTTTTTACTTCACAAGGAAGTGCATAAAGAACATAATATGGGGATACTCTTTGGACTGGGAAAACATCAACTGGCTCATGCACGGTATCAAGAATAGGCAAGTCCTCTGGGTATTTGGATGCAAAGTGATCCAACAAAACCTTAGAAGCACACAATTCTAACCCTAAATTAGGTAACTTTTGGAAGTCTAGGGGTCTAGAAACAACCCCTAAGTCGGGTGAATGATCTTGTGAGATAGATTCATCTTTGGAATTAGGCAAATCATCCACACAAGCATCCACAGGGTTATCTATATGCTCTGTCTGGAACAAAGAGTCACTACATGATTCATCATCATCATCAACATATAATCTTTGGCATTCTAGAATTCTCAATCTTTGTTCCAAACTAGGTGGTGTGTGTTTGTAATACTTCTCATATATAGTTTGAGGTGATTCTTCACTTACCATTTGTGGAGCAAAAACTCCATACCGTTGCCTATGCATATATTCACCAAGCGTCATCTCAGATGAGGTTGCCTGATAATTTGAATTTCTACGCTTATATTCCGCCAGTGTCATCTTAGGTGATGTCTCTTGAGAAAAAGTCAGCATCCTCAAAAACTGTGACTAAACCGTATTTTTCCCTAATTAAGAACTGCCATCCTAGTCTCCCTCTTAGTCCCACCTGCAAACTAGCTAAAGTCGGTGAATCCAAACATAACTTCAAAAAACTTTAGCAATATTTAAGCTTTTCTTTATATAATTGTAGGCTCTTTTTGTCACATCCGCAAAAACAAAATAATTAGATGAAAGTTCTGGCAAACTTAAAAGAGTTATAAACCCCACTGATAAACAAACAATTATGTTTTTGACTTTGTTTGGAGTTAGAGATGCTTGCAGTGTGATAAATTTATCCATTGTATCAATATTCGAATGCTTCCGACTGCCTAGATTTCTTTCTGTCATGTCATTGCAAGGGAACAAACCAAGTAAGGTTCAAGGCCTTCTGCTCATGTACACCATGCCACGAAAAAATCTGCTAGACTGCTAGTCCCACTATTTACATCTCCCTACAATCAAAATATGTAATTTTGGTATTAACAATTAATATGCAAACAATGTACGATGAATATACAAATTAAAGATTATTTGGACTTCGACTTTTATATTAAAAAGATTTTGTTCCTTTTGCGTCCAGGTAGACTATTATAGACGTATATGTAGATACAAATGGGAAGGTAATTAAAGTTCCGAAATTATAAACGAACGGAGAAAAAAACGATGAAAAAAAAAACCGCCTCTCACAGGCCCTCCCCTGCACGTCTCCCGAGGGACGGGCCCCACTGGGACCCATACTTAAAATAAAAATCAAAAAATTTGTGAAAGGCGGTTTTGTCATTGTTTTTCTTTCTCGGTTCGTTTAGAACCACTGATTAAAGTTACAACCGCCTTACCTAGGTACACGACTCTGAATTATGGTTTCACATTTCGTACATCAGTAGACATTGCCCGTCCTTTCTTACTATAGTTTCTGGAAGACACGACAATAGGATACGGCGACACACATATAATTACCAGTTCTATACACTAAGAAATTATTGAGAAAAAGTTGGATGTAACAACAGCAAGTTACGAAATTACTTAGGACGTGGACTCCCATTTTAACAGTTAAAGCTGGGAGATAGTCTTTTCTTGAGTCGTCATCCTAAGGTGGGGTTATGAAAACCAAAATAATAATCAAAAAGAACAAAAGAGAAATCAAACCTTTATATATATGGCAAGTATGAAATAGCTGACTTAAGTCCAGTTCATAAAACCTCTTTCCCTACCCCACCACTAATACCCTTACCTAGTGCAACTACCTAAATTATGCAATACAATGATAAAAAAAAATTATAACCAACATATAGGTCGGTATCTAAGACTGGCTACAATGGGATCCAGGATCCAAGATTAGACACTGTTGAAGTGTCGTTAATTGGTGAACAATTGCTGTGATCCAGAATGAGTGCTGCGTTTAGCTTGGATCCAAGTTGGAAGTACCCAAGGTACGCAGTTTGAAACTGCGTATGGAAAAAGCATAACACGCAGTTCCTAACTGCGTATCAAAGAAAAATCCACGAAATATTCTTCTGCACGCAGTTTGAACCTGCGTTGTACGCATATTGAATCTGCGTATTCTTTAAACGTGGTTACAAACCGCGTGGTTGTTTTATATTTGTTTGACCTTTTTTTCCTACACCCGGTTTACACTGTAATGTTAAACGCCGAGTATTTTTCGTATACTTTCTCAAATTGAGGTCTAGTTGAACATAGCCCAGTTCTGTAGATAAAAACACTCGTACGACTCAACTTAGGTAGTTACCACTAAGTCATCTACACACTGTTTTTCACAACAACTTCTGATAGAAATCTTGTTATCCTTATCAACACACTATAACGCGAAGATTTTTTAAGGGGGATTTCATTTATAAATAATAATAATTTTTTCCTGTAAATACACTCAATCAACCACTCAAAGAAACACACCATCAAACATAAAACGCTATTTCGAATTTAGCCAGTCAAAAATGAATTCTAATCGCAAGGAAAAACAAATTGTGTGTGTAGAAGCAAACCAAATTTGTCCGCTCTGTTTCCTTGATGACCATTCAGCCATGCAATGCCCTTGGATGTATTCCAAGTGCCCACAAAGAGGTTGTCCGGGAATCAAATTGTTATTAGAAGCGGAACCTGGAAAAAGTAGGTACCTTCGTTGCCAGTTCGATAATTGTCGTGAAGAAGCTCAGTGGTTAGAAGATGCAATCAAGTCCAAATATGATAAAAACATTCACAAACTCTGCAAAAACTTCAAAGAGAAAGGTATGATTAAGGTTGAACATGAAAAGGGGGCGTCATGCCCAGTCCCCGGATGTAGGTTTTTTATGAAACTACATCGTTCTAAAGATAAGAACACCTATGGTAAACAAATCTGGCAATGTCCTGGGTGTAAGTTGGTGGAATGGGCCGAGTAATTATATTTTCTGTTGCTCTTTAATATCTAGTGTTATGTTATGTGTTTATGATGTAATGTTTAATCCTGTGTTTAATTCTGGTCAATGTTTATGTTTTATGTATTGTGTACTTTTTACGTTGTTTATGTATGTTAACGTTTATTTGGGTTTGTTTATGTTTGTGTATTTAAGGACCTCCTTCTAAGTTAGGGACAAACGTGTTGGTAAACTCTCATTCGTGAATATTTCCACTTAAGTCGGTAAACTCCCCAACCACCAGATCCCAAACCCCCTCATTCCAGTCCACGTGTATGATAATAAATCAAAAGGGAAAACTGCATAATTCAATGCTTATCTTTACACTTTTGTCTGACATACAAGTGGTGGACAACTCAGTGGGGCGTGTTCTGAAAACACAATGTGACGGGTGATAATTGTAGATGTCAGAGACTACTATTACATATCTAATAGGTAGTATTGTACAACAGTCTTTAGCTGCCTCCTCTTTCAAAGGTCATTTTCTATTTAACCATTACTCAGATTACAAAAATATATCACGCTACAGAAGATGACATGCAAAATAATGCCCGACAAATGATGACCACTCATGCTGCCAAGTTGCCAATATTTATAATATTCCTTTGTAAAATTTCAAAATTACATTTAAACCCATCTGAGAATTTTAGTATAAATTTGTGAAAAACGCCTCACAAATCAATTATCTGCGAAGGTGTAATGCTTTGTAAACTCAACCAAAAGATAATGTTTTTCAATCCCAAATTATCAAAGTTACATATTTTATTTCCACCACAATAATCAATCACGATGCCCCGTTTTTCGATGCATGAAGATATCGCTCTAGTGATAAGTTATTGTAAGGTTGCGGATATGGATCATGATACAGAAAATCCTCAGGCGGGTATGGCGTTTTGGTTTCGAGTGAGGGAATACTTTTTGATTCAAATTGGGAATGGAAGCGTTTGGTATTCCGCCATACGTATCCAACACCTCGTTAGCATGCTGAAAAGGATTTGTGGTCGTTTTAGGCAGTATCGCGTTCTTGCAAATGGTAATCGTGCTCAGGCGATGGCAATGTATGAAGCGGAACTAGGGAAGCCTTTCAAGCATTTCGTGGCCAATTATTTTTTTGGTAATCGCATATAAATTTGAATCTTGTTCTCGTGAGATGTTTATGAGTGGTTAATATTGTTAGTTCGAAATCGTTGGATTTTTATAATGTAATGTGTTTTCTTACTTATTGCAATGACGTAACGGACAACTTTTAAAATAACGACTTTCATGTTTAACATCGTTGTCAAAAACCCCACCATTCCAGTCACGTAATATGATATATCAAGCTTGCATAATTTGTGCTTTATCTTACACTTTTATCGACATAGTGTGGACTCGGTGGGGCGTGTTACGAAAACACAATGTGACGGGTGATAATTATGATGGAGAATAATACATATCTAATAGGTAGTATTGTACAGGTCTTTAGGCGCCTCCTCTTCAGGTCATTTTCTATTTAGCCATTACTCGGATTACAAAAATATATCACGCTACGAGAAGATGACATGTACGAAATAATGCCCCGACAAATGATGACCACTCATGCGCAAGTTGCCAATATTTATAATATTCCTTTGTAAAATTTCAAAATTACATTTAAACCCATTCGAAATTACAGTATAGAATTTGTGAAAAACGCCTTACAAATCAATTATCTGCGAAGGTGTAATGCTTTGTAAACTCCAACCAAAAAGATAATGTTTTCAATCCCAATTATCAAGTTACATATTTTATTTCCACCACCTAATATCAATCACAGTGCCCAGTTTTCGATGCATGAAGATATCGCTCAAACATTACAGTTGGCCCAGCAAGGTTGCGGATATGGATCATGATACGAAAATCCTCGGGCGGGTATAAGCGTTTTGGTTTGGTGAGGGAATGCTTTTTGGATTCAAATTGGGAATGGAAAGCGTTTGGTATTCCGCCATACGTATCCCGACACCTTTCGTTAACTATCTTAAATTTGTGGTGGATTTTAGAGCGGTATCGGCGTTCTTGCAAATGGTAATACGTGGAAGCGATAGCAATATGGCGGAACTTGGGAAACTAACGAAGCATTTCGTGGCGATTATTTTTTATTGTCGCATATAAATTTGAATCTTGTTCTGCGTGAGATGTTTATGAGTAGTTAATATTGTTAGTTCGAAATCGTTGGATTTTTATAATGTATGTGTTTTCTTACTTATTGCAATGACGTAACGGACAACTTTTAAAATACTTTGACTTTCATGTTTAACATCG